>CM038113.1:13759369-14358367 GCA_001642375.2 Mentha longifolia | reverse complement strand
AAATGTTGCATTCTCATGATGATGCATTATATGCATAAAATATATGTTTATTATGCAACATTTTATGCACAAAATGCATCATTTTATGCATAAAATGCAACATTTATGATGGGTTGCAGGTTTCACGTAATAATTAGTTTTCATATTATCTACTACCTATATATATATATATATATATACTTTTATATTCTATTTATTCATCCTAAGATGAAATCGAGCGGAACGAGGATAATGCGTTATTTTAGTAAACTAATTCTCTAATTTATTATCCTCTTTATAAATCTCAGAATTATAGAAGATTTATATACACTAACTATCTTTAAATACCACTAATTGAGATATTTAAGCTTATAAAAATACGGGTGTTACATCCTCTCACCCTTAAAGAAATTTCATCCCGAAATTTGATTACCTCATTAAAAAGCTCTGGGTATTTCTCTTTCATTTTTCTTCAAGTTCCCACGTCGCTTCTTCTTGCCATGATGTCTCCATAGAACCTTGACCAGGGTGATTGATTTAGTTTGTAGTTGTTGGATTTTTGTATCCAATATCGCTTTGGGTCTTTTTTCATAGCGTAGGTCGGGTTCGAGAGTAACTTCCTCTTGGTGAATAACATGTTTAAGATCAAACACGTATTTGTGCAATTGAGAGATGTGAATACGTTGTGAGCATTGCCCACGTTTGGCGGCAAAGCTAACTTGTGAGCGACTGCACCTATTCTGTCAAGAATCTCAAAAGGTCCTATATATCTAGGCTTAAGTTTTCCTTCTACTCCGAATCGATGGACTCCTCTTGATGGTGAAACCTTTAAGAAAACTTTATATCCTATCTCGAATTGTAATTCTATCATTCTTGTATCGGCATAAGACTGGCGATCTGTGCTTCCTTGATCCGTTGTCTAATCTGCCGAACTATTTCTATCATTTCTTCTACAGTCTCAGGTCCTAGTATTTGCCTTTCACCTACTTCATCCCAGTAAAGTGGTGATCGACACTTTCTGCCATAGAGGGCTTCATATGGTGCCCTACCGATTCGATTGATAACTATTGTTATAAGCAAATTCCATAAGTGGCAGAATTTGTTCCCATTGGTCATCTATATCTAACACGACAGTTCTAACCATATCTTCCAGAATCTGGATGGTTCTCTCAGATTGTCCATCTTTCTGTGGATGAAAAGTTGTACTAACATTTAATTTAGTACCCAATTATTCTTGCAAACTTCTCCAAAATGAGAGGTGAACTTAGAATCTCTATCTGATGTAATCGTTATTGGTACTCCGTGTAAGCGTATAATCTCATGGACATACAACTGAGCTAACTTGTCGGATCCATGTGTAATCGGAATTGGTATAAAGTGGGCACACTTTGTAAGTCTATCTACAATTACCCATATTGCAGTGTTTCCTTTCTTAGACTTAGGTAATCCCGTTACAAAGTCCATAATGATATGGTCCCATTTCCATTCAGGGATATCTAAAGGCTGTAGCTTCCCATAGGGTCGTTGATGTAAGGCTTTCACTTGTTGACACGCTAAACATTGTTCTACAAATGAAGCTACATCTCATTTCATTCCTTCCCACCAAAATTTTAGTTTTAAATCTTGGTACATTTTGGTGCGTCCCGGGTGAGCAGTGTAAGGAGTATCGTGAGCTTCACTCATGATCTCACTCCTTAGCTCTTTGTTATTTGGTGCACAAATTCGGTCTTTAAACAAGAGTGCATTATCTGATGCTTCCTTGTAACCCTCCACTTGTTCATTTCGAATCTCCAATCGAAGTTTTTCTAACTTCTCATCTCCTCTTTGGGCAGTAACAACTCTAGATCTCAAATCATGAGTTATCACTAATGCGGCAATCACTTGGGCTGATGTGTCTGGTGGTACAAGCACTTCTATCTTCAACTTCTCGAAATCCTGTATAAGTTCATTCTCCTTAGTAAGAATAAATCCTAACCCTGGTCCTCCTCCTTTTCTGCTTAAAGCATCTGCAACTACATTCGCTTTTCCTGGGTGATAGTGAATCTTGCATTCATAGTCCTTTACTAGTTCAAGCCATCTTCTCTGTCTCATATTTAGTTCTTTCTGCTCGAAAAAGTATTTAAGACTCTTAGGGCTCGTTTGGTAGCAATACCGAGAAAAGGGCGGATACGAAAATATGTGATAAGTTGAGATAAAAAAGTATGATAAGTTGAGATAAGAAATATATTGTGTGTTTGGTACAAACATAGATAAGTTGGGATAAGAAATATAAAAAATTGATAATTAAAATTGAAATTAAAAATTGATAATTAAAAAAAAATAAAAATTGATAATAAAATGAAAATAAAATTGATAAAAATTGAAAATAATTTTTTTAATTAAAATTAAAAATAAAAAATTTGATAATTAAATTGAAAATAAAAAATTGATAATTAAAATTGAAATAAAAATTGATAATTAAAATTAAAAAAAAATTGATATTTAAAATAAAAAATAAAAAATGATAATTAAAATTAAAATAAAAATTGATAATTAAAATAAAAAATAAAAAATTGATAATTAAAATTAAAATAAAAAACTTAGCACAACTTATCCGGGGGTAGAGGCGGTATAGTATATGTCAGTGTAACAGTGAATTTAGTCCGGGCCCAAGCATTTTCGCGGGCCGATGGCATTATTTTCTCGTATACCAAACACTGAAAAGCCGAGATAAATTTTCTTATCTAGGCTTTTCCTGGGTTATACTGGCTACCAAACGGGCCCTAATGATAGGTGAAAATTCCACACCTAGCTCCATAGAGATGGTGTCTCCAAATTTTCAACGCATGCACTACTATTGCTAATTCTAAATCATGAGTGGGGTAGTTCAACTCATTTGGTTTAAGCTGCCTTGAGACATAAGCAATGACCTTTCCCTCTTGCATCAATACACAACCTAAGTCGTTCTTTGATGCATCGGTGTAGATGATGTAATCTTTCCCAGCTTCTGGAACTGCTAACACTGGAGCAGTGGTTAGCCTTTTTTTAAGCTCTTGGAAATTCTCTTCACATTCATATGTCCACTTGAACTTGGAATCCTTCTTGAGTAATCGAGTCATAGGTTTTGCTATCTTAGAAAATCCTTCAATGAATCTTCGATAATAGCCTGCTAAACCTAAGAAACTCCGAATCTCGTGAGGTGTAGTTGGCGATCTCCATTCTTGTATTGCTTGTACTTTTGTTGGATTAACCTTGATTCCTTCAGATGAGACAATGTGCCCTAAGAAATTCAATTGATCAAGCTAAAATTCACATTTGTTGAATTTGGCATATAGTTTCTCTCCTCTGAGTCTTCCCAAGACTACTCTGAGATGTTCTTCATGCTCTTGTTCATTTTTGGAGTAGATGAGAATATCATCTATGAACACTAAAACGAACTTATCCAAATACTCATGGAAAACTCGATTCATGAGATCCATGAATACTGCTGGTACATTGGTTAATCCGAATGGCATTACTAGAACTCGTAATGACCATATCTTGTTCGGAATGCAGTCTTTGGTATATCCTCTTGACGAATCTTCAGTTGATGATCTCAAATCTATCTTTGAGAAATACCAGTTCCCTTGAGTTGATCAAACAAATCGTCTATCATTGGCAAAGGATATTTGTTCTTCAATGTCAACTTGTTCAACTCGAGGTAGTCGATACACATCTTCAAGCTTCCGTCTTTCTTCTTGACAAATAAGATCGGCTCTCCCCATGGAGTAAATTGAGTAATTCTTGCAACTGAATTTTCAGTTCTTGCAACTCTTTTGGACCCATTCTGTATGGCGCTTTAGATATTGGAGTTGATCCTAGTTCGAGGTCGATGGTAAAGTCTAATGGTCTATCAGGTGGTAGTCCTGGTAAAACTTCAGGGAAATGTCCTTGTATTCTCGAACTACTGCCACATCGTCGATGTTCTTTTCTTGTTCAACCTCCGAATTTAGATAGACAACATATGCTTATGCTAATTTCTTCTTTAGTAGCTTCTCTGCTTGAATTACTAAAATGATCGACGTCTACTTTACCTTCCTTATCTCGAAGCCATAGAAACTGGTTGGTTCTATTCCCGGTCGATGGAACATGATCTGCCTATCTTGACATCGTATTGTAGCAAAATTCTCTACAAGCCAATCCATACCTAAGATGATATCTACGTCCCACATAAGCATTAGGTTTAGTATTTTAGCTTTCAGCTTAAGGGATCCTAACTCAAAGTTCAGATTAGAACAAATATGAGTAACTGTGGTAACTTTCCCTATCGATGTGGTTACTCTTAATTCTTGACTAGCTCTTTCTATGTCTAGTTCAAGAGTATCTACGCAAGGGTTTGATATGAAAGAATGCGATGCACCAGTATCAAATAGAATGATAATAGGTACGCCTCTCAGCTGACCCATACCTGCCAAATTTCCCTGGTCCTTATCGACATTTTTCTGATCAAGGGCAAAAAGTCACTGATGCTGCTGGCGGTCTTGCTGAGGAGGTTGTCTAGGCCTTTGCTGCCGGGTCTGATGTTGACGGGGATGGTATTGTGGAAATCCTTCCATAGCCCTGTGGAGATTGATTCTGAGCAGTTCTTCCACCATTGACCCCGAGTTGTTTATTTAGGCATTGGTTAGAGTAGTGGCCTACTTGTCCACATGTGTAGCAACTGTTGCTACCAACTCTGCAGATTCCCATGTGCCTCTTATTGCACTTGGTACACGGAGAAATTTCCTAAAAATCATTAGGTGCCCTTATTTGCCCTTGTCCTCCGTACTGTTGTTTGCCCTTTTCTTGGCTCGATTGATGTTGATTGTGTCCTTGTCTTTACCCTTGCCATGGCCTCTTGTTCGAGTGGCTCAAATTGCTCGAATTTTCCTTCCTCTTCTGATTCTGAGCATAGCCCAAAAATTGTCGATTCCCAGTTGTTGTAACTTGATTTTGGAATTGAGGTGGCCCTGTGACTTACACTGATTTATCCAAGTTACGTAGGCTAATTCCATATCCAGTGCACGGTTTAGGGCTTTAGTGTAGGATAGTCCGTGCTAACTTGCTAGCACTATCCTTATGTCATGTCTTAATCCAGAATGAAAGAGTTCAGACATCTTTTCGTCCGTGTCAACCTTTTCATAAGTGAATCGAGCTAAGCCACAAAATTTACGATCGTATTCTGATACTGATTTCAATTCTTCCCTTGCTTGAGACTGGAAAATTCTATTTCCTTTTATTTTCGATAGCTCCGAGGAATATACTTCTCGTACAGAGCTTCCTTGAATTGCTCTCACATCAGATTGTCTAGTTGATCCCGAGTGTATGTTTTCTGTCTTGCCTCCCACCAGTAGTCTGCGAACCTTGCAGCTAGTATGGGCACAGGAGACATTCCTCGTCGTTACAATGAAGAAACTTAAAAACTCGTTCTAAAGCATGAATCCTTCTTCAGCATCAAATGGATTTCCTCTCCCATTGAAAGTAGGAGGATTTTGACAAAGAAAAGTTCTTCGATTCTTCTTTCATGTTGTGGAGGTGGAGTTGGCGTAGGTTCGCTTTCCTCTTCCTCCTCACTGTCATCATTTTCCAGATCTTGCCTTCTACGTGGCATACTGAACATCATGTTGAAAATTTTAGAATTATCCATTTTATTCTCAATAAAAACTGTAAAAACTGTCATCACATAATCCTCATACTAGATTATTCTTCGCATAACATATATACATCGAGTCATCGTTTTACTCATAAAACATAAACTTATAATCACACTAGCTCATGCTCTTTATCAAAACATAATCCTCTTCAAGCAAAGATGAATAATAAATAAACACACATCATAAAATATGATAACGTTTATCATCTTCATATATATATTTAGAAAATTGCCTCTTTTGAGGACTTATACAAAAGAGGAGGGGTGAAAGGTATATTACGAACCCCTGGGGTTAGGTGTAACATTCACCTAAATGCCAAGCTATGGTGCAGCATCTACCTCGCTACCGGCTGTTAAAGACTGCCGCATGCACCACCGAACCACACTAGTACGATATTGTCCGCTTTGGGCCAAGCCCGCACGGTTTTGTTCTTGGGCTCCTTCCCAAAATGCCTCAAACTAGTGTAGTGATGCTCTTTTTATATACAAGCTGTATTTTTCCTTATATTTTCAATGTGGGACTTATTGTTTGTATCTAACAATCCTCCCCTCAAACACAAGGACCACACTGTCCTTCCTGTGTCCTCCCCTCCAACGATAATCTATTCATCTTATACCACCATTACACCCAATGGGACCCGCTTGCCTGACCACCGCACCAGGAAGACTTTTGACATAAGGAACCTACAGACCTCCAATCGTTGAAGTCACACCGAGCTAGGGGTTCTTCCACACATTTCAAATGCAGTCCACCACTTAGGCTCCCCTCGTGGCCTCAGCCGAACCTTCAGCTCTGATACCACTTGTTAGGGACTGCCAAACGGGCCACCGAACCACACTAGTATGATATTGTCCGCTTTAGGCCAAGCCGCATGGTTTTGTTCTTGGACTCCTTCCCAAAAGGCCTCAAACTAGTGTAGTGGTGCTCTCTTTATATACAAGTTGTATCTTCCTTATATTTTCAATGTGGGACTTATTATTTGTACCTAACACCGGCTTATGTCAAAAGTCTGTGTGCAACTATGCACTACAGAATATGCAACTACATCATCCTAAGCATATATATACTATGCATTAATATAGTCAGTACTACTATTATATCATACAAGTCAGCATCAATATAGACTAATCAAAAAGTAGTGTATCATCATCACTACACATAATCAGAAGAGATCTAGTAAACGAATGGAGCTGGTCGTCCTCATCAGGGTTTTCCTTCTCTTCATCTGCCTCGCCACCATCATCACCTCCTCCATGGCCAGCACTCCCAGCCGCATCAGACGCAGTCGCTATATCCTCATCGTGATCAACTACCCCATTCGAGGTAGAGTAGTATCCCAGATTCAGGGGGTGAATCATAGGTATCATAGAATAACGAGTCTTGGGCATAGCCCGATAGGTCAAACTCAGGTACATAAGGAACTACCTGACCGATGGGAGTATAAGGCTCTGAGATGAAAGTGGATAGGTTAAGATCAGGCTCAGACTGATGGGGTATGAAAGGCTCGGGCTTAGGGTTAGCCTGAGGAATAGGCTCTGGCTTGAACTCGAAAGGTATGGCATATTGTGGACGAGGTGGCGCCCCATAAGTATAGTACTAGGTGTTAAGAGCTCCTATAAAGCTCCCACAGTTAACATAGTCTCTACCAAGATAACGGGTACAATGGTAGTGTGGCTTGATCGCCTCAGCCCAACCATTCTACTCAGATGGCAATAGAGTAATGAGGTTGTCAACCCTATTCATAGGTGAGATCCCATTGACATTGGCTGCACAATATAGGTGCTCATAATGAGCTAAGAACTCGGCCAAAGTGTCCCTCGAGCTTCTAGTGTACGAATAGAACTCTATCACCGCATGTGGTATCCGTGGTACCTCGTCCATTCCTACGAAAGTTAGATAAATCAGTAATGTCAATGTGAAAATAGATCTCGATAACATAACAGCCAACATACTCATCATATAATTTGCAAGTAGTATGGCCATGTTACTCTCCAGTAACAAAGATGGTACGATGTTCGTGTTACTCCCAAGTAACAAAGATGGTGCAATAATGTTCGTGTTACTCCCAAGTAACAAAGATGGTGCAATGTTCGTATTATTCCCAAGTAACTAAGAAGGTACGATGTTCGTGTTGCTCCCAAGTAGCATACGTGTAATATGCTTGCATTACTCCAAAGTAACACGTAACGATCATGCTCTCAAAGGGTGATGTCATATCTCGAGTACAACACGTAGTTCACAAATAACCAACATCTCGAATACAACAACAACAACCACAAAATAAAAGCATTAGGATCCTTATCATCTCAAACAATCATTCACATAATCATAATATCAATTTTCATAATAATTAATATGAATATAGAAAGACTTACTTGTTAAGCTGGATGAGAGACGAGGTGCTGAGCTTGTTGTTAAAACTCGACTAGTCTCAGAATTCAAATTAGACTAGAATGGAAAATAAGTTCAAGTTTAGAATAGAAAGGTGGCTCTGATACCACTCTGTAATGCCCCGACATTAGGGGCACAATAATATCCTAAGCCGGGGTGGTTACGCTGACAATTAATTAAGTGATAAAGAAAAACATGATTGGATCTTAAGCTTATATAACTTGATTATTCAATAATCCAATAATCAAGTAGAATAATAGAATCAATGATCAAAGTATGTTAAGCACATTAGTAACTTTAGAATCAAGAATACAAGTTACTTAGTTAAATCATAAGCTCGAGGTAAGAGATAACTTAAGAACTAATTTATTCAAGAGTACATGTGGATTATATAGTATTCAGTGGAAACAAACCACATATTAAAGGTTGAATTCAAAAGTATATCAAAGAGGTGTTGCAGCGGACAAATACAGGATTAGTTTACATGTATATAGACATATAAACTTAACTTGAAGCAAGTTGTACATTATTTATTAACAACAAGCCACTCAGCACACCTCCATCTCATCACCAAGCTTAACCTGCATATTTTAGAAAAAATATACAGGGCTGAGTACAACTACTCAGTGTGACACATGCCAAAATAGTTTTAAAGTGCTCGATAGAGCTATATATTAAACTTGCCATGAAGAAACATCTCATGAGTGTTTTATTTTGAAATAAACTCGAGCATGCAAAACATTTTATAAATTAAACCTCAGTGTAAATGTCTGCAGACAATATATATATATACACTACCTCCATCCCACTATACTTGGCCACTTTTATTTGATTGACATTTCGCGCATGCATTTCCACCGAAACCTAGTACGGGTTTTAAATATAATTTTGAAGTATCGTTTTTTTTACGGGATACTATGACACTCATAGTATCCCGTAAAAAAAACGATACTTCAAAATTATATTTTAAAACCCGTACTAGGTTTCGGTGGAAATGCGTGCGCGAAATGTCAATCAAATGAAAGTGGTCAAGTATAGTGGGATGGACGTAGTATATCATAAGTATGAACCAGAGCTAGAATTCACATAGTAGGTGTTGAGAAGGAGGCCTCCCTCTCGAACACAGTGATCCACGCTAGACGACTCACAACCACGGGTGTACACATAATTCTGCCTTGCGCATAACCGAATTCATCATAACTATGCAGCTGGTATCATACAAAACTCATAAAACAAAGGCAAATCAATTCAGCATAATCATAGAATAAGATATATCGCATATATCATTTTCATCAAATATTTTCTTTGATAGAAAGTCCACCTGTCTCGGGTTTAGTTAGTTTATTACGTTTCTTCCAACCTCTTCTCGATCACTTCCCGCTCATACCTTCATTGGTTCATTGGTACGAAGATTCGTATGAGTAAGTATAATCGAGAAGAAATAGTAGAAGACAAGATGCCTATCTTACTTAGTTGTTTCTATAAGAACTTTACTAATGGAATATAAATTCTTATCATAACCAATTCCTTAGTAGTATACCTATAGTAGTTTCCCCAAACTAACACCTAACGAACTAGGATCAGTATCTTAATATTGATATTCTTATTATTAAAATCCTAAATTAAAATTATCTTCTCACTTTTATATAGTACATCATTAGCATAATCTTTTATCTACATATATATGAGATTTATATAGTACATCATTAGCATAATCTTTTATCTACATATATATATCTCATAGGATTAATATAACATAATAAAGTCTATATACTGATATCTCTCGATTTGAACATTACCACTAATATTTAAATACATATTCAAAAACTCCACATTTACACAAAATCCAACATATACATAATTTAGGCATATAAAAATATGAAAATGAATTTGACTCTTGAAATCATTTTCGTTCCTTTTCCTTCTTTATTTGTTTAAAAGTAATATAGCTATAAAAGAAGTGATCAAAACCCATTTCTTAAACTTGGGAATCAAGGTTCGGTAGTTTAATAAAAAATTGGAAATACAACAGAAGCTTGTTCCAACTCATTCAAACTACAAATCAAAATATGAAAAGGAAATTAGTTCATAAATCATTTTTTTTCTTTTGACTTCTAAACCACAAATCAACAAGAACCCGTAACAGATAAATAGAGTTCTACAAATTTCATTAATTAAAGCTAATTAAAGAAAAGAACACAATAACCTGCTAAACCATTTTCGTTCCTCTTCTTCTTTTTCCTTTTAAAAACAAATGATGATCATTAGAAGAATCATCAACATTTTAACCATTAAGGAACCAAAATTTTCGTCCCTCAACAATGAACAAGGAGAAAAAAATAATAATAATTAAACAAATCAATTTTCGTAGCTTTAAAAAAAAAAAGGTTAAGCACTTGAATGATTGAATTGTTCACAAACTATAATAGAATTCAACTATTCTTTAAAAACATTGAAAATCTCAATTTTAATAATTTAAAAACCAACAAGTATAATAAATCCCAAAATATATAGATTCATTAATTTAAGCTTATAGACACACTCACAAGGGAATACTCATCAACAATTTCATAAAAGAAAATCTAGATTCAAAATATCCCCAAATTCTACATCTTTTCTCTCTCTAGAAATTATAGGGTTGGATTGATTATGAACAAAATCGAAGCTAGAGTTTGGATTGAATTGATGGTATAGATAATCCCTTACAAAAACAACCTAATCAAGGATCATCCTCAAAAGATTCATGGAAGTGGATTGTAGAAAAATATATATAGTTTTGATGGTGTTCTTGGACTAAAAAAGAGGAGTGGAGATAGTTCATACCTTAATCGAAGCTCGGAATTAAAACGCAGTCATTATTAGCAACTCTTGAAGAAAACTCAGGTGAAAGGAACGAAGGAAAATAGGAGAGATATGAGAATTAGTGTGCTCTGTTTATTATAAAAGAAAATGGGTTGTTGAATAGTACTATTCAATAAAATATCTAGTTATTAGTGTAGGAAGATTAACTATTAGTAGTACAAAATAGCTGAATCACGTTCTTTACTTAAGACACACACGCGCGCGCGCACGTTTCTTTTCATTTTTCTTTTATAACACTAAGTTTTCTTATTTTTTATTATTATTTCTCCTTTAATAACCAACTAATAACCATATATATGTAGCCCACATAAGTATATATATATACGTTAATTTTTATTTTAAAAAATCAAACTTAACTAATCGTAAGTAGGCACTATATATATATATACTTTTATATTCTATTTATTTCATCCTAAGATGAAATCGAGCGGAACGAGGATAATGTGTTAGGCTGTGTTTGATACGAAGTTACGATTTGGTAGGATTAATAAACATGAGACTATTTGTATGAATAGAAAGTGAGATAAGTTATCTATTTTAGTATTTGGTAGGTGAGATTAAAAAGTAAGATAAGTTAAATAGATGTTTGGTATAATGGATAAAACTTAAGATTAAATTGGTAATTTACAAAAATAACCTTATATTTTTTTTATTTATACATAATTATCTTCTAAAAACCTAACACTTCCCTATTTTTTGTAATTTTTTTATATCTATTTTTTTGTATTTGTATTTTGTAAATTAATTTAATTTTTTATTTACATATCTATTTTTTATTTTATAATTTTTTTCTATAAAAAATTGTAATGTAATTAATTTTTATTAAATATTATTTATATAAATATTTTTTTTTGTAATTTACGTAACATTATTTTCTATAATCTATTATTTATATATAGAAGGACAAAGTGGAATTTATATCTATAATTAAGTATTATTTTTATATATTATTAAATATAGTATTTATGTATAAAAGGGCAAAATGGGAATTTTGTTTCATAATCTTGATTACTATTGAAACATCATAAGTTATCCGACCATTTTGGTCGGATTAATTATCCGAGTGAAATAGGGAAATAAGCCCGGGCTTTGATATAATAACGGGCTCCCAAGTTTATGGCGTCTTGGATACCAAACCCCCATTTAACCTAGATTATTAAGGTTATTTTGCTTTAACCTATCAACCAAACACACCCTTATTTTATTAAACTAATTCTCTAATTTATGATCCTCTTTATAAATCTCAGAATTATAGAAGATTTATATATACTATCTTTAAATACCACTAATTGAGATATTTAAGCTAATAAAAATACGGGGTGTTACAAGCAGTCTAGTCTAGCTCCTTTATTTTTTCAGGTGAGTTTGCCATCAATCTATTTTTGAATCAAATCGTACAATTTTTATTCAAATTTATTCCTTGTTGATTCATTTGATTTTTGGTTGGTGTTGATGATATGAGAGCCCAATTCAACACATACTACAAAAATTATGTGCATGTCGTCCACCGGTAAAGATCAGATGATGAAATTGATGATAAAGGATAATCATATGATGATAAATATGGTGAGAATGGAAATGGAGGGGGGGAAGATCCTCCAGAGGAGCCAAAACGATATAAACATTTCATACTCTTATCATATTACAATGAAAACGTGTGTTTCACTATCAATGCAGCCGTCGATCTATTCCAAGATCGGTTGAATGCTCTTAACTTTAATATAACACACCGTAATGTGAATCAAGATCACGTTTATCAAATGTCAGTGAAGCGAGAGTTTTATTTCATTCCAAGGAATGATACAAATATTCTCTACCTCTATGGTACTCTCCAATTTGGAAGAGCCCGAGCCATCAGAGGTAGCGAGTACATCAAACAGGCCAAATCAAGCTGTAATGGAGAATGATGTGGCCGTGGCGAGCACATCAGGACAACCAAATTAGGATGTTCCGAATCCAATGATGGTGGGTGTAGATGCAGGCAATCTTCATGGATCTGACTTCTTTCTGAATCCAACTCGTGAGCCCATTCTCACCAATATGAACATTTTGGTGGAAGAATATGTTGAGGTGACGTTCACGAGAGAAAATGATCAGTTGAGGTTTGAAATCACTCGACGTCATGCACTAAATGAAAATGCTGCAACTGCTGATGTGTAGGGAGTTGTGATGCTAGAGGAGGTAGTGGTGGAAAAGCAGTTTAGCCTCGCTCCTTTATTTTTTTCAAGTGAGTTTTAGTGTTCTTGGTGCGGAATTTGTATAAGTTTGTGAGTAATTAAGTCCATCCTTATAGCTAGTAGAACAAAGTTAGATCCTTATATTTTATATTTCAATCCTAATGTTATTATGTACCTTTAAGTGCTGAAATTCCAATCCGTCAGACCTCTATAGTAAGTGTTGGTGTTTCTCTTTTACTTAATGATTTTACCTGGTAAATTGGGTCTAACTTCAATACAATGTGTTCATAGTTGTAGCTCATTGGATAAGCTTTCAACTGGTGCAGTAATCGGGTAAATTCGGATTATAATGAGATAGATATGATCGATACGGTGACGGAGTGACGGTACGGGGACTGGATGAAGACTTGAAGGCACATATCTCATTCGTTATCCCCCTACTGTACTCATTCATTCTCCGCATGAAATGTTATTCCGAGAAGTTACAAATATTGGCCCTTGAATGTGTAGAAATTCACGTCCCGCAGTGGGCTAAAAAAAAAAAAAAGATTTCGCATAAGGGGTACTCCCTTTCGCTAATCGCCAAAACAGCTCTTAAATGAGATCTCAACTTATGCCTCTAATCCATCCTAATGTTATTATGGACCGTGTTGAAATTTCAATCCATCTAACCTCTACAGCATGCCTAGATAGCCCGATTATGCCCCGAAATGAATAAGTGATGGTGTTTCTCTTTTATTTAACGATTTTCACTGATAAATTAGGTTTGACTTAGTTCGATGTGTTCATGGTTGTAGCCCATTGAATTTGAATTTGCGTCAAAATCAAATTGATCATTAGTTTATGTTTATGTATATACAGGCTAAATTTAACGTTCGTATTGATCGCTCTACTTTTTAAGGGTAGAGAGAGAGCAATGATAATCGATTTAGTATAATCGGGTCGAATCCACAAGGAATGTTTTGGCGTATGAGATTCAAGTAGTAATCTAGCTATCCAATCACTGTTCAAGCTACCAACTAACATGTTTTTGTATTTTTATCAAAAAAGGAATGAAAATGACTAGTTAACTTCAAACTAAAGCAAATAAACTAACAAGTAAACAAGTGATATAAACTCAATAAGAGACAAGCGTGATTCCAATTATACTTTGATTAGGCTTAAGTGATGGGCAATTAGAACTCTAACTTGAACTAACCACTTTAATCTAACTTCATGTGGGAAACCTCCTAAGTATGATTCACTCAACTCTCATTATAATGAAATCAAGTAAATTATTGAAAGGCTTAACTCCTACTAAGATATCAAGCAATTCATTAACTCCCAATAGCTTATGGAGTTTTTTATCCCTACTATCTCTAGCATGCAAATCTCTTGATCCTAGCATCTAATCTAAGCCTCCTAAGCATTAGATCAAACATTTGATATGCAACTATGGTGATCAAGCATAATTACATAATAAAACATAGCCCCAAGAGAAATGAACATGAAATTAGAAGGTACATTCACAATTAAAGCCTAAGCCCAATCACCTAATCCTAATCTACATATAATTGAAATCACAAAGAGAACTAGCTAGACATGATCAAGGAAAATAAACCATAAAAAATGCATAAAACCATAATCAAAAGATAGAGAATTCAATAAGGGACAAATTAGTGGAAGGATCTTCAAATCTTCAAAGTAATTCTCCAACAATTGATGAAAATACCAAAGTAGAAAGAGGGAAATGTTTCTAGGGTTCTAAAAATGTTAGGGCTCGTTTGGTAGCAATACCGAGAAAAGGGCGGATAAGAAAATGTGTGATAAGTTGAGATAAAAAAAGTATGATAAGTTGGGATAAGAAATATATTGTGTGTTTGGTACATATATAGATAAGTTGGGATAAGAAATATAAAAAATTGATAATTAAAATTGAATATAAAAAATTGATAATTAAAATTGAAATAAAAAATTGATAATTAAAATTGAAATAAAAAATTGATAATTAAAATTGAAAATAAAAATTGATAATTAAAATTGAAAATAAAAAATTGATAATTAAAATAAAAAAATAAAAAATTGATAATTTAAATAAAAAATAAAAAATTGATAATTTAAATAAAAAATAAAAAATTGATAATTTAAATAAAAAATAAAAATTGATAATTAAAATAAAAATAAAAAAATTGATAATTAAAAATGAAAATAATTTTTTTTAATTAAAATAAAAATAAAAAATTGATAATTAAATTGAAAATAAAAAATTGATAATTAAAATTGAAAATAAAAACTTATCACAACTTATCCGGGGGTAGAGGCGGTATAGTATATGCCAGTGTAACTGTGAATTTAGTCCGGGCCCAAACTTTTTCGCAGGCTGATGGCATTATTTTTCTCGGATACCAAACACTGGAAAATCCGAGATAAATTTTCTTATTTCGGCTTTTCCTGTGTTATACCGGCTACCAAACGGGCCCTTAAAGTATGAAAAAGATACCAAATGGGGTGAATTTAAGGATTAAATACATAGAAAATCGAGTTCGGGTTGAATCGGGGCAAACGGGACGAGTTTGGGTGAGTTTGGGCGAGCCGAACTCGCCCCTTAAGTGGAGAATGGCGGCTGACCGGTGACCGGCTGGACCGCCGGCTAGGCCGCTGGCCAAGTCGCTTGACCTGTCTGTAGGTTGTGGCGGTCCAGAGGAGGGGGACCGGCGGCCGGCTGGGCCGCCAGTCGTCCTCTTCCTTGACTGGTCAACTTTTCGTCTCTTGCGTGACTTCTCCGTTTTCGCTCGTTCTCTCTCGTACGAACTCTGATTCTTGATCCGTTTTTGCTACAGCTTCCTAACGAGCTCCTCTTCGACATGGAGTAATTTAATTGGCCAAATAAGTTATTCATTATTCCTGCAAAAAGCATAAAAAGACTCGAGAGAACGAGGAAAACATAAATGAAATCAAACTAGTGAAACCCTAGCTATATAACTTGACATTCCACATTTTTTAACATAAGTTTCACTCTAATTAAGTTCTTTTCTTCCTTCTTTCCGGCCCTCGATCCTTAGCTACTTGAATGCACTTTCCAATTCTTACAAAAATAGATCGAAAATTGAGAAAAAAAATGAGAAAAGTATAAAGTATGCTACAAGTTAAGAAACCCTAGTATTTCTAACATTTAAGCATATAAATCGAGACTTAAATACATGCAAAATACACTTGACATGCACATAAAATACGTGTTAATCACGTATAAATAAATAAAAAACTTCTACCAAAGTTTATATGGAGAGAGCTCGATGTTCCGGAGTTAGAAAACAACTACTGGTACCGCGTGTGTGAAGGTAAAGCCAGTTAATACATAACTAGGTTGTGGCAGGCGCTCTGCAAATTGAAATGGCTTAGGAACATTGTATCTGAAATCAGTGGGAGCATGGATTGGGATTTCGATGTAGTGCACGTTGTTCGTGGGAAAAGGCGAAGAACAAGCCGTTGTGGCCTAATCTGGATAGGGATACATCGCCTGAGGCTATAGATGCTAAACTTCAAGGGGAGATATCTCCGATGAGGAACTTGTACATAGCGACGAACGAGCCATTTTACAACTATTTCGATAGGTTGAGATCACACTACAAGGTGTCGCTTGATTCTATTATTTCATTAGTTGTTTTTCAAAACAAGTATATGAAGATCAAGTGCAGTTGCAAAAGGAAACGGAGATTGTGAAGTCAAATGAGCATAAAGAAGAGAAGAGGATTGATGCATAATGAGTCTTTGCTTGCTCAGAGTGGTGATTTGGAGATGGTAATGGATAAGGAGAGGTCCATGGAGTCGAAATGGATGAGGAGAGGTCCATGGATGCAAAGGTGTGCAAGGGGAAAGTTTGGTCCACTGGTGATCTTGAATTCCAATCTATTTATTCGTGCTTGCAGGAATTCGATGATGTTTCTTCCAAAGATGCATTTCATGGTTTATTATCCATTCGAGAGAGCAAACATCAGATCAATTTCAATGGGACAAAGAAGTTGGAGGACTTTGAAGAGAAGAAGAAGCTAAATTTATTTCCTTTTAATGTGGGCGATGAACAGGATTTGAGGACAAATCCTCTTCAAGATGGGAGGAATGATGCAGCCTGTAGATCGTGGTTTGAAGCCCGAAGGCCAAGAATTAAAGATAATATGGGTTGAAGATTGAAGATAATAATTAGTTGTTTATTTAGTTATTTATTTTTTATTAATTTTCATTTTTTTATTAGTTTTCTATTTGGTAGGACTATTTTCAGCATTATTTTGGTGATTTTATTCATTTTTAGACTAGGATTTGGTTTAGTATATGTTGGGTTAGGTTTTTGTAGGATTAGGACTTTATGAAGCCTATAAATATAGCTCTCATAAAGTGACGAAAATTGGTACAATTATTGATGAATAAAATTTGAGTTTATTTCTCTCTTGAAATTTATCTTTGAATTTCTTTTGGTGTGACCAAGAAATTCCTTATTGGCGTATTGGCGAGTAAATCATCCATCGTTTGTGTGTCATTCATCATCCCCAAATTGCTAAGGCAATACCATGTTGCGGTATAGAGAGATAATTCTGGTCGATATCACTTATTGGATTCGATCTTAGAGGTTTTGGGATTTTCTATCGGTATCTTTTTAGTCTTCCACTTGCGTGTACGGTGTTCAGTCGTCAATGATCGTATCAGGTATGACGAGACGAGCCAGCTTAATGGGGGGAGGCCGGTCAAGTTCAACGGGTATATGAGAGTGGAGGTGGATACAGAGGTGCTGTATAGAGCGAAGAATAAGGTGGAGACGTTCTATATGACTTGAACAGGGATTGTAAGGATGGGATCAATACATGTTAAATAGAGAGTAGAATTTAATCCATTTGTGTTTTCTTCAAGACTGTAACTGTGTTTGAATTTGCTGTTGTGATTTTGAATTGAATTTTCATATTATAATTCTAAAAATGTTGTATAATAATAATAATAATAATAATAATAATTTATTGGATGTGTGAATATTATAAGTCCAGTTATATGGAAAGAGAACAAATAATTAACTAATTATAGAGATTTTTTTTTTTTAATATTATGTTTTCGTTTTCTTATCCATTTATAGTGTACCGTGTGTATCCTCACGGTATCAATGCTAACAGATATTATTTTAGAATATTGGCGGAAGTAATATTTGAATAAATTTGACTAAATTACGCCTAAAATTGTCTGTAGTAGAATAAGGTCATTCTATTGTGTTAAGTCGAATTCACATGGAATGTTAAGCTGGGAAATCACTCAAGTTGCACATAAAGACATATAAACAAAATTTTAGTTTGTTGTTTATTTCACTAATAACTAGGCACTAAACAAAAGCATGAACTAAATTAAGCATAAAATAATCTAGACAGAAATTACAAACTAAACTAAACACTTAGGTAGAATATAATCTAAATTAAGCATAGAATTTATCTAGGCAAGAATTTAAAAGTTAGCTATGAAAAATAATTAATTAACGTAAACCTTATCATAATCAGATAATAAATCTTAATAAATTGCAATGATGAGTTTCAAACTAAACTTGACTCAATAACATAAAGTAAATTAAATGAACAAGAATCGGACTAATTACAGCTTAGGAACATAAAAATAACTCACTATTTGAATTAAATTCCACGGAAACAATTATTAGAAAAATGCAAGACCTAGGTGGAAAATTGTCCGTCTATATCGATATCTTCAGTGATATATACTACCTCCATCTCATTGACTTAGTCTCATTTGCCGTTTTGGTTCGTCTCACTTATTAGTCTCATTTCCTAAAATGGCAAAGAATACTTGGCTACAATTAACTCTCTCTCCTCAAAATTAATTATATCCACACATCCCATTTTCCTTGGTTCTTGTGCCATTATCAAATGGGACTACTTAGGTGAGATGGAGGTAGTATAAAAATACGACCTCAATGGTCTCTGAAACTCGGAGATTCAGACATCGTTTACCTTCTGCCTACGCACTTGATGAACTCAGCATTCTGTGGGCTCACAAATTGCTAACATAGCCTTCTTCCTTCGCCCACTTAACCTAGCCTTACGTCGTCTGTCTTCTGCCTTCCAGGGGCATTAGTAGCAGGATTTGTGAAAACCGACATTGAGTTCAACAACAAGGCATTTTAGTTTGGGTTTGCAGATAGTTTCTTGGTGTTTGTACGTTTCTAATTTGGTTGTTTGTTGGTGATGACATGGGAAACATATGGTTGGACTGTAACTGTTGCATCTGTTGGAGATTCTACTACATATTGGACACACAAGGGCAATCTTTCTCTTGACAATCGATCATAAGCCGGAAGAGAATGTTGAAGAGCGTGAGTGTGTCACTGCAAGTGGTGGTGAAGTAGGGAGCCTCAATCTTTGTGGAGCAAATGAGGTAATTTGTCATCATTTACGTAGTGGAGCTCCTATAATATTGTAACTTCCCCATTAAACTCCTTATTATGAGGTGGTATGTGGTTCGCGTGTGTAGGTTGGTGTTTGGAGTATGTTTGTATGGTTTTTATAGTTTGTTATTAGTATGTTTTCATATGTTTTGTTTGTTTTTACATGTTTATTTTGTGTGTTTTAGTGAAAGTTGGATTCGTGAGGACTTTTGGAAGAGAATGAAGAAAAGGAGCAAAAGATTGAAAAAATGAGTGAAATGTAAAGATCAAATTTGGGTGATTTAAAAGCATAACATCGAAGAGGGGTTCGATAGGAGCGCGTAGGAAAAAATGGAGGTCTATTCCGAGTTCGGACGAGGGAGATACGGCCGAAACAAAAATATCACGCACATCGGACTGCAGCTCGGACTTGGCGACCGCCAAAGGGGGTGAACGGCCACTCAGTCCGACGAATTTGAGAGATTGTTTCCTTCTTTAACTAGGTTTTTGGTATCCTATATATATGTAACCTTTGGGGAACGAAAGAACACTTCTCCTCTCTTATTTTTCAGCCTTTAAAACTCTAGATTAGTTTAGATTAACTTTTAGATATTGCTTTCAAGATTTATTCAAGTTCTTCGTTCTTTCTTTCGTCTTCGATTCGTAAGTTTAATTTATGCTCTTAGATTAATTTTATATGCTTTCTTTACTTGCTTTGGTTAATTGTTTTCATTAGTTTAGATTAATTTGCTAAGATTAGATTTAATTGCTTTCTAGTTTCTTAGATTTATTTTCAAGCATGTTAAGATTCACTAGTACAAAAACACTGAGCCGTTGTCTATCCCAAAAAAAGACCGTTGTGTACAGAGGTGTTGTAGAAAGTCCCGGAAAGGGCGCTGATAGACAACGGTCAGTGCCCGTTGTTGTATTGAAGTACGATAACGGTACTTGCCCGTTGTCTTTACGAATAAAATTATCGTTGTTGTTTATTAAGACGACAACGCGTTTTGCCCGTTGTTGTAATTACACGTTTTGCCCGTTATTGTATTAAATTTCAACAACGCAATTACTAGTGTTGTCTATATAGGTATTTTTCTGTTGTTATTTTTATAAATAATTAAATAAAAATCCAATATATAACTAATAAAAATCATGATTCATTAATCGAAATGATGGAATAGCTTCCGTCCAAACATTCAATACAAAATGTAGGATTTTAATCAAAAATATGAAACTAGTTTGTTTTCAATGTCCTTACAAAAATATCACCACTCTTTAGATTGCTGCCAATACTCCCAAAGCTTGGCAATTTTGTCAGCACTCACTCTTCTTACGAATTCCCGGACAATTGTCCTACCAGTGTATGCTGCTATTGTTTCCTCTATTGTTTCCTGCATTGAATCATAAATCTTTCTTACTATGAGTCGCCGAATTAAGAAAGCTAGAAAAATAACCACATATTGACATGTAAACTAAAACTCTCATTCAAAATATGTTATATAATTTGAGCACCTGCTTTCTCATCTGAAAAGTGAATAAATGAAGACAATAAGCTGAACGATTTAAGGTTCAGCTAACGGTAAATAAATGACTAAGCACAATTTTAAATTTCTAAATCTTGTAGACAAATTCAAAATAATCAGCACCAATAGCTACATGAGATTCATAGATGCACATTAGACTCAAAAATACTTAATCTACTTCTAATTTCAACTGCTTCAGGAATGAGTTTATTACCTCATTTTATATATTCTTGCACACAATCAGCCCACTCACACACTTCATCAATTTCCACAATTGAGTATTTATTATTTTTTTTATCTCTTTTTAACTGTTACAATGAAAAGATAAATTAACAGACAAATTAAACAATCAATAATATTCATAAAAAATATTTACACTATAACTTGTTATGTGACATATTTACCTGCGACTTCATCAAACTAATCCTCTGACAAGGATCAGACATAACAATTTCTCTCATGTATCTCATCACATGGTAACCACATTGGGAATAGTCTGGTTGTTTAGGAACCTGTAATGCAAGTTGAATATCAGTATAATTTTTTTTTTAATTTAGAAGTTACCTATATATTTTACATACATCAAAGACTGTCCATGTAGATGGCTTCGTCACTCTCCTATTTCTTGCCATGTGGAACACCTTTATTGCCCTAAACAAAATACATCATCTTTCAGTTTCAACATTATTGTGATAGAAAATAAAGTGAAAGACTAAAGCAAAATTGCACTTACAAGTTAACATCTTCTTTCCAAACGGTGTCATTGATACCTTTGTGAAGCGGATCCAACAAACCAATTTCCTCTCGATGTGGGTCAATTATTGTAAGAATCCAGTGTCCACTATACATAGGTATATTGTTATACAACACGTGTGTTTGAAACACACAAACAAAGTGAGCTGTTATGGACTGATAGAGACAACATGGAATTTCAAATTTCGAGATCCGACTAGTTAGACTAACAGTTATCTATTTCCTCGCTAAATAAGTTTGCATCACAGATAGGAATAATTTATTCTACTATGAATTTCTATAGATCGTAACTGACAGCATGTTGGTATGCAGGGGTGGGGGGGTGTCAAAATTCAGAGCAACCACATCTGAAGTATTAATCTCAATTCATGTCTCCAAATGTATGCAACAACGTGCATCAAAACTAGATTGATCCACAACATATATTCTTCTTATACCATATATATCATATACTTACCCCACATTACACGGAGCCAATGCAAATTGATCGGGTGATATATGAGCAAGTCCGGCTGCTAGGTAATTTGCTCGTTCATCCACACAATCCAATTAATCATCTAATTAAGCATTGGAAAGACAGATGCCTTAATAAGGATAATCTCCGACTGTTTATATTTACAGTTCTAAGACCATTAACAAGTAAAATGAAATTACACAGATAATAGCAAATAATGGTATCACCAAAAAATATATGGTAGTGAAGAAAATGGGTACAGCAAAATATCATGCTCTAGCACTTTATAAGTCCCTGCGGCTGAAGAAATCTAATGCGTGTACATCAATGAAAAACATTTAAGTTGGCCATGCTCTCATGAAGCCTAACAAAACAGTTGCTAATCAAGAAAACCATCAAAGCCATATATGCACCAATATTCTACATAATAAGAAACTCACCAAACAACAAACCACAAACTTCACCAAACAACATGGTCCTCCATTCCCAACCTGTCATAAACAAGTAAGAAAAAGATCTCACTCCAAGTCTTAAAGGAGAAAAAAACAGAGTAAAATCTTGAGAAACTGGTGAAAACTAGCAAATCTCTTCAAATACAGAAGTCAATAAATATTCTTCCAATTTCCACAAATCAAAAAACAATATCAACAAGAGCAAACACAAAAACATATTAACAAAACACCCAATTTTTTTGGAATATACAAACCTCCTTTGTTGTCAACGGTGGTTGTCCCTCAAGTCGTTTCAGACGATATTTGTAAACTATAACTGGAGACCCCCTTCTCAGCCCAATAACTAATAACCTGCAGTATAAATGGAATTAAGACTCTTTAAATGTAAACCTACAGGAGGAAAACACTCATATATGCTATCCAACCAAACAAGTTCACATCATTTCAATGGCACCAACCTGGAATGGGGCCAAATCTCTTCTCAGGATATAGAACTGCTCCAGTTTTTATCATCTGCCATTTCCATGTCCAAAAGGGAATTCTGTGAATACAATTATACAATTATGAAGCAAATAGAAGTAGTGCATTAATTTGAATTACTAATACAGGAACTAGAAATAAATAAGGGAATACATCGGTGATAGTCTTGAAATCAGGGAGACTTGAAGGAATTTTAGTGTTATCTTCTTTCTACACATATATATTCCAAATCGAAAGTGAGCAACATCGTATCATCAATTGAACTGAATTAAAATGATTAATGTAATAAGAAATTAACACAGTCCCCAAAATAAAACAAAACACTGCCTAGTGACGGTGAAGATGCTCTAGCAAGGGAGAAGCAGAATTCACAGAAAAATTAGGGATGAAGAGAGCGGATAGCTTCAATTAAGAAAAACTTGAAAATTTTGATATAGGGAAAATTAAATTTTCAGTAAAAGCCCTAGAAATCTCACCACATAGAGAGAGCGTCGATGGCAGAGAACTCCTACAACGTCGCAGCGGCATCGACGGCGGATAACACCTACAATGGCAGCGGCGTCGTCGGCGGCCAAGATAGAGACGGCATCGACAAGGGATGGGAGTATTGAGAGCGTCGACGGCGCAGAGAGAGCAGCGAGAGCAGCAGCAGTGAGAGCGTTGACGGCGGAGAACTCCTACAATGTCGTAGCGGCGTCGACGGCGGATAACACCTATGACGGCAGCGGCGTCATCGGCGACGAAGATAGAAGGCGTCGATGGGAGCGGGAGTTCGGCCAAGATAGAGGGCGTCGATGGGACCGGGAGTTCTTCAATTCGGCGGGAGAGAATTGAAGAGGAAAAGGAAACCCTTAATCGATTCTTCTCATGTTTAAATCGATTATTTTATTATTTAGTTATTTTTCAATTATTAAAATTAATATTTTAAAGTTAAAAATAAATACACAACAGTCTCATATACTGTTATCGATTTAAGTAAACTACAACATAATAAGACAACAGTCACTTAATACCGTTGTCTTTCAGCGTGTTTCTAAATGAAATGACAACGGTATTTCAAACGACAACGGTATTAAGGAATACGACAACGGTCTTCCACAAATACCGTTGTCTTTCTACCGTTGTGGATTAACATTTTTGTTGTAGTGATTTATTTGCTCTAGTTTAGATTTAATTGCTTTCTTTTCAATTCATGCCTTGATAGATTTATTGCTTTCCTCTTAGTTTTATTCTTTATCCCGGGTGACAGACGGGAATGCTTTCTACTTGTTTTTAATTATTTTTAAGTCTAGTTTAATTTATTTGCTTTATTTATTTTAAGCCTAGGATTTAGATAAAACTCAAAACCTAAAATTCTTTACTTGCTTTATTAGATTAGTTTATTTGCTTTCTTTTTGCCACATGATTGATTTCCCTGCTAAGTCTTCCTTGAGATTCGACATTGGGTTTTACATTGCTTGTTCTACGATAGATCTAGTTCTATTGCTAGCACTTAGGTGAAACAAATTTTGGCGCCGTTGCCGGGGACAACTTTAGATAATTAATTGTGTGATTATGTGTTTAATTTTGTTTATTTTCGTTTTAATTTTTAAAAAAAAATTGTTTTTTTATAATTATTTTAAATTCTGATTGGGTATTACTTTTGTGCTTTCCATTGGTACTCTTAACCCGTTTGTTGAGTGTTGTGCATGCATGGTCGTCAAAGTCTTCAACAAGATCTCCCGCCGTTTATAGACAACATCAATCGGAGGAAAGCAGTGCTGGCAAGTACAAAAGGAGGAGAAAGAAGTGAAGGATCGAACAGCGGTCTCGGTTTCATTGCCTCTCCAATTTTTGAAAAGTCCCCAAGCCCAAAGTTCTTAACGCAAATGTCCATTCAAGCATCAGAGAGAGTAGACATCGTGAGCATCAACGATGGTGATAGTTTCAGTTCTGACGAGTCTACTAAGTCAGAGCAATCAAGGATCATGGCCAGAGTCATTGGAGAATTCGCTCGTCCCACTTTTCCATCATCTTCGTCGGCGATTGTTCTCCCTAAAGAGGTTAGGGACACGGTGTTGAAACCGCAACACCAAAATCTGTTGCTTACCTACCACGGGATCCCCAATGAAGACGCTCTCACCTTCATTCGAGAGTTCACTTCGACGGTGCAATCCTTTCCATTGGGGAACATTTCAGAGGATCAGCTGAAGATGAAGTGTTTTCCTTTGTCATTGAAGGACCGAGCCAAGACATAGTATCTAACTCTTCCGGCGAATTCATTGTCAACATGGAAGGACGTCTGTGAGCGGTTTATGCTCAAATATTACCCCAACCGGAAGATGCAAGAAATCCGGTCCCAAATCATGAACTTTGAGCAAGGAGCCGACGAGTTGTTCCATGATGCGTGGGAGAGGTTCCAAGAGTTACTGCAGCAGTGCCCACATCACCAACTAGTTCCCGAAATGCTCTGCCAATACTTCTGTGAGGGATTACATCAGACGAGCCAGTTCATGGTGGACAGCACAGCCAGAGGAAACATAGCGGTAAAGACGGCTGACGAGCTGACTGAGATTTTTGAGACCCTTGCTGCTAGCTCTCGACTGAAACTAGTGCGCCCAAGGAGAAAACAAGCTAGTGCGGTGACTTCTGAAGACAATAGCGCCGATCTGAGAAAGCAAATAGAGGCGATGGCAAGGAAGATGCAGGAATTGGAGATGAAAGCCGAAGCCTCGCCACTGACTCCCCCTGTAAAGATTCTTAAGAAAACGCAACTACAAGTTCAAGTACAAGAGCAAGAACAAGTAGAGGAAATTGTGGTGTGCGATATTTGCCAAGGGTTTGGGCATTATCCCGATAGTTGCCCGAGCATGGGGGAGTTCACTTACGAAGGAGAAGCTGAAGTTAATGCAACTCAAGGCTACCTACCTCAACAAGGTTATATTCCACAACAAGCTCCTCCTCAACAAGCTGCGACGGGAAGCCTACCACAACAAGGCAATGGATATCGACCTCCTCAAAATCGAGAAACCAGCTCCAACTATCCGTCCCGTCGACCGCCTCAACAAAACTACCAATACCCCTCATACTCTCCACAATACCCGACTCAACCTTACTATCCTTCACCAAACATTTATTACCCTCAACCTCAACCTCAACCTCAACCTCAACCATCATACTACCCACCTATGTCATACTATCAACCTCCACCATATATACCTCCACAACAACCTTACTACCATATTCCGCCACCTCAACCATATCCTCCTCAAGACACCCGCCCTCAAAACCAACCTCCTCAAGTTCCACCACCTAACCAACAAGTGCTGCCATCGCATCCTCAAGAGACACAAGAAGCAGTGAAAAAACACTTTGAGATGCAAATTGGTCAAATGGCAACTCAAATTCAACAGAATCTGTAGCAGAATAAGAGTCCGGGCCAAGGGACGCAAGTTCACCAAGTTCAGGCAGTAGCTGTGTTTTGGAACGAAAAGATGGAGGATAACGGGGTTAGAAATCCCGTTAACATGAGCAAATCCGCAAGAGAGGGTGAGCGGTCGCTCAGTACTGAGCGACCGCTCAAACCATCAGCAAGGGGCAGTGAGCGGCCGCTCAACATCGACAAGTTCGACATTCTTTTCCATGCTCAACCCAAGCCGGAATCTACTCTCCACAAAGCTAACAATCCATATAAACCACCTCTTCCTTCTCCAAGCAGGGTGAAGAAGGTGAAGGAGGATCATAATTCGGTTTGTTATCTCAACTCTTTTCCTAAACGAGGTTATCCTGGGGATTTCAACTTAAAGGTTACCTTGGATAGCGGAGAGATTGTCTCGGCCATGATGGACTTAGGGGTAGCGGTGAACTTGATGCCACATTCGATTTTTGAAAAGATGAAGTCCAAGAATCTGAAGGCAACTGATATTCGCATCGAGCTAGCAGATGGCACTATGAGTCATCCATTGGGAATTGCAGAAGATGTCGCTATAATGGTGGGGGAGGATTGAGTGTGAAATGAGAGTAAAAAGAGAGTGAATAAGCCTTTGGGGTTGTTAACTCACTTTGGCCAAATTTCCTTACCTACCAAAAAGCCTACATTACAACCAAAAAGAAAGTCATATTTGATCTTTGTCTTAAGCACACATTGAAGTAGTGGAGAGGTGAGACAATATGCAAGCATATGGTAGGCAATTTGTGTGACTTGAATTGAGTGTTTCTTTATCCTAATCTAAACACTTGAGAGATGAGAGTTCACTTTCACATTTATACCCATGTCGTGAGGATTTGTGTTCAAGAGGTTAGAAGTTAAAACTTGCTATGACTTGCTTAGTGAATGGTGCAGTGCTTTGCATGATGTATCTTGTTTTTGGATAATTTCTGAAGCCAAAGTCATTATCACTTCTTAAGTTCATGTTTTGTAAATGATTTGAATGAGTTTGCTTGAGGACAAGCAAATGATTAAGTGTGGGGGATTTGTTTGGAGTATGTTTGTGTGGTTTTTATAGTTTGTTTTTAGTATGTTTTCATATGTTTTGTTCGTTTTTACATGTTTATTTTGTGTGTTTTAGTGAAAGTTGGATTCGTGAGGACTTTTGGAAGAGAATGAAGAAAATGAGCAAAAGATTGAAGAAATGAGTGAAATGTGAAGATCAAATTTGGGTGATATAAAAGCATAACATCGAAGAGGGGTTCGATAGGAGCGCGTAGGAAAAAACAGAGGTCGATTCCGAGTTCGGACGAGGGAGATACGGCCGAAACAAAAAAGTCGCGCACATCGGACTACAGCTCGGACTTGGCGACCGCCAAGGGGGGTGAGCGGCCGCTCAGTCCGACGAATTTGAGAGATTGTTTCCTTCTTTAATTAGGTCTTTGGTATCCTATATATATGTAACCTTTGGGGAACGAAGGAACACTCCTCCTCTCTTATTTTTCGGCCTTTAAAACTCTAGATTAGTTTAGATTAGCTTTTAGATATTGCTTTCAAGATTATAGCTTTAGATTCAAGTTTTAATTCAAGATTTATTCAAGTTCTTCGTTCTTTCTTTCGTCTTCGATTCGTAAGTTTAATTTATGCTCTTAGATTAATTTTATATGCTTTCTTTACTTGCTTTGGTTAATTGTTTTCATTAGTTTAGATTAATTTGCTAAGATTAGATTTAATTACTTTCTAGTTTCTTAGATTTATTTTCAAGCATGTTAAGATTTATTTGCTCTAGTTTAGATTTAATTGTTTTCTTTTCAATTCATGTCTAGATAGATTTATTGCTTTTCCTCTTAGTTTTATTCTTTATCCCTGGTGACAGACGGGAATACTTTCTACTTGTTTTTAATTATTTTCAAGTCTAGTTTAATTTATTTGCTTTATTTATTTTAAGCCTATGATTTAGATAAAACTCAAAACCCAAAATTCTTTACTTGCTTTATTAGATTAGTTTATTTTCCTGCTAAGTCTTCCTTGAGATTCGACATTGGGTTTTACATTGCTTGTTCTACGATAGATCTAGTTCTGTTGCTAGCACTTTAGGTGAAACAGTTGGTCCATTACGATGCGGGCCTGGTGGATTATGTCTTTCGAGGTCTGTCGGTGATACTAATGTTGGCGAGTATATTGTCATGATTCCCCATGTGAAGCAAATCAAGGTTTGTTACATATCATCCTTTTGTAGTTCATCTTTTATCATTCTTTTTTATCTCTAAATTGTTTTATGTTTACAATGAAATGTCCACTTTCACAATGAAAATTGTTTAACATCGAATGGCAAACGTTGTTTGGTTTATTTGAAGATACAAGTAGAAAATTGTTGATGCTAAGTTGCAGCTTACATATTTTATAACAATATGTGTAGGGTAACTCAAATATTTGATGCTCCAACAGAGGCTTATACTTTGAGTCTAGAGAAACAAAGTGGAGTTCTTAGAAAAAAAGATGTTGGTGAGGGTTCTTTGAGCATAGGGGGACGAAGAAATATAAGGGAAATGAAGGTGATAAAGGGGGGAATGAAGATGATAAAGGGGAGTCATCAGATGATGACAGTGAAGATAAAGGCGGTGAGGATGGAAATGGAGGGGAGGGGGTGGGGGAAGATCCTCCACAACAGCCAAATGTGCCAAACGTTCCAGACTCCTATGAGATTGCCAAACCTATTCACAATGTAAATGTATGGTTCACTATTAGTGAAGCCATGAATCTATTCAAACCTGATCTGTTGGTGGAAGGTGTTAACTTTTCTATGACATATCGCACTGAGAATGAGGATAGAGTTTATAATCAAACGTATGTGAAGAAAGAGTTTCAGTTCACTCCCGGGACTGATAATAAAAATCTTCATCTCTCTATGAATGGCCAGGGGGAGCAATTCCCCGCTGATACGAACATCATGGAGGAGGAAGAATATGTCGAGGTTACTTTCGCGAGAGATAACGACAAGCTAAGGTTTCAAATTACTCGTCATGAAGCACTAAATGGAGATGCTGCAGCTGGGGGTGGAGGAGCAACCTAGTGTCACGGACTGAAACTTGAGCTCCTTGAAGATTCCTTCACGCCGCGCGGTCCTAGACTAGTTCGCCCCGACACTAGCTAGGCAACCTTTCCACTAAGTCACTTGGCTAAGAACACAATAAGACAAAGCGAGAGTTTGGGAGATTGTGACTGTGAGAGAGCTTCTATTGCTTAAAACTTGGATGGTTACAAATGTATGGCCAAAGGCCTATTTATACAAGTTTGGGAGGCTTTCTATATCCTTTCCATATTCTAGAAAATTATACCATCTAGATAATTTTCTATCTCTAGATCCTTCTATACTTCTTTACTATGTACAAGAGGGTTCCGGAATATTCTACTAAGTGTCGGGCTCATCAAGTAAATTCTAGATTATTCCGGGAAGCCTCCGAAATCGAGCCCGTGGCATAGCGGGATGTGGCAGGACGTCACATTCTCCCACATCTAAGTCGAAGCCATCCTCAGCGCGACCTTGGCGTGATAGTCTTTGATCTTATTCCGGAACCACCACAAGTGCTCTTCGTGCTTCCAACTACTCTTGGCATTCCGATTAACGACCGATTCATGGTTGGCTAACCAGCTAATGATCGATGGTAGGGCATGTACATATTAACCAAGAACTAAATTTTTTAATGATTATTTTTTTATATAAAATGTTGCTTGCAAGCTTCTCATGAAGATTAAACTTGACAATTTGGATCACAAGGCAAGAAATAGGCACTTACTGTAGATTTTTATTAAATTTCTATTTCGTAAATCATGGTACTACAATTGTATGTCAATATATAGCTTCTATATTTGAATCAATTGTATGTCAATATATAGCTTCTATATTTGAATCCATAAAATTACAATTGGCACAAAATAGGGTGATTAATTGTATCCATACGCGAACATTTTTTTAGACAACAATAACTTTTTATATAAGATGTATATATATTTAATATGGGGAGGGTTCATGTGGAAGATAAACTAATTGTGAGAACTAAGAATATATCCTAGCCTTTGGATTTTTTAATAGTGCGGTGGAGATTTCAACTCAAACATTTGATTTAACTGATCCCTTTTTAATTATTATGGCAACTAAGGGCATTTTAGTCATGATTGCGTACAAAATATCCAATCAATTCCTACCTTTTCGGCAATCATAACTACCAAAAATACGTATATGGTAAATCTATTGAATTAGAAATCTTTAATTAATATATATGTATTCTTAATGGTGAATCGTGACATGCATTGTTGTGATAAGAAAAATCTATTGTTTATAAACAATAGAACAATGATGCATTTTTAAAAATAAAAACTAAAATAAAATAAACCACAAATTTCATCATTTTTAATGTTGTTTCCATGCTTTTTTAGTGTTCAGTTTATGCTTTTTTTAATGTTATTTTCAAGCCTTTTTAGTATTGATAAAATGTTTATTTAATATTATTTTCATGCTTTTTTAGTGTTCAGTTTATGCTTTTTTAGTGTTAATATTATTTGTGTTGCTTTTCATAGTTTTGTATGTGCTTTAATTTTTAATTATTGTGGATTTCATGCTTTTTTATTTTCGATTGAATTCTATTTGTCACAACTTTTACGGCTGTATATATTGAGTTTTGTGTGGCGTGGTTGGCATAGGATACCAAAATTTATTACTGGAAAGGTATTATTGGTCTTGTACTATCACAGATATCACAGATTGAATTATTTGTAAAAAAGCAGTCAAAATTGTATGATTCAGTATCATTCAATAGTATTATTCATGCATGCATGCATACAGTAGAGATTCGTCCGGCCATGACAATACTAATGCATCATGAAAGAAAAACAAAAATAGCTTTATTTATTCACATGCATGCATACAGTAGAGTATAGATTTGTCGGTCACAAAATTTATTAATAAAAGATAAATTATAATAAAAGAAATAAATCAAAAGTTCGTTGGAAGAAAAGGGAGGGGGAACCATTGCTAATTTTTAAATATAAAAGTGGGACCCATTACATATTAAAATATTAAAAATGACACTTTTACAATTTCATTCATTAAAAAGGACACTTTTTACATTACCCCCTTTTTGAAAGGGCAATTTCTCCTATTTCCAGTATAAATATGGACTCAGAATGATTGAATGAAAGTGAGTCAATAATATCATGAATCTTGTTGGTCCACATCATTTGCCCTCCTCCAATAGTTACCTAAAGATATTTTAAAAATATATGGAATGAGTGCCAGAAAACACTCACAAGTGCGGCATTTTATCACATAATTCGTCCATTTAATCATGAAATTATAGATTTGAGAACATGATTAACTAGTCATCATATATTTTCATGAGCTCATTAACATGGTGTGGAGACAGACTATGTGATCACATAACATTGTTCTATAGTTCATGGTCGGAATTCCTCATGCAGGTCATGTCAATTCATATTGAGCGAGTAAAATAATGAGATTGATGAAAACATGTAGAAATATATATTTTGTGATTTTAAGAAAGCTAAACCCACCTCAAAAACTATAAGGGAGTGTTTTCTTTGATGGAAAGAAAAATGAGGGATAGGATAAGGGTGAGAAATATTATTCCACAACGTGATCCCTACTTTTTTTACCTCATGGTAAACACGAATTTTCTACATGTTTTGTGTGCTTAGGGTGTGTTTGGTAAAGAAGATGAACCAAGATGAACCAAGATGAGAGAGATCATCTTGGTTCATCTCACTGTTTGGTAACCAACTAAAATAAACTGGAGGGCCCGAGATGAATACAAGGCCCGTTGATATTTCACTGTTCCGCCTTGTTTAGTCATCTCACGTTTTTGGTCGGATGAGGTGAACTCATTAAAACAGTAACACAATACTTTCTCTCTCTTACCATTTTACCCTTATGTATTTATACGATTTTAAATAATAATAATAATAATAATAATAATAATAATAATAATAATGTAATATAATAATAATAATAATAAATAAATAAATAATAACAATAATAGTAATAATAATAATAATAATAATAAATCAATAATAATAATGTAATAAAATAATAATAATAATAGTAATAGTAATAGTAATAATAATAAATAATATCAATAATAGTAGTAATAATAATAATAAATATTAATAATTTAATAAAATAATAATAATAATAATAATAGTAATAGTAATAGTAATAGTAATAGTAATAGTAACAATTATAATAATAGTAATAATAATAATAAATAATAATAATAATTTAATAATAATAATAGTAATAATTATAATAATAACAAGAATAATAATAATAATAATAAATATAATAATAATAATAATAATAAATAATAACAATAATAGTAATAATTATAATAATAACAAGAATAATAAAAATAATAACGCAACAATATAATAATAATAATAATAATAATAATAATAAATATATTAATAATAATAATAAATAATAACAATAATAGTAATAATTATAATAATAACAAGAATAATAAGAATAATAACTCAATAATATAATAATAATAATAATAATAATAATAATAATAATACAGAGTAATAAATAATAAATAATAAAGGGTACTATTTAATCTCAACGATAAAAAGTGAAATCGGTAGGGGTATTTAATAAGGGTAAAATAGTCAATTTAAATTTTAATCTAGAGTTTTGCAATTTGTACCAAACACAATATGATATCATCCGGGTCTGAATTTTTTGCTACCAAATGGTGAGATGAATGATTCATCTTGACACTATTCATATGAGTCATCTTGAGATGAATCATCATTCTTCATCTTGAGATGATTACCAAACGCAGCCTTAAAGTCTTGTTATAAATGAAAAAACCATGATAAACATTGGTGTTTTAATACTCTCTCTGTCTCGATATGATTGACCCATTTTTCTTATTGGGCCGTCTCACTATGATTGACCATTTCCTTTTTGGGAAATAATTATCTCTTAAATGATACAATTAGTAAATCTCTTATTACACTTAACTTTCTATAATTAAATCTCACCATCCACTCACTTTTCACATTTCAGCACGTATCACAATATAATTTAATTTCTAAAACTTTAAATTATCATAACTTGATCGTTTGTTCTTGGATTTTTATAATTTTTATATCAAATTAAAGGTCTTAATACGATCTTTCATTTAAGATCAAACATCAATATGTTTTTATGCATACATGATGCTCTAGTTTTAAAATATGTTTAAATACGTAAACAACACTACATCCCTATATACAGTACACTTTACACACTAATTACTCCCATCTTAAATCCCGTGCCGAAAAGAAAGCATTTGATCATAGCGAGAGAGCGAGACGGAGGGAGTATATTTTTAGTATATTAAGGATATTATGTTTAATATTATTTTTATTGAATTCTTAAGAAGAAACACGAATAAAAGTTGCATTTTGGATTTACTTAGAGAAGTGGCTTACGAAAAGGGCAAAAAAATTAAAAAAGAAAAGAAAAGAATGAAGCATGGCCAGCACTTCAACTTCAATCCAATAGCCGTGTCTTGTTCACATGCGAAGTTCACTAATGCAGCCCATTAGGAATTCAAGGCCCATCAACCGTCAAATGCTTGCAATCATCATCACCCCCCGCTTGTAGATTAGGGCTGTCTAAACGGGTCCGTGTTTTCGGATTACCCGGAAATGAACCCGAACCGAGCCGGGTTTGGGTACCCGAAATTTAGAATTTTGGGTAATGGGTTGGGTCCGGGTCCCGTTTTCTAAGTATTTTCGGATTTCGGGTTACCCGGACTCAAATAGTGGGTACCCGATACCTGAATTTCTTTAAATATAATAATTATTATTTTTATTTATTGCTGATATATTTATATATTAATTTATTTAGACTATTTAGTTTTATATTTATTTATTCTCGTTTTAGTCATTTAGTGATGATGATGTATTTTATTATTATTTTTCTTTTTAATAGATTTAATGAATATGATGAAATGGTGTAGGAATTATTTTGATTTTTTTTTTATGATTGCAATTACGACATTTTTTTATTTTAAAGTTTGATTAAAGATTTTTATTTTGAAGTTTGGATACAAGTTATTATTTCGATGAATTATATTTTTTTTTTATTTTAAAAAAGCACATAGTTCTGGTATTTTTAAGTACCCGAAACCGATCCGAAAAAATTTCGGGAGGGGTCTGGGTATTCGAACTTTTTTTTTTGGTCGAGTATGGGTCCTGATTTTAGACGAATTTCGGGTCGGGTACCCGACCCGGCCGGAATAGACAGCCCTACTGTGGAGTCCAAATTCGCGCCTTCATTCCTCTTCATCCGCGTTATGCAGCCCGTGTAGGGTTGCAAACGAATCGAATCGAATATCTCAGTATTCGATTTGTATTAGTTAAACAATTTGCGAATTCGAATTTGAATCAAATATTATGCGAATATGAATATCCGAATATTTTGCGAATATTAACGAATTCGAATCGAGCACTCGAATAATGAGAAAACCTAAAAGGAAACAATAAAGTATTTTCTTATTTTTATCCAAGACTAAAATCAAAGACTGAAATCACTAAATTATTAAAACTAATTAAAAAATTCACAACAAACATAAGTAATACATAATCTTGATTTATATATATATATATATATATATATATATATATATATATATATATATATATATATATATATATATTAGTTTGATGAGTACTGAGCATTGAGCAGCAAGAGTGTTCTAAATTTTTAGGGTCTATTCTCTTTTCTTTTCTTTTTTGAAAGTAATTCCACGCGCTATGAAGGTATACAGTTTATTCTCTTTTTTTTTCTTTTCTTATTTTATTGATTAAAAAAAAATCATTCATGATTTGATTTGGATTGGGCTTCTAGTATTAGACTTGGCCTCTTGAACTCATATTTAATAATTATAATTAAATTATACAAGAGGTAAATTATATATATATATATATATATATATACGAATATCGGATCAAATCGAATCGAATACTAAAAGATTTATATTTGTATTTGATAACTGATCGAATCAAAAAAAATATTCGTACTCAATTTCGAATCTAAAAATTTCGAATACGAATACCATAATTCGAATACGGATCACGAACCGAACCAAAAAAGTTCGATTCGTTTGCATCCCTAAGCCCGTGTCCGAATCACTATCAATGCCTATGCGTGATGTGGTTGCGTTAATTTTTGTCCAGCCGTATCTCGACTGGTGAAACACTAGTTATAATTTAAAATATACTTTTTCCGTCCATAATTTTTAGTCCTTATTACGTCCATCATCTTTAGACAATTTCATTTTATGATAGTATGCTCTAGAATACACAAACACTAACACTTTACACTTTAACACTTGAATATTTTAACACACACAAAAATATTAGAGGAGCTCACAATTATTTTACTTTAATACTTTAACTAGTATTGTACACCCGCATTACCAGATGTAATTTATAAATATTTAATTTTAAAAAGTTAACCATCAAATTACATAAAGTTATTATTCAACTTTTATTAGAAAATGCATAGCTCTTATTTATTTTAACATATACCGATAAAGAATATTTTTAGATGTTTATATACATTTTAGATGTTTATGTATATACGTAGGTGTATACTTCCTTAGAGAATGAACTAATAAAATCATTTTTTCGAGTGGGTAATTTGCATTAGAAGAATACTTTTTAAATTTTTATACTTTTACTAATATTAATGCAGACACTCAATTAATGGATATAGCCAAAATGTGATAAATTAGACATTTATAAAAACTGTTTTTTTTTTGTTTTTTTTTATCGGACAAAGTTAGTAGTTAGCGGTTAGTAGTTAGTACATCTCCCAGACTCCCAAAATTACTTCTCCTAGAATTTGTTCCCTCCAGGGATCGAACCCGGGACCTCCTGCTTTGCAGGCAAGTCCCGTGGCCATTGGGCAAAATGTGATAAATTAGACATTTATAAAAACTGTGTTAGTTGATCTGAAAATGGACCGACTCATGACTTGGAAAATAGATAAAAGTAATAATCAATTTAGGTGGTCACATTTAATAAATTATTTAGGAAACTCAATGGACACTTTTGGCAAGTAAAAAAAAAATCAGAATTAAAAAAATATTTTAGGCGAGAAATTTTGATTAGAGGCTATATTACTCTAATATAATGAGTGAAATTTTTAAATGTCCATTTAGGTTAGTGGACATCAAATTATATACACCAACATAAGAAATTCAAATTAAATTCACTTTTTGCTTTTTAGGACCAAAATACCCTTAAATGAGTTGAATTTGACTAAATTTTTTATTTTATTTTTTCTAATTTTCTAATAATTTTTATTTGTAATTTCCTTTTCAATTTTTTTTCTGACATTTTTTTTTTCCGATTTTAGCTCTATTGGCTCTAATGACACTAATAGTACTAATAGACCCAATTGTTTCAAATTTTTTTAATCGTTTTATTTTAACTTATTTTTTCAATTTTAGCTCTATTGATACTAATAGTACCAGACCCAATTGTTTCACATTTTTTCAGTCATTTTATTTTTTTTATTTTGACTCTATTGGCTCTATTGATACTAATAGTACCAATAGATCCAATTGATTCAAATTTTTTCTTTTTAGATTATGGGGTCTAATGAAACCATAAAATTCTGAATCTGAATTGGGTCTAATAAGTCTATTTAAATTAAATAGACTCATTAGACCCCAATTCAACATACTTATTCTAGTGTACAATCACAATCCAAGAAACGGTTCAAACCATAATTTGTATTATTTTAATACCAGTTGTATAAAATATAAATAAAACCATAAAATCCTAAATCTAAATTGGAGTCTAATGGGACTATCACCACCAAATAGTCCGAATAAACCCAATACTTACATTCATCTCGACATTCTCTCTACAGCAAAAAAAATTATTAGAAATCCACCATCTCAATAAATATTTGCATTTTTAAGGAAAACAAATCGAAAAAGGAGAAGCATTACAAAATCAAAAAATGAATAAAAAATTTAAAAAGAAAAGGTAGGCGCAAGGCCAAATCAAGGAAAACAGATTAGAAAAGAAAAAAAGAAAGAAAAAAAAAAAAAAAAAGGAAAACAATTGAAAAAAAAAGAAGAGAGCGACGACGGTTTCGGATTTGTTCAACTTTCTGGAGACACGGCTGTAACACGACGGCGGCGCCAGATCTAGACGTAGAGGACGGCGGCGCCGGATCTGGACGTAGAGGACGGCGACGCCGGATCTATACGAAGAGGACGGCAGATCTGAAACGGCAGTGCCGAGGAAGAAGATCGCGCGATGGTGGGAAGGCGGCGGATCTAGATTTGGAGTGGCGTCGGATCTAGAGCAGTGGCGCCGGATCTGGAACGGAGGCGCCAAGGAGGCCGAAGAAAAAGATCGCGCGGTGGAGCCAAGGCGGCCAGAGGCAAGGCGGTGGTGGAGAAAGGGATGTAGGGGCAGCGGCATCGGCGGGAGTGAACCAGAGGAGACGGTGGACGGTGGTGGAGAAAGGAATGAGAAGAGTTTCTCTCGCGACTTTGGGTGAGCCAAATTTATGGTTTGATAAATGAATAATAAAAATCTGAAATAATTTTGTATTTGAAATTCATATTTAAATTGGGAAGGGTATTTTGGAGTCAAAAATCAAAAGATGGACTTAATTTGAGTTTATTATATTGGTGGACATATATATACATTACAACTAATATAATTATATATATTAGATTCCTTCAAAAGAAAAATCAACTAATAAAATCAGTTTTCTTTTGAATGTTTTTATTAAAATGCTCAAAAATTCTTTTGAATAAATTGGGAAGTGAACTTATATAAATATTAATTTTTAGTTATTGTAGCAGCAATATTAATAAATTTAAATGATGTTAATGAGAAAAATAACTCAAAAACAGTTATAGGCCCAATATAGACTATACAATGGAATACACAAATTTCACAGCCTTACCAAAAGAAATCAAGAGTCCACACATCCAAAATATGCGAGCAAAAAAAACAGTAAAGAAACATGGCACAAACCCCATAACAAAAGGAAGTTTAAATGCGTTTTTGATGTATGTATGACGATCTTTACTATCTGTTAAGAATTGAAGATACAATTAAGAATTAAAAGAATAGAAAATAACTCGTATATACAAAGAGTGAAAGAGGAACAAAATATTACCGATATAATTAGAAAGCGATAAAAAAAACATGACAAAACAACATATATAATGGCAAAAAAATGGAAGAAGAATGAGCATCAGTGGGGTAGACTATACTAGTATTTATGTTGGATATTTTAGTGTAATTGGATTGACTTATTTGATCGGTATTGTCATAATAATACATCATATAAGTTTGGTGGTGCGGAATACACGCTTATATGAATTTATTATAATTTTAGGGGCGAAGCCCCTAAAGGACGGGGGTTCGGGGGCAGCGCCCCCGATAGCGGGGTCCAAGGGGCGGCAGCCCTTGGCGGGGTCCAAGGGCAGAGCCCCTGGCTGGGGTCGAGCTGCCAGGTCAGCTTGGAAATTTTTTTATTTCCGATTAAATTGCCGTGTAGAAAATTCATCGGAAATTTAATTTCGAAATTTCAAGGGACTATTTTGCAATTTTGAAAAAATTGCAAACGGTATTAAAAACTGATTCTAATCAGTTTATCGGATGAGCGCTGATCATCTTCTCGATTTTCTTTTCGGTTCTGTACTCTCTCAAACATCACATACTAAAGTTCGAATCTCTGAATTGTATCCGATTGAATAATTCTATAGAACCGTCGAATTGATTCGATCTGAAAGTGTTTTCACGCCTTTCAGAGAATCCATTTTTTTTGTTTTGTTCGTTTATCTGTTTTCTTCCCTACAATTTATAGAATGTAATTGTAAAATGACTCCAAATTTTAATTTTAACTTTTGCTAAACGTCATGCAAACAATCAATGCATATAAATATCTACAAAAACTATTTTGATCTCGAAAATTGACTAATGATAGTTTGTAAAATAGATACCGATATTATTTGGGTGACCATATTTAATAAATTATCTAGAGAACTTAATGGACAACTTTGGAAATAAATATAAAAATTAGAAAAATATTTTAGGTAGAAAACTTAGATTTGAGATTATCTTAATTATATAGATTTATTAATATATTATTACAATACATTAAACTCCACGTTGAAATTTTTTGTCTATTCTTATAAACGGAGGAGTATTTATTACCAAACAATTCACAACTCCTTTATAAAACTATTGGACAATTAATGACTCTTTTTTAAAGAGAAAATGATATAGATGTAATTGTTGTGAACGTTTATTTATAAAGATCGAGAATAGAAAGAGTACATACACTATTCTTTGCCACCTGTATAACAGCTAATCCCAATTCAAAACCCACCTTGCCCTAAAACCCAATTAGCCCCACCGTTCTAATTATCAAACCGCTTTATTTTCCCTCCAGTTCACCTGCTTCACAACTTTGTACAACGCGCTTCCTCCAATTGTACATTCCATCCCTCGTTTCGCAACGAAAACGGATAGACAAAAATATCCCGTCTATTATGTGAGTGTGTGAGGTATATATATACCACACCTTGAGTGTGTGTGAGAGATAGAGAAAGATAGAGAGAGTGAGAGAGAGGGGTTATAACAGAGCAGAGCGCCACCACTGTGAGCGATAACCCGAAGAAAAGAAAAAAGAAAAAAAAAAGCCCTAATACTTAATCGCCGCGACTCAGTCCGATGGATGCCGAGTCGACTCAGCTCCAGCAAGCCCAGCTGATGGCGATTCTGGGGCCGGACCCGGCGCCCTTCGAAACCCTCATCTCCCATTTGATGTCCTCCGCCAACGAGCAGCGCTCTCAGGCCGAGTCGATCTTCAATTTGCTGAAGCAGAATGATCCCAACTCGCTTGCGCTCAAGCTCGCCCATTTGGTTTCCTCATCCGTCCACCTCGAGTCGCGCGCTATGGCGACCATCCTTCTCCGGAAGCAGTTGACTCGGGACGAGTCGTTCATCTGGCCGCACCTGACCGAGTCGACTCGCTCCACCGTAAAGAACATCCTCCTCTCCGCCATCCAGAACGAGGAATCGAAGTCCATCATTAAGAAGCTCTGCGACACCGTCTCGGAGCTCGCCTCCACGCTCATCCCCGACAACCAGTGGCCGGAGATTCTGCCCTTCATGTTCCAATGCGTGACTTCCACCAATCCCAAGTTGCAGGAATCCGCCTTCCTCATGTTCTCCCAATTGGCTCAATTCATCGGGGAAACGTTGATTCCGTACATCACGGATTTGCACACAGTCTTCCTGAATGTGCTGAACAATTCCCCCAATCCGGATGTGAAGATTGCTGCTTTGAGCGCGGTTATCAATTTCATCCAGTGCTTATCGAGCTCCAACGATCGGGATAGGTTCCAGGATTTGCTCCCGGCGATGATGAGGACGTTGACTGAGGCTCTGAACTCAGGACAGGAAGCCACCGCGCAGGAGGCTCTGGAGCTACTCATCGAATTGGCCGGGACGGAGCCGCGGTTTCTCCGCCGGCAGATTGTCGATGTGGTGGGTTCGATGCTGCAGATAGGGGAGGCGGAGAGTTTGGAAGAAGGGACGCGGCATCTAGCCATTGAATTCGTGATTACGCTTGCGGAAGCGCGGGAGAGAGCGCCTGGGATGATGCGGAAGTTGCCCCAATTCATTAGCAGGCTCTTTGCTATCTTGATGAAGATGCTTACGGATGTGGAGGATGATCCAGCGTGGCACAGTGCAGAGGCTAAGGATGAGGACGCCGGAGAGACGAGTAATTACAGCGTTGGGCAGGAGTGTTTGGATAGGCTTGCAATCTCTCTCGGTGGGAACACTATTGTTCCGGTGGCATCCGATCAGTTGCCGGCTTATTTGTCTGCTCCTGAGTGGCAGAAGCATCACGCTGCCCTCATTGCGCTTGCCCAGATTGCCGAGGGTTGTTCCAAGGTATGAATACATTTGCTGTCTAATTTTGATGTTTGACTTAAGTTTAAGCATTGTTTGGTTTTCTGGTGTGGCGCAGAATTCATGTTATAGCAGTTTAGTGTGTTATATTTTACTTTAAGGGTTTGTTCTCTTTGATGGAAAGGAAAAGGAGTGATAGGAAAATGGTGAAAAATATAATCCCACAATGCCGTCTTCACCACCTTTTTAACTCGTGTTTTCTATGATGGAAAATAAAGTTTACATGTTGAAAATATTATCACTCCAAGTTGGGATGAAGATATTGTATAGATTTGGAGTTATAAGGGAGGGAAAATGGATGTCCGAGAAAATTTTCCTTCCTTTTCCCACCTTTTCCTTCAAAGAACACACCCTAAGTTTTTTCTATCGCCAGAAAATATGATAGGGTCTTCTTCCAACCTTGCATTTGTAGTGGGACTTGATCTGAATGGGTGCTTTGTTGGTTTGTTGATGCTCATCTTTGCTTATACGTTGCTGTGAATTTGTTGGCCTACTCTGATCACTCAGAAAATTCCCTAAATGTTGAGAAAGAAATTCGTTTAGTAACTCTCTTGGTTGACTCATACGGATTATAATTCTATCGTCTATGTCTATAGGTAATGATTAAGAATTTGGAGCAAGTGTTGAGCATGGTATTGAATTCTTTTCAACATCCTCATCCTCGTGTGAGATGGGCTGCTATCAATGCGATTGGCCAGCTGTCAACTGATTTGGGTCCAGACTTGCAAGTTCAGTACCATCAGCAAGTGCTGCCAGCACTAGCTGCAGCCATGGATGATTTCCAAAATCCTCGAGTACAGGTTTGTATTCTACATAATTATAATCTAGAAGTTTCATGAATGCTTGTTAATTTGATTATACTACTATTACTATTATCAGTAAGTCTGTATTTGCTTTTTGCAGGCTCATGCAGCCTCAGCTGTTCTCAACTTCAGTGAGAACTGCACTCCAGAAATCTTGACACCTTACTTAGATGGGATAGTGCACAAACTGCTTGTATTGCTGCAGGTGCTAATAGTTCAGAACAAAATATATATTAACCAAATAACATGATTATATTTGTGGTAGAGTGCATTGTTATATTGTCTAAACTAGCTATATTGTATAAATGCAGAACCCCAAACAAATGGTCCAGGAGGGTGCCTTAACTGCTCTGGCTTCAGTTGCAGATTCATCTCAGGTATGCCAATGCTGTATTGGTTCTTTAAGCATTAGCCTTTACTCTTCACAAATGCTGAATCGTAGAGTTTTCTGGCAGGAACTCTTCAAGAAATATTATGAGGCGGTTATGCCTTACCTAAAAACTATATTGGTCAATGCAACAGATAAGTCTAACCGCATGCTTCGTGCCAAAGCAATGGAATGCATCAGCTTGGTTGGGATGGCTGTTGGAAAGGATATATTCAAGGAGGATGCTAAGAAGGTAAAGAACCGATGACTTAGTTCTGGCATCTTTTATTTTTTCCAAGCTGCTTACTGCTTGTTTCATATCATGATTTTTATTGGTGTATAATAACTTGGCAACTCAATTGACACTTCTGTTTTCCAATTCAAGGTCATGGATGTGCTTATGTCATTGCAAGGATCACAAATGGAGACAGATGATCCCACTACCAGTTACATGTTACAAGTATGTCATATTACACTGGATTCTGAAGAGCTTGAATGTATCTATATGCTTCTGTATATTTGTTGTAACTATAACCTCTATTTCTGCTATAGGCATGGGCTAGACTTTGCAAGTGCTTGGGACAGGATTTCTTACCTTACATGAGCGTAGTGATGCCTCCTTTGCTTCAATCCGCCCAGCTGAAGCCTGATGTGACCATCACATCTGCTGATTCGGACGATGAAATTGATGACTCAGATGATGAAAGGTTATCGTCATTCGTATATTTCCTTGTTTTTGTACTGACTGTCTTTTCTTTTCTTTTCTTTTGTTATCGTGGGAACACCTAAACCCAACCCCCCTTTATCTGGAAGAGTTCGATATATTCGATCATATATCTTTTTATATAGTTTCTTGCTATTACTCAGAACTCATAAATTAACTGAAGTAATGCAGTCTAAACCCATCTTGCTCCTGTTCACTTTGTGACAATGTCTTAATGACTTAATTCAACTTTTTTACTGTATTTCAGCATGGAAACCATCACCCTCGGTGATAAAAGAATAGGAATTAAAACCAGTGTCCTTGAAGAGAAGGCCACTGCTTGTAATATGTTGTGTTGTTATGCTGATGAGTTAAAGGAAGGTTTCTACCCATGGATCGATCAGGTTGGTGGATATACATTATTTTTTTGCTTTATGTTTGATATTTGAATTGTTTCAGATTGTCACGGTCCATCATAATTGGTATAGGTTGCGCCAACTTTAGTTCCCCTTTTGAAATTTTATTTCCATGAAGAAGTCAGGAAAGCTGCTGTTTCAGGTAATATAGGTTTTCTTGCTTGAGTTGTTCTTGTTTCATGCATTCCTATGGTCTATACATGTTCAAGAATGTTGGCTGTTGATTTCTAGCAATGCCGGAGCTATTGCGATCTGCAAAACTGGCTGTGGAGAAAGGAATTGCTCAGGGGCGCAATGAGACATATGTTAAACAATTGTCTGACTACATAATTCCTGCCTTAGTGGAAGCTCTGCACAAGGTACTGACTATCCTCCATTTGTGCATAGAATAACTTTGGTTCCAATGCTTAATATGTGCCTGGTTACTTGAACTTTTTTCATCTCGTGCAGGAGCCTGATACAGAGATATGTGCAAATATGTTGGATGCACTGAATGAATGTGTGCAGGTTGGTACTTATCTATTAGAGCTAGTTGTTTATTTTATTTTGCCTTATTTACGTCATATATTGTAAGCTTGAATGGCTATTTTGTTTAATTATTCATTGTGTTTCTTCTCAGATTACTGGATTGCTTTTAGATGAGGGTCAAGTTAGAAGCATTGTTGAAGAGATAAAACAGGTGCTTACTGCTAGCTCAAGTAGAAGAAGAGAGAGAGCTGAGAGAGCCAAGGCTGAAGACTTTGATGCAGAGGAGGGAGAATTGCTAAAAGAGGAAAACGAGCAAGAAGAGGAAGTATTTGACCAAGTTAGTCTTTTTCTATACTCCTGTCCTGTGATATGATAGCTTATACCGGAATTCTGTCCTAATTACTCAAATTCGTCGAAATTCGGAACTGAGTATTTACAAGTTTGTTTGGTGGTTCAGGTTGGAGAAATCTTGGGAACCTTGATTAAAACATTCAAGGCTTCCTTCTTGCCCTTCTTTGAAGAATTGTCATCATATCTGATGCCGATGTGGGTACGTCCTATTTGTACTTTTGTGGCCATTGCCTCCTTTTCTATGTCTTTTGTTTGCTTTTGTTGAAGAAGAGCATCTGTGGTTGATGAAAATGATTTAACAATATTAGAAGTTCATGTTCCTCTATTCTTTTTTGTGTGTTTCTTCTCTAATAAGTTTTTTTCCCGGTTCTTTCCCTGCAGGGTAAGGATAAGACAGCTGAAGAGAGAAGAATTGCTATTTGCATTTTCGACGATGTGGCTGAACAGTGCCGTGAAGCAGCTCTCAAGTATGTATAGATGCCATAGATTTTGGATTTGGATGGAGCTATGTGATTTCTTATGCTTTTCTTCTTTTTGTTCAAACCAGGTACTATGACACATATCTTCCTTTCCTATTGGAAGCATGCAATGATGAAAATGCAGATGTTCGACAGGTATGCTTACATCTTAAATAGTCAGTTACGGGTATCAATTGTGGCATGCTTCCATCTCTGAGTTGCCTCATTGTTATTCTCAGGCTGCTGTATATGGGCTTGGCGTGTGTGCCGAGTTTGGTGGTTCTGTGATAAAACCGCTCATCGGAGGTAATATGTGCTTGCACACGAGCATCTAGAACATGCATTTTCTTCTTGATATATTATGTTGACTTTGGTTCTTACTTTATGCAGAAGCGCTTTCAAGGCTCAATGTTGTTATCAGGCATCCCAATGCTCAGCAGCCAGAAAATGTGATGGCATATGATAATGCTGTCTCTGCTTTGGGAAAGATATGCCAATTCCATCGTGACAGCATTGATTCAGCTCAGGTATGTGTTAAGTTGGTTATTTGTTTCATAAAATAAAATAAAACTGTCCAAACATCATAAAGATGGGTTATAGGGGATCTTATCTGGACTATGATGATGAAAGCACCTGCTTAATGTCGACTAAATTTTAAAATTGACAATATCCTTTTTTTGATGTGAATATACTAGATGCCAGCCACTTATATGGTAGTTTGAGTTTAGGCCTCATTTGGTTGTATTGTAGGTAATTCCTGCCTGGCTGAATTGCTTGCCAATCAAAGGCGATCTTATTGAAGCAAAAGCTGTTCATGACCAGCTTTGCTCAATGGTTGAGAGGTGGGCTCCTTACATTAATCAGCATCCGAATTTTGTGTCGTATCTTCAGTTTTGTTTACACGTCTTTTCTCCCTGTGACAGATCTGATACGGAAGTTTTGGGTCCCAACAACCAGTATCTTCCTAAAATTGTTTCTGTTTTTGCCGAGGTTAGTTCCTTCTGTTCGGTGATCCAAGATATATTCAATAATAGTTTCTATTGTTATTTATTTGGTCGTTTCTGTTTTTGGTTGCAGGTAATCTGTGCAGGCAAAGATCTTGCGACAGAGCAAACAACGAGTCGAATGATAAATTTGTTGAGACAACTACAGCATACACTGCCTCCATCGACCCTGGCCTCAACATGGTCGTCCTTGCAGCCTCAGCAACAGCTTGCATTGCAATCGATTCTTCCATCATGATCCTCCTCCGTATTTTTATCATTCATATATTGTTTCTAAATTCTTTCAGATGAGAGATGTTACAGCATTCCTCTGCAAATGTAGACTATCCCTTTGTATAATGTGTATAAAAACAATTGCGAGAAAAATGAGTGGGTTCCCTTTCTTGGTGATGGAGCAGGATTCTCCAACCAAAGTGGTCCGTCCGTTGTGATTCGATTGAAAATGTGTTTGTTTCGTTCTTCAATCGGGTAAATCCGTCCAGTCCGGGTTTTGGCAAAGCCCGTTGCAGTTTTGGTCTCATGATGATGTTGTTTTTGAAACAGGAGATTGTTGTAGTACAAAGGATTTGGATATACATGGTCATTTGCTTTGTTATTTTTGATCAAATGTCTGCAATTAAACAGGTTCAAGTGTTGTATTTAGTGTTTATATCTCATGTTCCATTGTTATCTTCACACTACTTGTCCTTTCCTATTTTATCATTTGTGTAGATCTTCTTGTTTGGTAGAGATTTGGAATGGTGCTACTCCATATTCTGCATCACCACCAAACACAATTATACAAACAGAATTAGATAAATGGAGGAATGTATATTGTGGGTAACTTAACAGTGTTATATTAAAACTAAAAAAATTGGATCAATGTTTTGGGCAATTAATCCAACTTGAAAAGGCATATATATATATATCTATATATTCTGTACTCTTACCTACATTTGACTTGTGATAAACTGGCATTATTGTGTATTTGTGAAACTGGTCCTACAATTAGTGGCATTGATTAACCCAATCCTTAATCTTATCAAATCTTGAATCATTTTCCGTCATATAAAATTGAAACCTAGAACGTGTTGAGCAATAGTTAATGCAGTACAATGTACAAGTCTTATCATGCTAAGGAATAATGACAAAATCTGTCATTGAAAGATCAGGCAACCAAATGCACAAGACAACCTTGATAAATGCAAGACAACTAAATGAGACAACCCCTCATACCTTCTATTTCTATAACTCAAACATTTCCCCCACAACGATTCTAAGACAATGGCACCATCTATGGATAGACTTCGTCACTCCACCAGAGGCAAGTTCTTAGGTGTGAGACAGAGGCCCTCCGGGAAATGGGTTGCGGAGATCAAGAACTCGACTCAGAAGATCCGGATGTGGCTAGGCACGTTCGACACTGCTGAGGAGGCTGCTCGTGCTTATGACGAGGCGGCCTATCTCCTTCGCGGCTCTAACACGAGGACGAATTTCTTCAACACCATCCCTTGCAATCCTGCACTCTCCATGAAGATTAGAAAACTTTTCAATGAGAAGAGAGGCCTCATGAATAAAGCCTCTCCTCCTCCTCCTCCTCCTCCTCCTCCAAGTCAAGAAACAAAGACTGTTTATCCTAGTACTCCCCAAACTAGTGGTGCTAGTCCTACTTCTTTTAGTTACAAGATAGATGGCTCTCCATTTCCATCTCAATCTCCATCTAGTGTCCTAAATTCAGCATACAAGCCCAACAACTTGAGCTGCTCTTCTCATTACAGCTATTTGGATCAAGTTTCTGCATATGTGAATGTGATGGATCATAACAAGAGCACGAGCACTAGTCTTCAACAAGATGGTTTCTACGTCCAAAATGGAGAAGGCGGAGCGATGAACAAGTCTCAGTTTTCTGATTTGGATGCGAGCAACGATCCTTTCTGGGATTTTCCTACTCTATGCCAAATGTTCGCTCAAAGTTAAGCCTCAGCCTCAATAGAAGAATGTGGGTAGCTGTTTTGAAGAATTTTAGTATAGGGAACATTTTAATTTCTTTTTAGATCAGAATGGAAGTTGACAGCTTAATTAATTTGAAACGAAGAACAATTTATATATGTTGTTTGAATCAGATGCATTGGAGTAAGCTATATATATTTTGCTGTTGTTTTATATATGCATATATGCCATTTACCTTTTACTACCTCATATAGTATATGCCAAAGCTGTATGTATGTATGGTATATATGTGCTCCAATACTGGCATGGCATCTCTTTAATTTCTCACTTGATGAAAAAATTGTAGCTAATCAACTCCCAAATTACAATACAAGACTACATATATCTCTAATTAAATGGATTTGAATGCTGAGCTGCCCCAAAAGGTGATATTTGAGAATGTTCGGGAACGAAGTCAAAGGCAGGTTATGAAGCTGGTGTATGATGAAAAACGCACTTGCACCCTGCGCAATTATTTGTTTTTCTGATTTTGTAATCTGCTTATTTATGTACTTCCCATAATATTATCTCTTTTTTTTAATTAAAATAAAAGCATATACAAGGGTAAAGATCGAGTTAGGTAAATAGGTAATTCGTATCGAATACCTTAATACTATAATGGGTTGGCTGGTATGCAGGAATGAATTTATGTGGGAAATGAATGAAGTATTAAATAAAATTTCTATGGCTTGATATGAATAAGGAAAGGAATGTATGAATTGATTTTTTTTTTTTAAATTCCATTTTATCTCTGAAATTATATTACTCCAAGTTATCATTATATGTAATTAAAATTACAAAACCATGCATTATTTTAAGTTGTAAATGTAATTTTTTTTAAATAAATATATTTATTTACTATTATATATAATTGAATTCTAAAATATTATCAAATTGATATCAATCAACAACGTGAGCAAATAAAACAAATTTACATACACTATGCAATCCAATCCGATAGAACACCCAAATAGAGAACATTATTATTTAAACAATTTATTAGACAATTACAAATTAAAAAATAATAGATAATTTCAAAGAGCATCATAAATTTACAGAATAATAAGAGAGACGGGAAGATAAAAAAAAAAAAAAAATCATTGTTAAATATTAGAAGACGTAGGAGAAAAAAAATTAGAAGACAAAGGAAAAAAAAAAAGAAAAGAAAAGAATAATATATTAGAAGACGTATAAGACAAAAGAAAAAAAAAATATTAGAAGACAAAAATATAGAATAGACGTAAAATATTTTATTAAGTTTAATTGGTATAAATATGGATATTTTCAATAATTTATGAGTAAAAATTATAATCCCCATAATTTGGAATGACTAATACCATGAGGGTGCAATGGAATGGTTATTCCCATTAATGAGGGATTAGTAATTCCTAATGGAATGGTGATTCCAAATAAAAAAATATATCAGTCATGGGTTTAGTAATGAGTCTGAGATTAGTGATTTCATTCATTTCGCATTCCCTCCTACCAGCCCCTAAGTTTGGGAGTCATCAGACTTATATATATTCATGCAAAAAAGGCAATCTTTCATTACATGATCATATCTTGGAATTGGTTATATAATACTCAAGAAATTGGTAGTTTTTGAATATATGAGTAGGAGAAAATACTAGTAATATATATTTGCAATGGAAAAGGAAAAACTAATTTTATTTCCTATTCATGACTATAATGTTAGGTCCAATGCGGACTAGGAAACACAAACTAGAAAGGGAAACGAGGTGAGAAATGGTTGGTTTCACTCATTCTTGGCAATCTCCTTTTTGTAGGCATGCCTTTTTTATTTTATTTTATTTTATTTTTGTCTCATGTATATCTTATATCTTGTGTTTCAATTTCAAATGCACGTCCCGTTTGTGTTGTATGTTATCATAAATATATACGTGGCTTGTATTGATTGATTATACGAAAATGTATTGACATACTACTAAATGTCTTTTAATTTTTACCTTTTTCTTTCCCATTTTTATTATAAACAATTCAATTTTCTTAATTAACTTGTGCGTCCGGACATAAAAAGTAGTTAGATCGAGTGCAAACCCTAATCATATGTTTGGAAACCTATTTCTCCGGTAAGTATTGGTATGAATTATTACTATATATGTCTCAGTTCATCAGTTTCATTTCATTATTATATATATGTCATATATATTCAATTTATGAGACTAATGAAATGAGACGAAAGGAATACTATATTTGATCAATGTAGGTCAACTTTGATTATAATTTCACTAAAAGTTTATCAACAGATTAAACCTCAAAATAGAACCTACTCCACTTATTTTACTTAAATTATGTACTTGGGAAAATAAATAAATGCGTATAATTTTTTAACAGCAAAAATACGTATAATTTTTAAACCGTCAAATGGTATGTAGTTGGAACAAATAGTTGGGAGGGAGAGAGGGGGAGTGGAATTACACGAAAGAAAAGCACAAAGAAGGGCATGTCATGGGTGTGTAGCCACGTCATCACCATAGCTTTCCCTTTCTACAATAAAAAGACCAAACATTTGAATCAACTTCTCTTAATACTAACCTCACAACATCTTCTTCCCTTCTCTTCTCACTGCAAAATTAATTCTTCACTCCTTGTAAAAACATTTGTTTTTACTCGTCTCCTTTTTTCCTTTTCTGTTCACTCCCCTTCATTTACTCAGGTATAGTATAATTAATTCATTCATTCACTGCTTAATTAATTTCTGCAAACCCAAGAATGATGTAGCCCAGCTCATTTATTGCTCAGATTTTGCTCAATTTCGCGTTTTTATAGAGAATTTTCGCTTGATTACTGTCTGCTGTGCTGTTTGCATTAAATAGGGTTTGTGGTTCCTACCTTCTATTCCTTTTGTGTGTGTTTCATGTATGTATAATATATGCAAGTTGGATTCGTTCTCGAATTGCCTGCTTTTTTTCGTTAGCTTCTATTGGTTTCTGCGTGGAGAGTTAGTTTTTGCTTGAATAAAATTATTCGTCTTTACTGATTAATGTAAAATTATTGAAAGGTAATAAAATCCAGTCTTGTATGAATTGAGATTGTGTTATATAAGTTAAATGTCGAGTTGCTTATGTTATTTTCAAATTTGTAATCTTTATGCTGTATTCCTTCTGGTCATATTCTGAAACCGAGAAACCTAAAGTTTCAAAAGAAGAACTGGATGTAGCACAAAAAGAAGTTATATTTTTTATTTTCTACGTAGAACAGCAGTAGGAGTGCTCTAGGTTTCTTTCTCATTCTTCTTTTGTGGTTGAATTAATAAACATCGATGGCAAACTTGATGGAAGTAGTTTCTGGCGATTGTATTTAAAATTGTGTTTGCTATTCTGCCTTTTTATCATGCCCAAAGCAGTTCTGTTTGAGTTGCATTGCTTATAGCTGTTTCTGTTTTCTTTATGCTATGTACTCTGCTTCTTTTCCCAAATATGGCAACAACGATGCTTAAAGATTTGGGAGAGTAGGTGTCGCCGAAAGGTTGTTTACTACCTCATACTCTGATTGCATTCAAGGTCACCATCAAGAAAAATGTCTGGTGGGGAGGGCAGAAAACTCTCGAATCAAGATATACAACTGGTGAGCTTTTCAAATTGAATTAGTTTGAAGTATTGATTTGCATATTATGTGCAGTGAAAAGTGAGAAGGAAGAGTTGTTATAAGTGTTGTGCAGCTTTTATGGTGAACATAAATTTTACCTGATCGATAAAATTTTGAAATCAATGAAGCCGCCGGATTTATTGATAAATTGACACCTGATACACGTGTTTTTACACGCAAATAAAATGATGACCGGATCATATTTCTCTCATTTATTTATGTCTCAGGTGCAAAATCGTATTGAACAGTGTCTACAGCATTACATGAACAAGAAGGAAGTCATTAATGCTCTCATCATCCAGGGCAACATTGAGCCTTGTATTACTGAGTTAGGTATAATTATATATGTACTTTATCATTCGCTAATGCTATCCATCTATCAGCAGTCTACTGTTGTTGGCTAACCATTGACTCTTTGAGAGGGCAACAAACTTATCTCAATACGTGTATATATCCATCTAAAACTTCCATGAGTGCATGGGCATATATATGCATGCATCTATCACCTGCTCCTATTCCAAAATACATTTTTCTGGTTTAACATGTACTAGTACACTCTATAATCTCCTAAGAAAATAAACTCATCATTAGAGGGAAGGGCTACTTTATTTGCTCCAGTCCATCTTCAGAATTGAAAGCAAGGGTTGAGTCTCTTTCAGACAGACTATCCTCTTATCTTTGTATATTTTCCTAATGCACCTGATAATTATATATTTTCCTCTTATCTTAGACGAGATAAAATGTCGCTTTTGGGGTTGGTGCGTAGTGCGTGGGTTGGTCGATTATTATTTGAGCTTTAGAGCTTGGACTCGTCATAATCTTTCGGTTCACTGGAACCGTGATTAGTGTGGAGTGCTGTATTTCGAGTACTTCTTGTACTGTTTCCTCTTTTAATATAATTTCTCTTTCCCGATCAAAAAAAAAATAATTATAGCTTCAGCAATTATAGAGTATGAGGTTACCTTTATCGGTGCTATTACTTTTTGTTACTGTTTTAGTTTGAGCTATGAAGATATTGATGATTGCCTTTTAAATTCTGATGCTATAAATTACTATAGAAGTTATGAATTCTTGGAATTTGTAAAGGGAAAGAAGTCTCCGACACCTCTTGTCTTGTATACATTGTGATTTTGATATAACACCTAATTGGGCCCAGATTCAGGATGCGTCAAATACTGTATTTTAGATAAATATTAGTTTGTCGTGTTGTTATCCCTCCTTATTGCTGAAGTGACAAATTTGGGGCTAAAAAAGTTTTTTTTTCCCTATCATTATGGTATCGAGCATGTTGAATTGAAAGAATGTCGCTTAAAGAGCTGCCAAATTCCCCCTTTGGCTATTAATTTACGAATGTGCTTCACCAGTTTATATGCATGCCCCTCTAGTTAATTCTGCTTGCTGCTTGTTTCCAGTTTGGCAGAGGCTTGAGGAAGAAAATCAAGAATTTTTCAAGGCTTATTATCTGAAGTTGTTGGTTAAGGAACAAATAATGGAATTCAACCGTTTGCTTTCAGAACAAGTGGATATGATGCGTAGAACCGGTTTGAATGGCGTTTCTCCTTTCCTTCTGTCTAATGGATCACATGTTTCACCAAGTAAGACTCCTTTTCCTATGTGAAGGTTTAGTTCTGTTCACCTATTGGTTTCCTTTGTTTAACGAAATTATTTTAACTATGGGAGGTTGTAACACCCCCAATATGTTGACTTTCATTTATCTAGTCTAGTCGAATCTTTTCATCGAAATTGTGTGGTCATAAATGGCGGCAAAGTCCAATTCCATAAATAGACCTTCACATTGTTGAAATACGCATACACGTGTAGATAGTACGTTTTTCCTAATTACTCCCTTCGTCCCACCTTATTAGTCCCCTTTGTTGAATATATGTGAGGTATAAAATAATGAAAGGGGATTAATAAGGTGGGACGGAGGGAGAACTTTGACATCTCAGTCATTTTTCTACTGAATATCAAAATAACAGTTGGTGGTGAAAGTAAATAGATTAATGTTTTTTTATATAAATTTACTGGACTTTGATGCTGCAATGCTGCTGCCCCGTCCTTCTCAGAAGAAATTTAATATTTGAATCTTACAGCACAGCATATCTCCACAACCTGTCCTACACAAAATGCCAGACCTGTGAAAACAGAGAGCATGCAGCAGGCAAGTATGTTCAATAATTGCGGATCAGCAATTCAATCAAATTTGCTAGGGACTATTAATGGGCCTGTTCACAGTAGAAAGATTGATGTTTCTCCAAACTTGCTAATGTCTCAAAACTCAGACATGGGGTTATCTCAAATGATAAATGGAAAGAATGTCAAAACAGAAGGTGGTTATGCTGGTAGCTCGCCTTTCCCTTTCAGTCCACCTAGCAATTATCTCGAATCATGTCCTTTGATGGGTGATGCGTCTGTCTCATCTTTCAGTAGTGTAGATTCTAATGCACAGCATCTTAACGACACTCTCATGGATGGTGACACTTCCCCCTTTGGATTTTTGGCACAAATTCCTCAGAGTTTCCCTGATTTGGCAGCTGATTTCACCAGTTCTGGTCTGATCTCTCTCTCTCTCTCTCTCTCTCTCCCTCCCTCTCTCTCTCTCTCATTCACAGCTGCTGTATTCTTATAAAGTAACTTGATACTTGTGTAATAGATTTACTGGAGAGTTACTGTAGGCCCCCTTTTCTACCAGCCGATGCCAACAACTTTGTGAATCCCCATGGTAGGCAGAGTGCTGATTTATATAGTTTCACGTCGTTTTATCTCTGATATACGTAACTGGTCTTCTCTCCTCTCTAGGGGATGTTGAGAATTTGGACCCCGACTCTGAAAGCCTGAGATTTCACTGCTTTGGTGGTGATTGACTGGATGTTCCAAGGGTATTTTTCTCACCTTTATTATAGGCTTTGTGAAAGTAGTGCACTGTAATCTTGGATATGTTATAATTGGACTTGTTATATGTTGTGATGAATGGTTTTTTGTGTGATTGTGATTGATTATGCATTATTCTCCATGTGCAGCTGCAGGTGTTGTTGTATATCTGGCTTGATACAAACAAATTGCTTCTTCACTTGGATCATCTCAACTGAAGTATATTGATTTTGGAGTCAGATTTAAATTTCTCCATTTTGGGTTGTATGCTTTTTTTGTTAGCTTCTCTCACCTCACCTATATTTATGGAAATGTTGATGTATAATGTTGCTAAAGCTGTATAAATAGGGCAGTCGGTGTTTGTGTACATTGCTTTGTTTTTTTGGGCTTAGAAGTGATGTTTTTTGTATCAAGTATAACATATTAACAACACTTTTCATTTTGTGTACTTTTGCCTTGCTCCGTCTTTCCGGTAATAGTAATTATCCTGAGATACTGTAGTATTTTTACCTTACTACCTCCGTCCCACAAATTGTGACACGTATATTAGATCGGACCGTCCCACTAAAAATTGGCAAAATAATGGAAAGAATTAGGGTCTTATTAGTTTTATTAAATCTAATTATTAGTCTAATCTACATGCTTCTTGTCTAACCATTTTTCTGCACACACCTCATTACGATTTGAATTATCACCCTAAACACTTTTTTTTTTTTTTTTAATTTGTCTGCCTAAAATTGTTAGGGTGCATTTAGTGAGACGGAGGAAGCATTTAGCAGGGCGGAGAAAGTATGATAGAATGATAGTACTCCTACTTTATAATTATCTAATAAACTTATAACTGATGATTAGTAATTTAATTTTGTATAATCGATAGTATTGGAAATGCATTGCATTGTTTATAATGTACTTGCATTATTTTTGGTGAATGACTACTTCTTCCGTCTGTTTATAACAAGCTATTTTTTGGGACACAATTTTTTAGGAGAATTTTAATTAGAAATAAAATGTAGTGTTTGAAAAATGACACCAAAGAAGTACTCCCTTCTCCGTCCATGAATTCTTGGCAAAAAATTTGGGCATGGAATTTAACATTTTTTTTAATGATATATTATTATATTAAAGTATTAAAATGTAATAATTGTGGGTTTATTTATTAAAAATAGTATTAAAGTGTTTAAAAGTAATGAGTAAGTGTTAAAATGTTAAAGTGATTATGAGGTTACGTCCCAAAATAAAAAGTAGCAATAAATAGTAGACGTCCTAATATAGTAATTTTGCCAAGAAATCAGGAACGGAGAGAGTAAAATTTTAGCTTTTCTATGAACTAACACCACCATCAAGTACAGCACGAAGCGATTCAGCTCCTACAAGATAGACAACCTTCATGATTAATCCAGTACTTTGAGAAATAAATTTCATTACAAATATCATAATTCAAAACATTATGCATATAGACCCAGCATATTCTTCTTACATCAAAGTTCAAGAGACCCATAACTGATAAAACATTCTGATGTTACAACTGCCAAAACAAACAGAGAGAGAGAGAGAGAGAGAGAGATGAAACATAACAATGCAGAAATCAAGGATGGAACTTTACACTAATAGTCTTCATTTTCCTCTTCTTCATCCACACCTTCTGCTCCAACCTCTTCATAGTCTCTCTCGAGCGCGGCTAAATCTTCACGAGCCTCACTGAACTCCCCTTCCTCCATTCCTTCACCGACATACCAATGAACGAAAGCCCTCTTCGCGTACATGAGATCAAACTTGTGGTCAATGCGCGAAAATACTTCAGCAACCGCAGTGTTGTTGCTGATCATGCACACTGCTCGTTGCACTTTAGCAAGATCGCCACCTGGCACCACGGATGGCGGTTGGTAGTTGATTCCGCACTTGAAGCCAGTAGGGCACCTGTTAGTGTACAACAAACAGTTTGTAGATCTCGTTACTTATTCTTTCGTTTCACAAGAGCTTGTGCAAGACAGCTCAAAATTCGGAAGACAGGTCAAGATCATGACCCGGATCCATATTCGGTGGATCCAAATCTTGACCCTTCTTACGGATTTTGACCTCTCATACAAAGACAGACTTCGTGCGAGTAAGTTTATAACTTACCAGTCAACGAATTGAACAGTTCGTTTCGTCTTGATGGCAGCGACAGCAGCATTGACATCCTTAGGGACGACATCTCCACGGTACATCAAGCAACAAGCCATGTACTTGCCATGCCTTGGATCACACTTAGCCATCATGCTCGAGGGCTCAAAGACTGCGTTTGTGATTTCAGGCACTGATAGTTGCTCATGGTATGCTTTTGCAGCAGAGATCACAGGGGCGTAGGACGAGAGCATGAAATGGATACGTGGATATGGTACGAGGTTCGTCTGAAACTCAGTGATGTCCACATTGATGGCTCCATCGAACCGTAGAGAAGTAGTTAGGGATGAGATGATCTGAGAGATCAAACGGTTCAGATTGGTGTATGTGGGCCTCTCGATGTCCAAAGATCTCCTACAGATATCATAGATGGCCTCGTTATCCAAGAGCACTGAAACATCGGTGTGCTCGAGAAGGGAATGAGTCGAAAGAACACTGTTGTATGGCTCAACAACTGCAGTCGACACCTGCAATCAAAGTACTTATAAGACATTGCTTCTACAGAAAAACTACCAAATATATTGATAAGAAAATTAAAGTTTAAGCACCTGGGGTGAAGGATATATGGTAAATCCGAGCTTAGACTTTTTCCCATAATCCACTGATAAACGTTCTAGAAGCAACGAGCCTAATCCAGAACCTGTGCCACCACCTACAGCACTGAAGACCAAAAATCCTTGCAAACCAGTGCAGTTATCAGCCAACTTCCTAACTCTGTCCAAGCATAGATCAACGATCTCCTTTCCCACTGCAAAGAAATCAGAAAAATGTCATTCATATTGCAACTTGTTTTGCAGTATTCGAAAATGTAACAAGAAAACATGCTCATGGAAATAAAATGCATTGCATAACATGTTTTCTCTAGCCTTGATTGAAAAGCTTATACTAGAGAAGTTTTACAACATAATGTACAAAATCGTTAATCATTAGCTTTAGAAACTTAACTCAAATATAATTATGCTAACTCCAGCACAATGCATCCATGAAAATTAAAATCTGAATAGTACAAATTGAAATATCTCAACGATTCAATTTTTCTCAAAAAAAGGAAGCACATTTCAAAGATGTGGCACGGAAAATGAGCTCAAGTACCATGCTGACATACAGAAATGCAGAGCACAATAACTTCTCCCAAATCTTGATTAAAAGTTTATACTACTACAGAAGTGTTGGAACATAAATGCAGAATGGTAAACACAAGGAGTAGACCTGTGTAATGGCCTCGGGCAAAGTTATTAGCAGCATCTTCCTTCCCAGATATGAGCTGTTCGGGATGGAAGAGCTGGCGATAACCACCAGTCCTGACTTCGTCGATGACAGTGGGTTCGAGATCAACAAATATAGCCCTTGGGACATGCTTTCCCGATCCAGTCTCGCTAAAGAAGGTGTTGAAAGCATCGTTTCCTCCACCAAAAGTGGTGTCACTGCAAGTTCAATTCAAGTACAAACTAATGCATCAGTATATGCAATCTAAAAGAATAAATTTGATATCATTGATGCTTCAAGCTTGCATCTTCTTCGCCAGTTTACTTATGTTTTAAACAAATCCAAGCCTATCATATTCCACACTTACTCTGTGCAAGAAAATAGTTACTCTCTTTTCAAGCTTTAGACATTACTACTTAATTGCCCAGATCAAGTGTAGATCGGACTTGGAATCTTCATAAACTTAACTAGAAAATAGTCGAACTAAGTAAAGCATAATATGACCATGAAAAATTAAGAAAGAATCAGAAAGAAATGGGTCCCTTCAAAAGGAATAAGATCCGTAACCAACCAATATCTCAAAGATTCGACTTTTTTTTTTCCTCCCAACAGAAAAAGGTACAAGGAACATATACATTAGGAAGTGAAGAAATGAAGAGAAGAAAGTAATAGAAGAGTAAAGGAAATAGCATACCTAGGCATCATGCCATCGGGCTGAATTCCATGCTCGAGGCAGTAGAGCTCCCAGCATGAATTTCCCACCTGAATCCCAGCTTGACCAATGTGAACACTTATGATTTCTCTCATTTTCTTCCAATTTTTCTCACAAACCCCTCTTTTTCTCCTACCTCTGTGTGTGTGTGTGTGTGTTTAAATCTACCAAGAAAGAAAGAAAGTAAATGGGGGGTTTCCTTTCTCTCTCCTTGGCTTCACCTAGTAGTATCTAAAGTTGACTGGACTGGAGAAAGGAAAACAGTGGGAGTGAGAGGGTGGCTTAAGTAAAAAAGGAGAAAGAAAGAAGAAGAAAGAAAGTGGGATTCGATAAAAATGGATCGGAATCCAGTGGCCCGCCATATGGCGCCAGCCTCATCGCCGGCCCTACTCCAAAATATCGTCGTCTTGTGGCTGTCTTTGCCAGATCGCAACTCGCAACCCACCCTCCCCCAATTCTTCTATTCATATTCTCTTTTTTAAAACAAATTAATTATTATTTTTAATTTGATTAGTAAATAAATGCAGCGAGGCAAGTAGCAAAACATGTGAGTCCTCGCATAAATGATTTTAATCTTCTTTTTTTCTTTTTTCTTTTTTTGAAGGATTTGTTGAAACATTAAAAGCAATTTGATTGATTATGTTGGGAGAGGACAGAAGGAGGCTGGACCAGGTTGTACCATGTGAGATAGGGATTTGTTATATTAAGCAATTGTCGGGTGAGTGAAGTGCAATGTAAGTTTGTACCTTTCTTTTACTAATATTTTTTCCACTCATTTCATATTCATTTTCAAAATATTTCATTTCATGCGCTGGAGCTGGATGGATAGTACTACTATAGTAGCTATTTCGAAATTGAAGGTCTATTTAGTAAAAAAAAAGAAAGTAAATCCATGGTCTTTGAACTTTTTTTAAAAAAAAAATCCATCCAATTACGTTTGTGTTTTGGGCACCGATATTCGAGTACTAGAGAAATTTTATATTTATACATCTATTATTAATATGTATACATGGAAGTTAGTTGTAAATATTGTGTGTGTTCTGGTGCAAAATACTTAGAAAATAGTGCAAGCGGATCGCACCATAGACTACAAAATTAATATTTTCTTCTAAGTTGGAATCACATCATTGATATTTTATACTTGTAGTATTTAATGAAGTGAGAAGAGAGAGAAAGAGAGTCCGAGAGAGAGCGCTTCAAGGACTGTCTATAGATTGCACATGTATCTCATCTATTAAATAATGTTGTTAACAAGTTTTTTCGATATTATTTTTAGGGCGATTATTTGATTATGTTCAAATGTTATATTTTCATACATTTATAAAGTCGGCGATTACTGATATTAGTTGTTATGTTGAATTTATTTGTCTTTTATTATTTATAAAGACGGTTTAAGTGATTTAACACTTTAATGTAGGCAATCCTCATTATCGGAGTTAAATATGTCAGCTCTTTTTTTTTTAGGATAATATAATCCTTTATTGCGTATAAAATGAAGTCGAAGGGGATGATGCAATATGCATGTGAAACCCGATACATAGACGAAAAGGAAGGAGAGAGAGAGATGGGCCAGTAGTGTATTAGATATATTGGGAGCAGGAGGAACAGCGTTAGTTGGTTAATGCCAATCATGGATCATAATTATTCATTATTTTCACATGCATTTATTCCTTCATTTACTCTACTTTTCTTACTGCTACTGCTACTACTGCTACTTCTACTGTTGTTGAGTTTCTCTAGTAGATTGTGTCTTAACATGATTAATTGATTATGATGTCCTAAGGGCTTGCTTGGTATGGTAGAATGGAATGAGGTGGAATGGAATGGAGGTAGAAATCATGTAGAAATTTGTACATCAATTCCTTTCCACCTCATTTCATTCCATCATACCAAGCACCACCTAAGTGTTTAACGCAGATGGTCATCATTCTTATTACAAGACATAACCCAAATAGAGCAACAATTTCATGCCATTTAATCCAATCATGCACAAATATTATTGTCTACATTCCACATGCAACTGCAACAAAATATCACACATGGAGACTTATTCATTATTCCCTTTGTTTTTTCTAAAATAGCTCATTTATATTTAATATGTAAGGTATAAAATATATAAATCAGACATTAAAAAAAAAAAAAAAAAAACCGGAGGAAGTACTACTATTATAGGTACTCCCAAAAATTAGTATTGTCATAAAATTATTAGGTTATTGCCTCACATGGGCTCGTTGTTGATGTCTTTTAAAGCCCATATGAAAAATATAGGCATCAATTTGGAGCCCCATCAAACACTACTGCCTCCTTTTATTATATGAAAAACTCTTCTCTTTTTTTTCTTTTTTTTTTTTCTTTTTTTCTTTCTTTCTTTTTCTTAAAATCAGCTAAATAGTTTGGGCTTCACTTTTATAACCCAGTTCTCATGTCCGATTCAAACCTTTTCTTGGGGAAAGGATCTCATGCTATACACTTAAGCACAGGACGCACTCAATTACACATGGAACGACAACCAATATTAACTCTTAGTCAATTATTTTATTTCATTTTACGATATTAAAAGTATTAAAATTATTTATGAAATCATTTTATATTTTAATTATAGAAAGTCAACGATTTTTTTATGGTTCATTTTTCATAATTAGGGGCCATAAATATATTTAAGTTCCGCATTTACTTTTTAACTAATCATTAAACATTATTAATGCTATAAAAATATATATTAGATGATTAAGTTAAAATAAAGAAACATAAATTGTCGTTCCATGAGTAATTGGGTGCGGTTTTATGCACATCAGGTGGTGTTGTGCTTAAGTGCACAGCATGGGATCCTTTTCCCTTTTCTTGTTCCACATTTTAGTAGTACTACGTATAAGATTGTTTAATTATTCACAATGAGAAATTCACCATTTCTCATCTATTTAGTACCATCTCACATTTCCAAACTATCACCATTACTTTCAAAAGTAGAACCCACATCATTGGAGGTGTTTTTCTTTTAATTTGAAAAGAAAGATCATAATTTTTCCCTCTCAAAGTGATTCAAAACTCTAACATTTTAGTTGGATGGAAAGCGTCATTTTGAGGGTTACAAATATTTAAATTAGATTTAATAGTTAGTGACACAAACACAGACCAAGTGAGCTCATATTTGTTCGATTGAATTCGTTTAAAATTTAATCTCAACTACCCTCCATTCATATAAAAAATGACACTTTTCTCTTTTTGGTTTCTGGCACGTTTTTTACGCTTCTCGTTGATGGGTTTAAGATGGTTTTTTGAAGAATTCTTTCTTTTCGGGATACCACGACTGTCGTAGTATCCCGTAAGTAAAGAAGAATTCTTAAAAATTCATCTTAAAACCATCAACGACGAAGCGTGAGAAAAGCGTGCCAGAAAGTCACTATTGAATGTGTCATTTTAAGTGAATGGAGGGAGTAAAATACAATAATACTCCTATATTAGTAAAGAATTTTTTGAAAGAAAAATCGTGAAAATGATCCAGTAAAAGGAGTTGACCCTCAACTTAGCTATCCAAATCTAGACCTTCACGTCCAAGGGGTGGGAATTGTAAATAGTAGGAGCGGAGGGGCCTCTACATAATAACACTAACAAATGAGGTTGATGGGTGAGCCAAGTTGGTCCTCTCGAAAGGCGCGCACATTTATTCTTTTTGTATCGTTCATTTGTATTATCGCCCCTAATTTTTTTTTTATTGTTATTTCTGCCCAAACCATATGGTATAAAACTAAAATAAAACATCGCCTCTTTGTTTCTCAGCCCTTCGTCTAGATTATTTTTTCAATTATAAATAAATTCTTGAAAATGACGACGTGTAATGAATTGGGCATGAAAATTGAGATCACGCCGTCACGGTCCTAAACCAATAAGATTGAACATGCAAAGGAACAAATAGGATCTAATAAAAATAATTATGTATTTTTTTATTATTATGATTATTATTGAAGATTTGTATTATTATCTAAAAAAATTAAGGATCAAATTTTTATCATACCCTTATTAAATCGCGCATCATAAACCGACTTTTGTTAGTATATGTTCATTTCACCCTATATTAACAAAAGTTTTTATATTTCAATTTTTTCTTCTTCATAAGGAGGTCATATATTCTTCACACTCGACTTTAAGCGATTAAAGAATGTAAGAAGCTAATACCCTCTCCGTCCCACTATTGTTGTCTCATTTTTATTTTGGAATGTCCCAATAAAATTAACACAATCCAAAAAATAGAAAGAATCTTGTGTCCATTTTGAAACGGAACAACAGTAAGGGGACGGAGGGAATGTATTTCTTTGAAATGTAGTATGAAGTTATCGTCATAATGAAATTGCATAGAGTCAAGCGGTAACACTAACAAGTTCAATGTGTACTAAAAATGTTTGAGAGTTAAATGTACGTATTATAAATATTTTTATTTTTCTCAATAATATATTTTTAATAAGAAATGGTTATGGCAGAATATTTTGTGGGGTGGGGAGGAAAAATGACAAAAGTAACACTTGGGAAAATGAGAGTGTTGGTTTGGTTACGCACAAAAATTATATGTAAAAGTTAATTGTAATGGCGGCATTAAAAACCCTCTCACACTTCACTTGATACAACAACTTACAACCCTTCGTATTGTTTTCTTCGCTCCTTTCTCTCTCTAGGCATTCTCCTTCCTTCTTTGCTCGAGGAAAGCTAGAGAGAAGAAAAGAAAATCAAAATGGCCACCGAGAAGCCTAAATCAGTCGGAGTTTGGCCTACAGTAAAGCCCTTTGTCAATGGCGGTGCATCTGGAATGCTAGCTACCTGCGTCATTCAGCCCATCGATATGATCAAGGTATCCAATTTTTATGTTCTAAATCTCATGTTTACTTGAGTTCTGCGCTGTTCCTAGTTGAAATGGATTGATTTTTATGGGATCTTGTATATTTTTCCTGGGTGAATGATGGGTAGTTGTCATGGTTATAGATCTTACATAAAAATGGGTTTTCTTTTTTTGAATCTGAAAACGGAGTGTGATGTGATATTGTTTAAAGGTGAATTGTTGTCGGCGTTGTTAGATCTAGCAGTCAATTGATGTTCCAAGTATGTGGGAGGGACTCACTGATTTGTGGTGAAATTAGGCTTCCCAATTTGTGATTTGATATTGATGTGAGGCTGTGTTCTTAATTTCAGGTGAGAATACAACTTGGCCAGGGATCAGCTGGTGAGGTGACCAGGAACATGCTTAAAAATGATGGTGTTGGCGCCTTCTACAAGGTGTGTTTCCACTACTCTTTTACTATCTTTTTTACTTCGTGATTTCTTTGTAATCGAAAGATGGTTTTGAGCATATGAAATTGTGTTAGATGTTTGGCTTTTGGTTGATTTGATATATAGCAATTTCTGAGAGAGCAATGTTGAATTGTTGATTTGGTTGTATGACTCTGCGCTGACTAGCGAGTCAAACTTTTTTTGACTTAGCAGTCCTAATGTAATGTAATGTTGCTCTTCTCCACACTGTCGTAATGGAAATTGGTTATGGGCAGGAGAAGAGTCAGAAGACAGTAGTATAGTTGAATGTTTTACGATTTACTTAATTTCAATGTAATGAATGTGGAATTCACGTAATGCATTAGTTGTTTTTCAATTCATTTTTTCTTAGTTGAATGGCAATCCAGAAATCATTGGAGCGGAAACTTCAAGCCCTTACGATGAATCTTTGTTATGATTGCCTTGTTCTTACATAACTTTTGCCTCATTGCCTTTCCTGTCTCCACTCATTGGGTTACTTGTCTCACATTAAACTGTGTCTCTAATTGAGCTGTGGAATCACAGTAGTCTTTTGTAAGTGCTGCAAACGAGCCGAGCTACTCGTGAGGTATTCGGAGTTCGGCTCGATTAAAGTTTGTTCGAGATCGTTTAGTCAAGCTCGTCAATTAAACGAGCCGAGCTTGAGTATGAGAGTATTCGGCTCGTTAGCTCGTGAACGTGTTCGTTAACTGATTTAGTATGAAAATATAAAATTATTAGTAAACTACGACTTGTATTATATACTATGACTAGTACTAATTATCTTATTAAATCTATTTGTTATAGAACATGATTAATATTATCTTATTAATGTGAAAAAAATCATCTATTTTCAAATAAATAATTAATATTTTAAATATAAATCAAAATTTAGAAAGTCTATTTTGGCTCGATTAGGGCTCGAATAAGCTCGTGAGACTCGAAGTATTCGGTAAACAAAGTTCGATACTCGACTCAATAATAAACGAGCCAGTCCTGAGCACGACGGTGTTCGGCTTGGTTCGGCTCGATTGCAGCCCTATTTGTAAGTATTGGCAATTTTTTACTTTAGAATTATTTATCAGTGATGTATAAGTCACGAAATGATGATAGAAATTGTTTGGAACATCAATCCATAATCCATTGATATATGCAGCCCAAATAGCCTTAAGCCTCCTTCTTTTAAATTCTGATTTGCTTAATACTTGTAGCATGGGTACTTCTGTTTTAGCACAATGGGCATTGGCCTAAAATATAAGGCCCTTCTTCTGTAGCATGAATATTCAATTGTCATTGAATGTATTCTAGCTTTGCAAATAGACTCCTTTTGTTGATATTAATTGTTTCTACAGGGTTTGTCTGCTGGGCTTCTTAGACAAGCAACATATACAACTGCTCGTCTTGGGTCATTTAGGTAAGTATTTTCTTCTGACCTTGTTGCTCGATACAATCATGGCCACAGTCAACACTTGTGTCTTACACATATTGTTATGCTCCTACCTTCCTTAAGTTAGATGTTTGGTAACTAAGGCTGCTTTCATTATATACTCAAAGTGTTTTAAAAGCGTTCACCTTTTGATTGCTGAATGTATGTCTAAAGTAATAAGAAGGTATGCATGTAGATGTATTGTCCACCTTCCTCTATGATGGAGAAAACACTTTTAAGATTTCATAAACTACAGAGTTTTTTTTTTTTTTTTTTCCCCTGCATAATAATAGCATTCACGTACTTATGATACTTGTAATCCGTAGGATTTTGACGAACAAAGCAATAGAGGCTAATGATGGGAAGCCGTTGCCCCTTTATCAGAAGGCTCTATGTGGATTGACTGCAGGCGCAATCGGGGCGTGCTTCGGCAGTCCTGCTGATCTGGCGCTCATCCGTATGCAGGCTGATGCTACTCTACCTGCTGCTCAAAGAAGGAATTACACTAATGCTTTTCATGCCCTTTACCGAATTGTTGCTGATGAAGGAGTGCTAGCACTCTGGAAAGGTGCGGGCCCAACTGTGGTGAGAGCTATGGCACTCAACATGGGTATGCTTGCTTCCTATGACCAGAGTGTCGAGTTCTGCAAGGATAGTCTTGGATTAGGCGAAGCTGCTACAGTTGTTGGTAGGATACATAATCTTTGCGCACACATTCAATATTAGTTTCTTCGTTTGATTGTTGGCAAAGTTGAGAGCGCTATATATTAATTCTTGTTTCAGGGGCAAGTAGTGTATCTGGATTTTTTGCGGCAGCCTGTAGTTTGCCTTTCGACTATGTGAAAACCCAGATTCAGAAAATGCAGCCTGATGCTCAAGGGAAATATCCTTACACAGGCTCTCTAGATTGTACCATGAAAACGCTCAAGGCAGGAGGTCCCTTCAAGTTTTACACTGGATTTCCAGTATATTGTGTCAGGATTGCTCCTCATGTCATGGTACCCTCTCTCTCTCTCACCTTCTCTCTCTCTCTCTCTCTCTCTCTCTCGATTATGGTCTAACAACTTAGTTTTACCATCCTGCAGATGACTTGGATATTCTTGAACCAAATCCAGAAATTCGAGAAGAAGATCGGGTTGTAACTCCAGCCAGAAGCCGGTTTAAGAGCTTTGAATTAAAAATAATGTTTTGGCCATTTGATTTGGAATACAAGGATTTGTTTTGGGATTGACGGGCATAATTTTTGTACTGAACTGGATTCAGATTAGGATAGGATTGCAGTTGCTGAGAATACTACAGTATTTAAAGTTAAATTTGTGGAGGGATTTGGAAAATTGGGGAGGGGGATTGTTTTCTCAAAATAATCAGTATACTCTCAGCTGCAGAGATGCTTTTGATTTCTATCGTATACTACTACTTATTATTGCCTTTCACTGCTTTCTTGAATTATTCTTACTACAATTTATTTCCATGTCCGATCTGTGGATGGCTGGTTTTTTAATCTTTGAAATCTATTGATCTTTTCTGGTAAAAGGTTTTTCAAATTGACGATACAAATAAAAGGTTGACGATACAAATAAAGGTTTTCGAATTGACGCTTTCGTTGCAACATTATAGGATTTCTCTTTAAAAAACAAAATTAGATTTAGAGAATTGCTAAAGTGAAATCTTTTCTTAAAGAAAAAGGAAAGGTGAATCTTCTGGCTTTTTTTTTATGAAACAGCTTTGAATTTCTTACCATAGCACTTCAAGAACGCTTTTTTCCTTTTTCTTTTTATCATTTGTTAAATGGTAATGGAGTATCATTTCTTCAGAAGTCAAATGTTTATTTTATGGATTATCCCTGCCAAACATATTGATTTAATCGAAAATTCAAGGTTGTTTAAATGAAATTTGATGATAACATATGAATTAAAATTGATAAATCGTTTATTTATATGGAGTTGGCCGAGAATATATGTTGTCCATCGTTTCTATGCCGGAGAGAAAGTGTTTAATAATCAATTTAAATATAAAGCATCTTACAAATCGAAATTATTTATCTAAAGTTGAGAAAATTAAATATGAATTGAAATTACAAAGAGCGGTCATTGGTAGTATTGGTCCAAAATCCAGCATTGGAATTGGGCCGTGACTGCCGCTGTATGATTCCGAGGTGAGATAAACAATTCTCCTCATTAACATTAAGCGCGTAATTACAATTATCATATTAATAATTAATAAATCGCTACAAGATAATCAAGATTCAGGTCGAGGGTCGACAAACGAGAACCAGAGTTGGGGAAAAAAAATAGGAAAAAAAAAGAAATTAAAAAAAAGAAGGAAAGAGATTCGTCAATCCTTAGATTTTTTGGGGGCTCATCATTCGCAGCTTAATCTCTCTAAGGTTTTCTTTTCTTTTTCTTTGTTTCTTCTTTTTTTTTTTTTGGGGGAAGGATTTGGGAGCTTTTAACGTAGTCTTGTCCATGGATATTTCGATGGGAAAATGTGTGTTTATGTTGATGGTGTGTGTGTTGACGGAATCGGCGACGTCGTTTGGTTTGGATTCTTCCTCTTTGTCTCTTTGCCATCTAGATTTCCCAACATTTCTTCACGATCTCAATTCTCAGTGCCCTCTTACCAACCCCTTCTCTTCTTCACCAATTCAGGTATTTCTTTTCTTTTTTTTCTTTTTTTTTTCTTGATTGATTTCCTGTATTTGTTGATATTGAATTGTTGTATTCACCTTATTGATAAATATTTGCAGGAAATTTGAGCTTAAACAATTTTGGGGTTTCGTAGCTTCAAACTATCTATAATTGGTTAATTTTGGCTAGTTATTGAGCTCGTTGGTTACAAAATGATAGTTTACGATTAGGTTTTAGCTTTAATATGGGATCTAAGTTGTCTTAGGAGCTGCTGCTACTCTGAATTCTCTATGCAACTAACACAGAACTTACGTCTAGGTATCACAAAACTACTTTTAGGCATGGTTATTTGTTAATTATGCTTCTCTTTGTATGTGATAACTTGAATTTATTGAGCTTTGATTTGAAAGACACCCGCGAAATCAACTATATTCAATTATCCATGAGAATCTATTGGTGTTCATTAGCAAATAATGAATACATCAAGTAAACAGATTAGTATAAGATTGTTAAAACCAGAATCTTTCATTTTGGTTTATTTAGACCTAAACTCAAGTTAGATTGGGTCCTCGATATTATGTTTAGTTTATTAGCTAGCTGTGTATCGTCCTGTTTAGTCTGGGTTCCTTATCTTTAAAGCCATTCATCAAGTAGATGTGAGAAGAGAGAAAAAGTCATGAAAGATACCAAACTCCTAGGTTCCCGCTAGAAATGATCAAGTAAAATTTTTACTTGTGTACACATTATTTGGACTAGTGTGTTATACATGGTTTATGTATGTTGTTTCACTACTATTTTGCACCGTGCTGGTTATTTAGCGTTGTTGAGTGACATCTTTCTTGACTTGCTTGTAACTTGTTAGTAATAACAATTTGTGATGTTTTTTTAAGTAAACTTTCAATTTATGTTGCTCTTTTATGTGTCAACATCTAAAAGATAGTGTGGGTTTATCTTATTCATCCTTATTTGATAAATAAATGTGGCTGAAGGTGAATGGAGAAGCGTTTGATAAAGCTATGGCCTCCATTCAGAAGAGTGAATATGTGGCCGTTTTGTTTTATGCCTCGTGGTGTCCTTTCTCAAGCATCTTGGAGCCCAGGTTTTCTATTCTCAGTTCCATGTATCCTCAAATCAAACATATGATGGTCGAGCAATCTTCAGCCATGCCTAGGTGAGTGTTTCTAATCTATTTCACATCATGTACTTTTTTGTTCTCTGGACAATCCCAATTATACGGGTATCATGTAAAATTAAGCTTGGTACTCATACCATCCAACTATATCTCAGAGTGGAGAACCTTACATTTGGTGTAAAATTTAAGTAAGTTTACTCCTTTGAGATATTTATAAGGACTGAATTTATGATTAAGCTATTTTCTTTTGGTATGTATTTTGGTATACAATGATCGTAGGAAAACTTGCGCCTACGGAACACCTCCTCGAGTTTTATGACCTCTATTTTTGCATTCAAGTATTAGCTTTCATCAAAACATACATATCTTTGTGTGTGCAGTGTTTTCTCCAGATATGGGATTCACAGTGTACCCTCACTGCTGATAGTGAATCAGACAACACGGGTTAGGCATCACGGTAGCAAAGATCTCCAGTCGCTTATGAGTTTCTACAAAAGAACTACAGGTATAGCTAAAACATCCAATATTTTTGTATCTTGTTTGTATTCATATTTTTGTGATGACATCTTTGAATTGGATATCCATAAAATTCGAATATGTATTTAAATATCTTTGTAGTTCTTCTGTCTCAGTTTCGCTCAGAGACTTGTGGCTTTGATAAATTATTGGGTACATTACTTTCTCCTTTAAATTGCCAAAACCGTGAATATTTTTGTTTTCTCAGGGCTAGATCAAGTGGTAGATATAGCTGAAGAAACACCTCATTATGAGGAAGCCTTTCAAGTTTGGAATGCAGCTTCATTAAAAGAAATCATGTGGAGGGAACCTTACCTAGTACTTTCCCTAATATTTGTGCTTTCGAGAGCGTTTCTGTATTTCTTTCCAGAAATTGTGTCTGATCTGTTGGCACTGTGGGTGGCCTGCATTCCTCATCTGAATTTGGGAATTTTTGGAGAGTCGAGGCAGCTTCTAGGGCATGCTCTTCAACTGATTGACGTGAGGAGAATTTTGAGCAAGCTCAAGATTTGTAAAACCAGGAACTTCCATGAAAGAGCAAGAAATGCTCGGGTATGGGCATCGTCCCTTGCATCTGTATCCTTGGGTGAGACATCTTCTTCCAGAGTAATAACGTCGAGAGGCTTTGAGGATTAGGAAGTAAGTTACAATTAATTGACTACTTCTGTACTTCGGCCGTCAGTTCCTGATCACCACCTACCCCAAAAAAAGAAGGAAAAAAGAAAAGAAAAGAAAAACTCCACTGAGCTGGTTTTAAATGTCTCCCTCTCCCTCTCCCTCCTCTTCCTTTTTTTTTTTTTGTTTTTTTGTTTTTTTGTTTTTTGTTTTTCTTTCTTTCTTTTTCTGTTTTGTTTTTGTAATATGTAGTGCTTACTGCTTACATCCTTTTGTATTGAGAGTAAGAAATGCGAAAACGATGAGATCCGGATTGGCATATCGAGAGTAGTGAGGAATCATGTAAATGTTGCAAAAATATATTCCTCCAATGTATATCATGTAGTTACGTATTTGTGAAATCCGCACTTCGAAATTTGATACTTAAAGTATTTTTATGCTTATTGTGTATTGTAGTCGTGCTTATATCAATATTAGTTACTGTAAATTATATTAAGATTAATGATTAATTGTGATTGTATCAATATCAGCCGTAGATTATAATGACCGAAACAATTCTCAACCTCGTGTGCGATTGAATGAAACTTGGGTGTGCCCATATCGAGGTGTTGTGTCCATCTAAATATCTAATTATTAATTGTGATTGTATCAATGATTGTATTGCAGTCGTGTTTATATCAATATTCATGCATTAATATAGAAGATATGATTTTTATATGAAGTATTTCCTGAAATAAGTTGATGACTGGAAGATTGTTAAATTGAATTTTACAATTGTTAGAACTTTTTTGAAATATCAAAAAAAAGTATACTTAAAATTTTAGAAGATAAAGATTGGATTGGTATGCGAGGAATGAATGCTCCATAGTAAATAGGGTAATAAGCGTATTTGATTGAGTAAGTGCCAATAAATTCGAAATGAATGTGATTTGATTTCGTAATCAAGTCAGGGAATTCTTCCAGTTCCACACCAACTATTTAAAGGCCTATCTTTATATATATAATGAGACATCACCATCTTCAATTCAATTCACATATATATATATATAATTATAATAGAAAAAATCAAGTAGAATGGCAAATTTTTCATTACTTCTTTTCCTAGTATTATCAGGTATTGTATTGGGTGAAGCAGGAGCAGCAATTGTAGAAAAGGAAAAAGTGAAAGTGAAAGAGGAGGAAGGGAAATGCAGCACCATAATTGATAACAGAGGGTGTGTGCTTGAAAACTGCAAAGAGAACTGCATGGCTTCTTTCAGGGGGATTGGATCTTGCATTCAAACTGGATTTAATGGTGTTTTTGTTTGTAACTGCGTTTTCGATTGCTCCAATTAACTAAACCACCCTTCATTTCATTCGTCTGCTATATAGTAGTATATGCTAGTACGTCAGGGAAGAACTTTGTGGACACAATATGTGCTTACTCGCTATAATTTTGAACTTATCACAATGTTAACTATTAGTTCACCAATTAGAAAGAAATTACAAAAATAAAAAAGTTAATTAAATTTTATTTTCGAGAAACAAAGAACTTGGGGATTAATTTTTTTATTTGCAATTCCCTCTCCGTGAAACAACAAAGAGGTTAGAAATTATATGTCATTTTAGATGGATTCCCACCAAAGTGTCTTCCCATTTCATTATGATTTGTTTGAGCTTATAATAATCCATTTGTGAATGATTTGTTGATTTGTGCTGAATAACTTTAATTTTTTGTAATGTGTTCCAATATCATGGATTATTAAAGTGTGTAATATATATACTATTCTAATTAGAATAGTTGGAAGTTGTACCTCTACGAAAAAAAATATTTCTTAATACACAAATAACCGTGTTTTCTACTTTACCGAAAGTGAAGCAAATAAACATTTATCTAAGTTAAAACATTTTGTAGAATACCTATCCAACTCCAAAAAAAATAAAAATTGTAGAATGCACAAAAGAAATTAGAATAATATTAATGTTTATTCACTAAGCACTGTAAAACTTAATATGATTGGATCACTATTGAAATTATGAGTGAAAACCTTTTAAAAACCAGACAACCGGTTGGACCGAGAGAATTGGGCACGGGATCGGTCCGATTAGCCTATGAAAACCGATGGTCCAGTTGAACCAGCACTGAAAATATTTATCCTTAAAATAAAAAAATAAAAAAATACATAGAATGAAGTGAACCTGAGGAACTTCACGAAGCACAGTGATCAATTTTTTTGTCAGTTTAAGCTCAAATTTTCAAGTTTTTAAATATTAAGGTAGATCCGCTCATCAAATGCACGAATCTACCTCTTTTTAATTTATACTCAATTTGTTTTTTCCCATTTGGTCTACTTTTCATTTTGGGGTGTTTTTCTGATCTGACTCATTTCCTTTTTTAGCCCAACATTACTCTATTAGTCCAACAAACATCACTCTTATCCCTAATTAACCCTAATATTAATCTTCATTTCTCTCTTACTTCAGCCTCTCCGCCTCATTATTCAATTTTTCACCTCTCTCTTCTGGCTCGCCGCGCCGTCTCTCTCTCAACGCGGCTTTCTTCTCACCTAATTTCCAACCTCGATGTCTCTCTCCCGACGCGACCTTCCTCTAACCCAATTTCCACCCTGCCGCCGAGATGAGTTCGGAATCTACCCCACTTTCATCTCCTCAGTCCGAGAATTTTGATTCAATTCCATTGACAAACCCTAGCCAGGATGAAATCGTCCTAGAGACTTTCTTTGAAGACGATGACCCTTCTCTCAAGGGATATGTGAGTGATTCAGAAGTGTAAATCATACTTTGATACATATGAGAATAGTAAATTATGCACCACATCTACATCTGAAATTGATCATTCGAAAATATAACACAAATGTTTATGCAATGTACCTTCGTATTGGTTTATTTTGCTCTTCCCAGATAGACGCTCCATTGTTTCCGTGAAGAAGCCAACCTTGTAAGATGCTATGAATTTTCTGAAGGAAACATGTAGAATAATAAAATGAGAGCTATTAGAATAAACTCTCAGAACTTCCATGCACAAAAAATGAAGCAAGGTTGATCGATCGTGGATTTTGGAGTGTTTTTATGATGGTGAGATTTATAGAAAAGTTAAGAACACAAGAGTTTACGTGGTTCGATCTGTGGGTAGATCTACGTCCACGGAGGAAAAAAGGATGTTTATATTGAAGTCTTTCCTGCTAAAACATCCAACCCCCTTCTTATCTTACAAGATGGCTCTATTTATAGAGAATTGAGGTCACGGGCGTTTCCTGGATGCTGCTTTCGCATGTCCGTCCGTACTCTGATCATCGCGGGTGGTTGAGAAATTGTGGGGCAGTTGGCTGACTTTGTTGACTCGTTATTGGGCTTCAACCTAGGTGGGCCGAGCTGATCTTGGGCCTTTGGGCCACATCCTATCACATCCCCCCCCAAAAGGTCGGAGAAGCGAGGTCATTGTAGAGAGGTGTAAATTTCCCTGTGGGATTTCGACGAAGTTGAAACTGCACACCGCCTCATTTTGACGAGGCCGAGCTTGAATTGCATTGCCCCGTCGAAAATAAGAGTTTGACGAAACCGAACTTCATACCGCCTCATTTTGACGAGGTCGAGCTCGAATTGCATTACCCCGTCGAAAATAAGATTTTGACGAAGTTGAACTGCATACCGCCTCATTTTGATGAGGTCGAGCTTGAATTGCATTGCCCCGTCGAAAATAAGAGTTTGACGAAGTCGAACTGCATACCGCCTCATTTTGACGAGGTCGAGCTTGAATTGCATTGCCCCGTTGAAAATAAGAGTTTGACGAAGTCGAACTGCATACCGCCTCGTTTTGACGAGGTCGTGCTCGAATAGTCGTGATATGAAAAGGCACGACTGTTGGTGTCAGGGTAGGTAGGATACGTGTCGCTCTTTTATTGGAGCAGGCGGAGAGGCGGGATTTGAAAAAACGTGCCTTTGCTTATAAAAGCTTCCAGTGTACGCTAAAAAATATTTTCTCCCCTCAATCGTTTCCAATTGTCAGCGAGAGAGAAAACCCTAGACCCAAAATTCTGCAACCGCCGCCGTCCCGTTCAATTTCCCGGTGATTTGTAGTCGGAAAAAGACTTTGACAAGTAAGTATTTTCCTTGTAATGGATTCTTCTTCTTTTCCCCAAGTAGATACTGGTAGGGCCAGCGCACAGATTTCGCCCTCGCCGTCTAGGGTTTTTCCGGCGAGGGTTTGGTTAAATGTACATACGCGCACGCTAGTTCCGCCGTCGTTTCGAGAAATCGAATTCCCGCCGGTGGTCGGGTCTAGTGCCTCACTGGCATGTGCCTCGACCATGTCTGTGTCTCATATGCAGGACTTGGCTCGGCGTTTTTTATTTCCTGAGTCAGTGGAGCTGCTCCTGCCTCGTGATGTCGATAGGGGTAGTTCGCCTCCCATAGGTTTTTTTACCGTTTATGAAGATTATCTTCATTTTGGTCTTCGTTTTCCTTTAAATCGTTTTTTTGCCGAGCTCTTAGAAGAGCTCCAACTGTCGTTAGGTCAGTTGCAACCTCCTTCCATCAAGCAGGTCGTTGGTTTTTATTTCGAGGTCAGCCGCCGTGGTGGTACGCCTACTGTGGATTCTTTCCTTAGGTTTTTTAGACCTAAGCTTGGTCCGACGGGGTGGGCTTACCTTTCCCCTATTAGTAGGTTCAAGTTACGGACTCCTACTAAGGTGACGAACTGGCAGAAGAAATTTTTCTTTTGCCGGTGTGAAGGCGTGCCGTTGTACCCTTGGACCACGGCCAAGTTCGTACTTCGAGACACTGGGAAACCAACCGGTGAGCTTGAAACGAGCTTGGTGAACCTCGGCCTCATTGAGAGGGATTATGCCGAGGCCGAGCTCGCAAACCATGGGTTAAGCCCATATAACTCCGTGTCCGATGTGGACTTGGGTGAGGCTCTGCTTCACTGCTTTGTGTCCTGTGGTCTCTTTCATTTTTACTGATGTAAATCTTTTTTTTTTTTTTTTTTTTTTTTGTAGTGGACGCTCAAGCTATCCAGGCTGCTTTTAAGAACAAGAACAAGAGGAAGAGGCAGAAGCCTTCTGCTTCGGTGGTGGAGAAGACGACTTCGGCGACGTCGTCGGATAGGACAACCGACCTTGGAAGGTCGGTATCCGTGAGCTCGCAGTTGGACGCTCCCGTCCGAAGCTCCTCTCCCCTGCAGCTGGTGGGCCAACGACCTCGACGAACTTTACTCTCGTTGGATGACGAAGTGACGGTCGTCGAGAGTGGTCCGACCTCGGCCCAAATGCATGCACGGGAGATGTCATTTCCCGAGGTAAGCGTCAAACTAGAAGTATTTGTATATGGTGATTTGTACCTTCTACTAAAATCTTGTCTCTTGGTTTTGTGTTTTAGGAGGCCGAGGCGGCTTTAGATGGGCTGCGGGGCTTGGCGAACTTCATTAGAAGTGGAGTTGCCAAGTTCCAGACAAAGGCTGCCGAGGCTGCGGCGGTGGAAGATCGGCTAATGGCTAAGATCTCTATCGCCGAAGCCGCGGCACAGGCAGCAGCAGACAGGGAGGTGACAGCTTTGGCTGTCGCCGAAGAGGAAAAGAAGAAGGTTGCCGATCTTGAGGCAGAAGTGGGTCGGCTGAGGACCCAGGTAGCCGAGGTGGTAGCTGGCCAGGGAGGCGTGTTCCACGCGTTGGTGGAGCGATTCGTCCGGTCTACCCACTTTTCCCGGATGGCTGTTCAGCTGGTGACTGCCATGAGCACCCCGGTAGTCTCAGCGGTGATCGATGATATCGCCAAGGACATCCCGGACTTGGACAAAACCAAGTACGGGTATGCTACCATGACGGAGGAGGAGACACTGCGAAACTTCGCCGAGGTGCTTCTGGAGCATACCTCTTCCATTCCGGTTGTCGAGCGGCTCTCCGCACAGAGGAGTCTGCTAAATGAAGATGTCATTCGGCGGTGTCCTGTTGACAGGTACGAGCTCCTGGAGACGGTCATTGCCGATTTGCTGAAGACGCCGGTTGGGGAGGGGACCACCGAGGAGCCAGCTCGCGACGACCCCACGGAACCCGAGGTCGAACCAGAGGTCGGCCTAGAAGGAGAAAATCGTGATGGAGTCAATTGACACTTTTCACGATTTTTGGCTTCTTTGCCCTTCTCCCCCCCCCCCCCCCTTTTTTTTTTTGTAGCCTTGTACTTCGTCACCATTAGGGTGGTGTTTCATTTGCCGTGTTCGGCTATAAATAAAAAAAAAGACTCTCTGTTAAACTTTGCTTGTATTTATTCTGTAGCCTGCCCCTGAGTTTTATGATGCTTCCCACCTTGTTAAAGAAATATCCGAGCTTCGCCGAGCTGTAGAAGTAGCCGAGCTCGATGCTTCGGGCTGGAAGAAGCGAGCTGATAACATCGAGATCGAGGCTGAGGTGAAACTTCGGGCCGCTCAGGAAAAGCTTGATGAGATGCATGCCAGATATATGGAGCTTGAAGACCAGTACCAGCGAGCTCGGGACGACATCAAGACTTGCAAAGAGATCGTCGAGGAGCATATGGAGTACGAGACCATAATTCACCGAGCTGGGGGATCCACGATTTCTGAGACTTACGATAAGGTCAAGGAGCTCCAGGCCCGATGCCGAAGTTACAGGGAGCAATATGGGAATGAATCCTGATAGGTTAGAGGTGAGTTTGAAGAGCTCATTCGTGTGGCGAGCATTTATGAGACAGTCCTTGATCGCTTTCCGAAGTTGAAGCGGCGTCTGTCTTTAGAGGCTGGTTCTGCGACTTCAATTTCTTCCGATCCGGATCCGAGGTTGTTCGACCGTACTTCTAGAGAATTTTTGGAAGGTGAATCTTCGAGGTCTGCTGACCCGGACCCGAAGATTGTGACACGTCATTCTCGAGAAATTTATAGTCAAGAGCGGCGATCGGCGTCGGGACGGGGTCGGGGTCGGGCGAGCCAGAATGTCCGAGGTAGAGGCCGAAGTTCGGCTTCTGGACGGGGTCGGGGCAGGTTTAGTATAGACGATGTTTTGAACTTTAATTCCGGCAGGGATTTTGCTAGAGATTGGCTTAGCTTTAGTAAGCCAAAGCCTCCGGGTTCCTCGTCTTCTTAATGTAACAATTGTACATTTGTTTCTATTTAAATAAAACAATTTTTTTTTTTTTTTACATGTGCTTAAGAGATGAAGTTTAGGCTTTCTAGGTAGCCACCTCGTCTAACGACGAAGTTTAGGTTTTCTAGGTAGCCACTTCGTCTAACGACGAAGTTTAGGCTTTCTAGGTAGCCACCTCGTCTAACGACGAAGTTTAGGCTTTCTAGCCACCTTGTCTAACGATGAAGTTTAGGCTTTCTAGGTAGCCACTTCGTCTAACGACGAAGTTTAGGCTTTCTAGGTAACCACTTCGTCTAACGACGAAGTTTAGGCTTTCTAGGTAGCCACTTCGTCTAACGACGAAGTTTAGGCTTTCTAGGTAACCACTTCGTCTAACGACGAAGTTTAGGCCTTTTGGTTCCTTATTTGTCGAATTTATCGATAGGGGTGGTCCCCTTACGCGCGTTTAGGTGTTACTCCGAGGCGGAGTTTATTTGCGTATCCTCGTCAGGATTTTAAAATCGAGATACTTAGTATAAATGAGAGAGAGAGAGAGAGATGCAAAATGCATGCAAAATAAACAAAAGGTTTTACGAAGTCAAAATAAGACAAAATTTTTACGAATCAAAATAAGACAAAAAATTTTTACGAAGTCAAAATAAGACAAAATTTATCAAGACAACTCGATTCCTACGACCTAAATGAACTTGGACATCACCCTCTGTTTATACAAAGTACCTCTTCAAGTGGGTAATGTGCCATGTACGGGGTATGGGCTCACCAGATAGGTGGGCGAGCTTGTACGACCCTTTTCTGAGGACTTCTTGAACTCGGTACGGTCCTTCCCAGGTGGCTTCTAATTTGCCGAGCTTCTCCGCCCTGCTGACCTCGTTATTCCGAAATACGAAGTCGCCTGCTTGGAGCTGTCGATGCTTCACCCGGCTGTCAGAATACCGAGCTACTTGTTGTTTGTATCGAGCTTCTTGTATGTAGGCTTGTTCTCATTTTTCTTCTAGCAGATCCAAGTTAGTTCGAAGTCCGTCTTCGTTGTCTTGGGCCGCGAAGTTAAGTGTTCGGGGGCTCGGCAAACCGATCTCTACCGGGATCACCGCTTCGGCTCCATACACCAAGCTGTATGGTGTTTCACCGTGTGATATCCGCGGGGTGGTTCGGTATGACCATAGGACTTGGGGTAAGTTCGCTGCCCAGTCTCCTTTGGCCTTATCCAGCCGGGTTTTTAACCCCTTGACTATCGTTCGGTTCGTAATCTCGGTTTGGCCATTTGCTTGAGGATGAGCTACCGAGGTGAACTTTTGTTGGATGTGGAGTTCGTCACACCATTCTCTGAATGTCCTGTCTGTGAACTGGGTTCCGTTATCTGAGACGAGAACGTGAGGTATGCCGAAGCGACAAACTATGTTCTTCCAAATGAAGTTTAGGGCATTTTTACTTGTGATTCGTGCCAACGCTTCGGCTTCGACCCACTTCGTAAAGTAGTCGATTGCTACAATGAGGAACTGTAGTTGGCCGGGAGCTTTTTCGAATGGGCCGACGATGTCAATTCCCCACTGCATGAACGGCCAAGGGCTTTGCATGCTGGCCAGTTCGGTCTGTGGCAATCTCGAAACCGTCGCATGGATTTGACACTTCGGGCATTGTTTGACGAGGTCGGTGGCGTCTTGGAACATAGTGGGCCAGTAGTACCCCCACCTCATGACCTTTTTGGACAGGGCGCGGGCTCCGATGTGACTGCCACATGAACCTTCATGGACTTCACGCAGTGCGTAGTTCGCTTGGTTGGGCCCCACACATCTTAGGAGAGGTTGGAGGTAGGATTTTCTATACAGTATTCCCTGCTCCAGGACGTACTTCGTGGACTTGGCCAGGAGCTTCCTAGCCTCGGCCTTATCAGTTGGGAGTTCGCCATTTAACAAGTAATTACGAAGTGGAATCATCCAGTTCGGTCCATCTTCGTTTACTACATTGACTTCGGCGTCATCAATGCTTCGGAGTTGTACTTCTTCCACCGGAGGGATCGTTGATGATGATGCGAGTTTGCTTAGTGCGTCAGCTCGCTCATTATCTCCTCTTGGGATTCGCACCAACTCAAAGTACGAGAAGCTTTGTTGTAGGATCTTGGCCTTATGGAGGTATTTCTTCATTCGTTCTCCTTTGGCTTCGTATTTGCCTAGTATATGGTTCACTATGACTTGGGAGTTGCTGTGAATTTGAATGGCCTTTACTTGGAGAGCTTGGGCTAGACGAAGTCCAGCGATTAGAGCTTCGTACTCCACTTCGTTATTTGTGGTCGGGAAATTGAACCGGAGTGCGTGGGTGATCTGCTTTCTTTCAGGGCTGATGAGTAAGACTCCAGCTCCGCTTCCTTTGTGACCTGATGCCCCATCGACGTAGACCTTCCAACAGTCTTGTTGTGGTGGCTTCGGCGCCTCAGCCTTTAATTTATCCTTAGTGGGTTCAATGGGTTGTTGTGAGTCCGTGAACTTGGCTTCCACTAGGAAATCAGCCAAAGATTGCCCTTTAATGGCTTGGCGAGGTACAAAGGAAATCATGTGCTCGCCGAGTTCTACAGCCCATTTAGCGATTCGCCCGGACGCTTCTGGTTTTGTAAGCACTTGCCGAAGTGGGAGGTCGGTCAGCACTTGTATCGGATGTGCGTGGAAGTACGGTCAGAGTCTCCTTGCCGCATTCACCAATGCAAGTGCGACCTTTTCCAGAGGTTGATACCTCATCTCCGGTCCTTTTAGGGCTCGGCTTATGAAATAGACGGGTAGCTGAAGACGTTTTTCTTCTCGTACCAGGACTGCACTGATTGCCTCATCCGAAGCGGCGAGGTATAGGGAGAGGTCCTCGCCCTCTTTTGGTACAGATAATGTGGGGAGATTTGCGAGGTACGTCTTTAAGCCATCGAAAGCTCCCCTGTGCTCGTCGTTCCATTCAAAGTTCGGCGCCTTCTTTAGTATTTTGAAGAATGGGAGTTGTTTTTCGGCGGCCTTGGATAGGAAACGACTTAGGGCGGCTAGGCAACCCGTCAGTCTGTGCACGTCATGAATTGACTTCGGCGCTCGCATTTCTTGGATGGCTTGGACTTTTGATGGGTTAGCTTTTAACCCTTCGCGTGAAACCCAACACCCTAGAAATTTTCCAGACCGGACCATGAAAGTACACTTTTCTGGGTTTAATTTTAGGTTCACTTTACGAAGTAGGCTAAAAACAACTTTAAGGTCGTTTACACAAGTGGCGATTTCCTTGCTTTTTACGACTATATCGTCTACATACACTTCGACAATACTACCGATGTGGTCTTCAAAAATCTTGTCGACCATCCTTTGGTATGTAGCTCCAGCATTTTTCAGCCCGAAGAGCATCTTTTTGTATGCATAGACGCCGAAGTCTGTGACGAAAGCGGTCTTCGGAGCGTCCTCTTCATTCATGAGGACTTGGTGGTACCCCTTGTATAGGTCTAAAAAGCTGAACGCCTTGTGGCCAACAAGAGCTTCGACCTTCTTATCAATGTTGGGGAGGGGGTAGCAGTCTTTCGGGCAGTGTTTATTGAGGTCAGTGTAAACAATGCACATCCGCCACCCACCTCCTTGCTTCTTCACCATCACGGGGTTGGCCAACCAGGTCGGATATTTTACTTCGAATAAAATACCAGTCTTCTGTAGTTGGCGAACCTCGTCATGGATCACTTGATTCCTTTCAGCTGCGAAGGCTCGCTGCTTCTGCCGAACTGGTTTCACCTCAGGATCGATGTTGAGGTGATGAGTGATGACGCTTGGAGCCACCCTGGTCATGTCTAGCGGCGTCCAAGCGAAGACATCTCCATACTCCCGAAGTAGCCGGATAAGTTGACTTCGGAGCTCATTTTCGCCAACGAACCCTACTTTGACGACCTTGGTAGGGTCATCTTCATATAATGCGACATCTTCTACCGGCTCGACGGATGGATGCGACGTCGGCCCTACCTCTTCGGGTTTCTATAATTGCTATGCTTGGGGGTGTTGATTCTTAACACCTCGGAGTGCGACCTGCATGCACTCCTTAGCCTGTTGCTGGTTTCCCCGAAGCGTGATCACTCCGTCCCTGGACGGAATTTTAATCATCAGGTGGTAGGCTGAGCAGATCGCCTTCGTTGCTATTAGCCAATCCCTTCCTAAGATGATGTTATAGGGGGAGCTGGCTTTTACGACGAAGAAGTGGATTATCTTCGTAGTGGACAGCGGGCTCTTTCCAACTGTCAAGGGTAGTGAAATGATGCCTTCCGTCGTCGTCTCTTGTTGCGTGAAGCTCCTTAGCGGCATGGGTGCTGGCCTTAGTCGTGTTTCTTCAATATTGAGCTTATTGAAGCAGTCTTTAAAGAGAACACTCACAGAGGCCCCACTATCAATAAATATGCGGTGGACCAATTTGTTGGCCACTACGGCCTCGATTATGGTGGCATCTTGATGAAGTACCGCATGGGGAACTGGGTCGTTGCTAGAAAAGATGACGACCTCTTCCCTTTTAAACCTTTTTTGGGTGGGTTCTTCCCACTGTTGACTTCGGGCCTCGGCTTTCAATGATGACTTCGTCGTACCTTCGGGCAGTCCGGTGATGGCCGTGATGACTGCATCATATTGAGGCTGATCTTCATCCTCATCCTCGTCGTCGTGCTTTGGCCTTTTGTCATTTCGGGGGGTACAGTTGTTGCCTCCCCTGTTTTTCTTTCTCTTGCCCTTCCCTTGAGTTCGGCCCTCTTTCTGGTTGCGACTTTGGTACAGTTTAAGGGTACCGTCGCGTACCATGTGTTCTATGTCCAAGGCGAGGTCCCTGCAGTCTTCGGTTTCATGACCGTAGTCATTATGGAGCTTGCAGTATTTCTCCTTAGATCGGCGTTTCGACCCACCTCGGGATAGGGGCGGTGGCTTCTCGAACAAATTTGAGTGAAGCTCGTATATTTCAGCCCTGGACTTTGTCAGTGGTGTATACTGACTTCGGTCTTGGTGGGGCCGAGGTCCTAAGCGGGACTCGAGAGGTCCTCGCTGTAACCTTTCGAGGGCACTTCGGCGACCTTGCCTAAGGTCGGCGCGCTCCTCTTTTTTTCTCTTATCGTTATTTTCGGGCCGGTCTGCTGCCCACTTTTTCCGATCGGCCTCATCCGCCTCCGTGAATGCATCGGCAATCCTCCATAGCTGCCTGGAGGTCGTTGGGCGTGCCTTTACAAGCTCTCTAAAGAGAGTCCCGGACTGAATGGCATTTTGGAATGCCGAGATGAGCACGTCGTCGGAGAGACGATCGACTTTAAGGCTTTCGTTATAAAAACGGGCCAGGAAATCACTGATCGTTTCTCCCCGCCCCTGCCTTAAGGTTAGGAGTTGGGCTGGGCTGATTTTTGCCTCGGCTTTTTGAAAAAAACGGTGTTCGAAAGCGTCGAGTAGGTCGGCATACGACCCTATGCTGCTATTAGGGAGGCTATCAAACCAGCTCCTAGCGTTATCCACTAGCAGCTCGGGGAAGACTTTACACATGTAAATATCTTCGGCCAATCCCTGGTCATCATGTTGTATTGGAACCGGGATAGGAAGTTGCTGGGGTCTTGTGACCCGTTGTAAGGCGGGATAGGAGGCACTCTATACGTCGACGGGAGGGGAGTATAGAGTATCTTATTAGTGAAGGGAATCGAGATTCGACCGTACACGGTGAATCTTCCCTGGTAGGCATTTCCTTCGTCAAGCCGAGGTGGAATGGCGTTCTGACGAGGTGACGTTGATCCGCGCCGAGGTGAAGTGCGGTTATTCCCACGGCGATTGTCCTGTCGCCTTCGGGGAAGTTCGGCATCCCTGTCTCCAACGATCTGGAGACTTGGGGGTCGCCCTTGTGACGGTTCGACTCCGTCTTCTCTGTTTTGACTTTGTTGTCGATGTTGATCGACGAACTTACGAAAATCCTGCTCGTGGAGGTCCAGGTACGCCTTCAGTGCGTCTCCAAGCTCGGGCTGGAGTTCGGTGTTGCCGCGTCGGCTGCCACCTTTTGGTTGGGCCCATCGCTACTAGCTGAATCTCCAGACGGAACATCCTCCAGGTGGCCTTCAGGAGTTCGGCGAATGGGCTGTTGGTCACGTCGGATTTGGGAAGCAGTTTTCTGGGCTTGACTAACGTCACCCTCTTCCTCATTGACTGGAGTGTAGGGCGGATTGGTGAAGGGGTCAGCTTGCTTCTGTTTTGCTTTGGCGGCGGCGGCGGCAGTGGTGGCGGATCGGGTTGGTCTCACCATCGTATCTTTACTCAAAACGCGCTGATCGGTTTCACAGAATTTCGTGTTTCCCACAGACGGCGCCAGTGATCGATCGTGGATTTTGGAGTGTTTTTATGATGGTGAGATTTATAGAAAAGTTAAGAACACAAGAGTTTATGTGGTTCAATCTGTGGGTAGATCTACGTTCACGGAGGAAAAAAGGATGTTTATATTGAAGTCTTTCCTGCTAAAACATCCAGCCCCCTTCTTATCTTACAAGATGGCTCTATTTATAGAGAATTGAGGTCACGGGCGTTTCCTGGATGCTGCTTTCGCATGTCCGTCCGTACTCTGATCATCGCGGGTGGTTGAGAAATCGTGGGGCAGTTGGCTGACTTTGTTGACTCGTTATTGGGCTTCAACCTAGGTGGGCCGAGCTGATCTTGGGCCTTTGGGCCACATCCTATCAAAGGTCAACCTCAACTTATGAATTTTGGATAGTTGAAATGTAAGAAAGATTGAAAATTTATACATGTATTGTGCGGCTGTGATGGTGTAGAAAACTTGTAAGATAAAACGGTGAGTGAGGTATATAGTGATATCAGTAAAAACTTGAATTTGGGGAAGTATTGTTGGGAGTGAAAATTGGATGAGGGGAGTATGGTGATGTGTCTGTGATGATGTCAATAAAATCCTGATATTAAGAAGTGTAAATGGAGATGCTCTAATGAGGGAAATTTGAAATTCAATTTTGGGGGTCTTTCCAAAAAAACATGCCTCGTTAGTAATCCACTAACTTTCTACTCATTTAATATTTATACAATTTTTTTATTTGAAATTCCCATGTACTACTATAATTTTTAACTTAATATAAATTAAATAAAAATAGGAAATACAAATGAAAATATTTTTTATTCAAAGAAAATCGTACAATACAAAGGGCAACTAAAATTTGAGAAATTGATTAAAATTCAACAAACAACAAATAACTAATCCATTCATTATTGCCAAAACGTGCCCAAATTTGCTCAACTAAATCTACTTGAAGTTTTGGGCACCTCTGGATGCACGCGTAGAACCATGGATTATTCGATGGGGGTTATTAATGTTTTGCTCATCGTTGTCTCTCCAATTGCTTGCTATTTCTCCTTCATCCCCTATTATCATATTATATAATATAATGCAATCCAACATGATATCTTTTAAATGCTCTCGGTACCAAAGATAATATGGACCTTTAATCAATGTCCATTAAGTTCGGAGAACTCCAAAAGCACATTCAATATCCTTTCTTGCAGCTTCTTGCATTTGTTTGAACTTCAATCTCTTCGGATCTTGCAGATATGAAAAACTCTTAACAATAACTAATCATATTGATCAGCTGGACCACCATACGCTAGTTGTTGTATCGCCGCCATCAGGGGCGGACCCATGTAGGGACAAGGGGGTGCATGAGCACCCTCCATTTTTTTTTATAACTATAATTTTGATAAAATTTTGAAAAAATTACACTACAGCTCCCTCGGCCTTGTCCCTACAGCTCCCTCGGCCTTGTCCCGGCTCCCCTCGACAATTTCTTCTGGGTCCGCCCCTGGCCGCCATGTATTTTTTTTGAAATGATATGAAGCCTTTTCTCCCAGTAGCATCGCTTCATTGCTAAAAGGATGGGTAGTGTGCCTCCAAGGAATTCAATGTGCAAATGAATAACTCTCTGCGCATCTGATTCCGACGACAAAGCTCCCTTTCACCATATGTTAGATTTTCAATGTGTGGTACATGAATGTATTTTATGGGCCTCTTGATAGAAATAAAAAAAAAAATCAGCAGTCATAAATTTATTTTTTATTTTTTTTTGTTATTTTTTTTTTTTTTGTGAAGCAATTTTTAAGTTTCATGTTAATTATTAAAAAAATATATATTATCTTACATATCACGAGTACATATGTAAATATGGGTTTTGTAGATGGGCCAGTTCATAACTCAGTTATGGGCCAAGCCAAGGAGGCCCTCTTCTATCACAGCATCTTCTTCTTATACCCTAATCGCCCTAAACCCTAATCCTTTCAGCGCTCTCTCAAAACCCTATAAAACTTTTCTCTGCAAACTTCGCCACTCACAAACCGTGCTCCGCCATCACCATGGTAATAATTTTCAATTTCTCATCTCTAATTTAATTTGTGCAATTTCCCTGGATTTTTAATTTTTCCTATGGGTCTGTGTAGACTGCAGAAGCTGTGAACCCGAAAGCATACCCGTTGGCGGACAGCGCGCTCAACTCCACCATTCTTGATTTGGTTCAGCAAGCTGCCAATTACAAGCAGCTCAAAAAGGGTGCTAATGAAGGTCTGTATTTTTTGTTCTTTCTTTCTTTTGTATATATATTTTGGGGATTTGATGCTCAGTTGTGTTAAAATTGGTTGGATTGATTTGTTGCAGCAACTAAGACTCTGAACAGAGGGATTTCTGAGTTCGTTGTGATGGCTGCGGATACTGAGCCCCTTGAGATTCTTCTTCACCTTCCACTTCTTGCTGAAGATAAGGTAGCTTTTCTTCTTTTTATTATTATTATTATTTGAATATATTTACTGAGATTTATGTGGGGCTGAGACATAGAACTATCGTAGAGCTAAATTTTATGTAGCGGTTAATTTATTCTTCGCACCCTGCTTATTTGAGTTATATGCTGGTGATAGAAATGCTTTTGATGTCATTTCATCTTTAGTATTCCTTACTCTGAATGCAAACTAGCTCAATAGGCCTTAATGATGGTGTTATACTATTTCATCAACAGCTTAAACACACCGATTAACATATGTTAGACCACCCGTGGCAAGTTGGGAATGCAAAGCTATTTCAATGAAGGAAAAATATGTGCTAACTTAGATATAAAGTGTCTTGTTTGCTCTTACTTTATCGTAGTAGTTAGTTTCTGGTGATGGCTGAAATGCAAACGGTTTATGATTGCAGAATGTGCCGTATGTGTTTGTTCCATCGAAGCAAGCTCTTGGTAGGGCTTGTGGAGTTACCAGACCAGTGATTGCCTGTTCTGTCACCAGCAATGAGGGAAGCCAGTTGAAATCTCAAATACAGCAACTCAAGGTGATTTTTGAAACACTTTTATGCAAACTACGATTCATGCTGTACAAGTATTATTTTATTCGAGAAGATGGTGATGGATTCTTGAATTAATTTATGCAGGATGCGATTGAGAAGCTCCTGATCTGAATGTGTAAAGCTAGTAGGTGCCTTTATCCAGCATGATGGGCCTTTGGTGCAAGTCTGAGGCTTTGACTGAGTGAGAGTCGGGGATTGTCTCGCTGTCTGTTTTGCTTTTGTTTCGGAATTGTCTGTAATCTTATTATTCATACTGTCTTTCTATTTGTACTACTACTACTACTACGTCTAGGACTACTATTGGCACATGAGAATGAATGATGAACACTTGTTTTGATCACTTGTTATGAGGATGGATTCATATTCCTATTTATTTTCAGTGAAATTATATCACCTGATTGCTCATGATGTTGTGCTATTATCAGGCTTGTGCATGTTAGCACATTGAACTAAATGCATGAATACAAGTGCAAGAAGCAAGCATTTGTGTAAGTTATTATGTGACATGTGGTGGTTGGACTAACATGATTGTGGTCATGTGTTCTGTTACATTGCACCTGTATAGTAATCAGTGAGCTTTGTGGATTTTTTTAATACTCTTATTGTCAACGAAAATTGCCCATAGTTTGTTTTCTAGCCGGTTTTGATACTTTGTGGTTTAAAAATGTATTAAAAATGTAGTATTTTTTAAATACTTCTTCCGTTCAGCTTATAATGATTTAATTTCTATTTTGAGATGTTCAGTTCATCTTGATCTATTTCCTAATATAAAAAGATTAGGACTCAATAGTTACTTTCTCCGACTTTTTTTCCTTATCGGGTCGGTTCAAGATTTTTGAGCCTTTTTTCTTTTGGAAAATAATTAACATACTAATAGTGCAATTAGTAAATTTTTTATTACACTTAATATTTTCTAATTAAATTTTATCATTTACCCACCATTCGGCACATATCCTAATACTCCCTCCATTTCGTTTAAATTGGCTCATTTCTTTTTTGCCTTTTTTGGCACGCTTTTCCACGCTTCAAAACGATGGGTTTTAAAATGGATTTTGAAGAATTCTTTCTTTTACGGGATACTACGATAGTCGTAGTATCCCGTAAAAGAAAGAATTCTTCAAAAATCCATTTTAAAACCCATCGTTTTGAAGCGTGGAAAAGCGTGCCAAAAAAGGCAAAAAAGAAATGAGCCAATTTAAACGAAATGGAGGGAGTATAATTTAAATTTTAAAAGTTTAAACTATCATAATTTTTTTTGTTTGTTCTTTGATTTTTATACCAAATTAAATGTCTTGATACGATCTTTCATTTAAGATCAAACAAACATGGATATGTTTTTATGCATCTATGATGCTCTAGTTTTAAAATATGTCTAAATACATAAATCACATCACATCCCTTCACACAATATACTTTACACACTAAACACTCCCGTCTTAATTCTCGTGCCGAAAAGAAAGGATCACATCACATCCCTCCACACAATACACTTTACACACTAAACACTCCCGTCTTAATTCACGTGCCGAAAAGAAAGGGGTCGTGAATCTTGAACTAGAGGAAGTACTTAATTAGACCCTAAATTTAATTTTTTTTGTTTTTTTTCATAAATAATAAATTGAATTTATAATGAAAATTATTAAAAATTAAATTAAATAATTAATTATAATTAAAATGATTATTTTATTATTTTAATTACCCTATCCTAAAAATCTGTGTTCACTTTTACATAGCTCATTATAAGCTGGACGGAGGGAGTAAAATTTTTTTTGAGTATAAAATGGATTTTTAGAGTATAATTACTTAATTTGTCTTTTAAATTCATGCACTTAATTTTATTCCGGGTCGTCTCTTATATTTATGCACCTAATATTTATAAAAGTTGATTCATTATAATAATATCATTTTATACCATTTACCACATTCAATATTTACCAATTTTACCACTTATGAAACTCAACCGTCAGTCATAATATTTGGAACTCAATCATCATTTACAATAGACAACATAAGTCAATGACGTTCCTTTTAAAACGTATTCCGGTCAAGTCGGGGAATGGATTTGGTGAAAGGTGAAAGGAAGGGAGCATTATTATTAAAAAGAACATGTAGATAGAAAGTGCATGTGGAGCAGTGGGAATGTGTTTTGAGTTGGGACATGGTTTTAAATTTGAATGTGTAAACTTTGTAGAAGCATGTGGTGCCACCATCATTAGATTTAGGTGATATTTCTTGATCAAGAAAAGCTGCCAGCCCAGCATAGAAATGTTCTCTCTCACATTCAAATTGTTAACTCTTAATTTAACCTGGGTGGTAGTGGTACTTCTTCTTTGAAAATTGAAGTTGGGGAAATTGAATGTTGATTCCATAAAATGTTTGGTTTCTTGTAAGTAGTTCATAACACCCACAAAGCCTCGTGTATGTTTTTTGTTTTAATTTTTTTTTTAATGTATGATCTCATTTCGTATATTATCCCAAAGTATCTTCTTCATACTATGTATGTAAAACATCCTTTAATTTGAATATATACTTTTGAAGAATACAATGGATTGGAACCTATAAGAAGTGATTAATGTTTCCAATGTGACCAAGTCCAAATAATAATAATAATAATTCATCAAGGATCAGTACAGCTGGATCTATTATTGAACGAATACTACATTTAGAACAAATAGTTCCACATTAATACAATGATAATGAAATATAACCGGAAAGAAGAAAAAGATTTAAAGAAATAAGGGGGATCATTGTTCAGAAGAGAAGAGCAGAAGCCAAAGCAAGAATGGATGCCAAGAAAGTTGGGACGACGAAGATGGTAGCGTCGGAGGCGGGGGCCGGAGCCGGAGCCGGAGCTTCAGCGGCGTTCACGGCAGCCAACGCCACCACCATCAATGCAACAAACAACATATTCTTCGCCTCCATTTCGTCTACGTCTCTTGCGCCCGCGACCGCGAATATATAAAATTATGTAGAAGTTAGAACAGAACGCACACACAAAATTAGAGGTGTTGAGAGGAGATTGGTGTTGAAATGGAGAAGAATGTGGGGGGTTTATATACAGCTCAAAATAGGCCAGCTAGCCACCCCACTTCTATGTTTCGCTGTTGCTTCATTATTATTCTAATTCTAATAATAATAATTAATTATATCCTCTCGCTTCTAACTTTATCAGTAATTTGTAAAAAGAACCATAAACAAATAATGATGTGAATCTTTAACTATAACGGTTCGATTACGCGTATCATTAATTTGCATAAAGGTTCATGCGTCAAAAGGTAAAAAAAAAAACAGAGCAGAGAAGTTGTAATTAATATGTGAAAGTATTGTGATAAATAAATCAGAAGATTTGGAGGTTAAATTTAATTGGCAAATCCCAATTACTCCGCTCATCTGAGTAATTTAGTTACTAATACTATAATTAAAGGATGAATAAATTTATTAGTTAAAACTTACGACATTACATGCTCTCAACTCTCACAGCTGTTTCCACTTATCAAAGCAAGAATCCACAAAGGCTTATTATTAAAAGGCTGTCTTTTCTTTTCACCATTAATTTGTTCTTTTCTGTTTAGCCGTTAGGAAGGACTAATTATTTATATTGATTAAACAATAAACAAACTACACTAAACTTTGCTTTTGTACCTAACGCCGCTACTCTGTCACCTAGCTTCTGTTTCATCTCACTTTTTTCTTTTTTAAACATTTTCCCCCTTCATTTCGAAATGTTCATATCCTGTAGTACTACCTCCATCCCATTACATTAGTCTTCTTTGTTTTTTGATTGTTCGACACGTTTTTCCACCGAAACCTAGTACGAGTTTTAAAATATAATTTTGACGTATTCATTTTTTCACGGGGTACTATGACGACACTCATAGTACCCTGTGAAAAAATGAATACGTCAAAATTATATTTTAAAACTCGTATTAGGTTTCGGTGGAAAAGCGTGTCGAACAATCAAAAAGCAAAGAGGACTAATGTAATGGGATGGAGGTAGTATATTGGAAGTTAGAACCCTCCAATTGTTTTTTGTCAAATTAAATACACCTCTTTTTATTATTTTGATTCGTGTAGCATTTACAATCGTACAACTAATCACAATATATCAAAATTAGTACTACTAACTTCGAAATGTTCTTAGGTAGTGTTTGGTGATTCATTCAAGTTGTGGAAGGATGACTCATCTAAAGATGAGTCATGTGAATAGTGTCAAGATGAGGGGTTCATATTTCCATTTGGTAGCCAAAAATTAAAAGTATGATGACATTATATTTGTGTTTGGTACAATATGTTTAACTCTAGATGAAGGCTTAGATTTACCAAATTACCCTTATTAAATACCCCTACCGATTTTACTTTTTATCGTTGGGATTAAATAGTACACTTTATTATTATTATTATTATTATTATTATTATTATTATTATTATTATTATTATATTATTATTATTATTATTGTTGAGTTATTATTTTTATTATTATTGTTATTATTATAATTATTACTATTATTGTTATTATTTATTATTTTTATTATTATTACTATTATTGTTATTATTTATTATTATTTTTATTATTATTATTATTATTATTATTATTTTATTACGTTATTATTATTATTATTGAGTTATTATTATTATTATTATTATTATTATTGTTATTATTATAATTATTACTATTATTGTTATTATTATTATTATTATTGAGTTATTATTATTATTATTATTATTATTGAGTTATTATTATTATTATTATTGTTATTATTATAATTATTACTATTATTGTTATTATTATTTATTATTATTTTATTATTATTATTATTCTTGTTATTATTATTATTTTATTATTATTATGATTATTATTATTATATTACGTTATTATTATTATTATTATTATTATTATTGTTATTATTATAATTATTACTATTATTGTTATTATTTATTATTATTATTATTATTTTATTACATTATTATTATTATTATTATTATTCTTGTTATTATTATAATTATTGCTATTACTGTTATTATTTATTATTATTATTATTATTATTATTATTATTTGAAATCGTATAAATACATAAGGGTAAAATGGTAAAAGAGAGAAAGTGTTGTGTTACTGTTCGAATGAGTTGAAGTCATCCGACCAAAAACGTCGGATGAGTTAACAAGTGAAAACAGTAAAATAGCAGCGGGTTTGGGCTTTATCTCGGGCCCTCCAGTTTATTTCATTTCGGTACCAAACACTTAGAGGAACCAAGATGATTCACCTCATCTTGGTTCATCCTATCCACCAAACACACTCTTATACTCCATCCGCCTTACTATGATCGACCCCTTTTCTTTTCAACAAGATATTTAAGACGGAAGTAATTAATGTGTAAAATGAATTGTGTTTAGAGATATAGTGTTGTTTATGTATTTAGGCATGTTTTAAAACTAGAACATCTTAGATGCATAAAAACATATTGATGTATGATATTAAATGAAAGATCCTATCAAGACCTTTAATTTAGTATAAAAATCTGAGAACAGACGAACAAGTTATCATATTTTAAAGTTTTAGAATTTAAATTATATTTGGATTCTGAAAGGTGGGTGAATGATGAGATTTAATTAGGAAAAGTTAAGTGTAATAAGGGATTTACTAGTTGTAACATTTAGGTGTTATTTGTTTCTCAAAAATGAATGAGTCAATTATAGTGAGACCAAAAAGGAAAAATTGTCAGTCATAGTGAGACGGAGGGAGTATAATTTTACGGTAGTCTCCACTTTCATCACTTCCTCTTACCCTCTCTCTAGTTTTGGAGATTGACAATATAAAGGTTAATTATAATTGTGTATGACTATACTAGTGTAGTGCCCGTCGAAATTCGACGGGAACCATTTGATTTAGTAATTACGGAGTATTAAGTAAAAAATAATAATATTTTTTAATAATATAATTATCTATTGTAAGATTACGGTATTGTTAGAATATATTCAAAAAAAATAGCAATAAACTAAATTAGAAAAAAAATTTAATAAGGTGTGATATTTTTCGGTTCGTCACGTTTTACTCATTTTTAATGTCAAGTAGCTCGTTGATCACTTGATCATGGAATTAAAAAAATAAATCATGAGAGGTTACATTTCTCGGGTAGTAATGGTCATTCTGAATGTTACGCCAACAATTGTACGTTGTAATAGAGAAATAAATTGAAGATTGATAACAATTTTTCAATTGTAGTTGTATTTTTCATATTAAATTTTCTATTGCTAAAAAACAATTGGTCAATGAGATGTCGGATTCTTTCGTGTGGTTATATTCATTTAAATGTAAAGTCGCACATCGTTCGATAATTGAAGGATAAAATGTCAAGTCGCCGGTCATTTAGATGATTATTGAGAATAGTTGACAACTCTCGAATAGTTTTATAGGCTTTCAATTCAAGTCTTTCATTTGCTCTTTCAAATATTAATCAAGCATTACTCCATCATATATGAGTTTTTTTATCGATGAAGTCATCTTCTCATCCGCCCGTCCTACTCAACTAACAAACTATAAGTCGTAATCGTATAATTTTCCCGTTAACTTGAAGTATTTTAAATATTTACTTGGGATAAAATTGAAATGACTCAATTATATTTGTTATAAGAAATTTTACAAATAATGATAAGTTGTTCTACTGCACAATATAATGTCGTTCTTTTAGAAATTTCAATCTTTGAATCACTTGAATTTTTTTTATCTAAAACAAATAAAATGATTGAAAATATCTTACGGTCGTTTGCCCCTAAGGGCACATTTGCACCATTGAATTAATAATTTCTAGAATAAAATAACTATATCTTCACCACTCTATCCTTATATCAAATGTTAATTATAAGTTGGCTCTGAAAAATAAATTTACTATTATATATACTCTCGTATATAATAATAATAATAATAATAATAATAATAATAATAATAATAATAATAATAATAATAATAATAATAATACACTCAAATTAGCCAGAAGAGTTCGGCTGCTTGGGTTTAGTTGACTAAGGCTGCGTTTGGTAATCATCTCAAGATGAAGAATGATGATTCATCTCAAGATGACTCATATGAATAGTGTCAAGATGAATCATTCATCTCACCATTTGGTAGCAAAAAATTCAGACCCGGATGATATCATATTGTGTTTGGTACAAATTGCAAAACTCTAGATTAAAATTTAAATTGACTATTTTACCCTTATTAAATACCCCTACCGATTTCACTTTTTATCATTGAGATTAAATAGTACCCTTTATTATTTATTATTTATTACTCTGTATGTATTAGTATTATTATTATTATTAGTATTATTATTATTAGGAGGATGATGATTATATTAGTATTATTATTATTATGATTATTATTATTATATTGTTGAGTTATTATTTTTATTAGTCTTGTTATTATTAGAATTATTACTATTATTGTATTATTTATATTATTATTAATATATTTATTATTATTATTATTATTATTATTATTATTATTATTATTATTATTATTATTATTCTTATTATTATATATTGTAGTTATTATTTTTAGTATCTTGTTATTATTATAATTATTACTATTATTGTTATATTATTTATTATTATTATTATTATATTTATTATTATTATTATTCTTGTTATTATTATAATTATTACTATTATTATTATTAAATTATTATTATTATTATTATTATTATTACTATTATTATAATTGTTACTATTACTATTACTATTATTATTATTATTATTATTATTATTATTTATTAAATTATTAATTTTATTATTATTATTATTATTATTACTACTATTATTGATATTATTTATTTATTATTATGATTATTTTATTACATTAATATTATTATTTTATTACATTATTATTATTATTGATTTATTATTATTATTACTTTTATTGTTATTATTTATTTATTTATTATTATTATTATTTTATTACATTATTATTATTATTTTATTATATTATTATTATTATTATTATTATTATTATTATTATTATTATTATTATTATTATTATTATTATTATTATTTGAAATCGTATAAATACATAAGGGTAAAATGGTAAGAGAGAGAAAATATTGTGTTACTGTTTGAATGAGTTCACCTCATCCGACCAAAAACGTGAGATGACTAAACAAGGCGGAACAGTGAAATATCAACGGGCCTTGTATTCATCTCGGGCCCTCCAGTTTATTTTAGTTGGTTACCAAACAGTGAGATGAACCAAGATGATCTCTCTCATCTTGGTTCATCTTGGTTCATCTTCTTTACCAAACACACCCTAAGGAGATGATGATGATGAAGATTATATAAATTCATAGTACAAATAGATTCGATGTATATATTTTCCGGAAACAATAATAATGTTAAAATAGGAATATGTTGATATATATATATATATATATATATATATATATATATAACGGAACATAGAAAAAATGCAACGAAAAAATTACCCTCTTAATAAATTAATTGCGTAAATTACATCCACGATTTTAGGAAACAAATCAGTTACAAATAGGTTAATGTCAAAATTACCCTCTTAATAAATTAAATATACTTAATCAATCACTATTTTGCTAAATAAATAACGAATGCCTGAATTATTTGAAATGATTTCTAGATTTTACATAACAATTAATTTTCATATGAAATGTTCCACATATATATATATATATATATATATATATATATATATGTCACGTCATTGAATTAAGAAAATAAATAAACCTAATAGTAATTGCAATGCCTAAGAAAATTTTCTTGACAGGCCCAATAGATATTATGAAGCCTGTTAAGGAGTTTATAGAGGCCCAACAAATCTGGGCTTTTATTGAAATCCAGCGTGTGAGTGTCACGTGACCCATATCTCCTCCCCCTCAATGCGAGGGGCGACTTTGGAGGGAAAAGAAAAGAGACCACGCCGTCCATTTAATACCCAAAATCTACTCATCCAAACCCTTAATTTTTCTCCCTACAATAAGTTAACAACCCTTCATAATCATAATAATATAATAAAAATATTTTTTTTGATATGATTTGGATATAAATTACAGCATTTTAAGCATAACCTCAGATATTAGCTGATAGAGTTTTCTTTGAAAAAAAATAAAAAAAAATTGAAAGAAGTTGTTCTGTATTCTGTAGCACTTATATAATTTGACACAATTATCCTTTTTTTCGCTTTATGGTCTAAAGGTTCAAACTAGTTTTGAGGTGTGCTATTCATCTTCATTCTTCAAACAAACAAAAAAGATTAAACTCCCTCATTCTTCCAATCCTTCTCTTCCTTCCTCCCTCCCGTCTCTCTCTAGACTTACACCCAGATATATTGTTATTTTAGTCCTGCATGGGAATGGGATTGTGCTGCTGATTATATCATTTTTTAGATTTCGGAGGCAACAGATTACTTGTACACAATCTTTAATAACTACTGTCATCCGCCGCAGATCTTGAGGCGGGTTTGACTTTTCCTCTTTTTTGCAACGCAATTTTTGTTCGATTGTATCAGTTTCTTGTGGTTACAAGTCGAGATCTCTAATGGGTTTGCTGTAATTTTTTTTTTTTTTGGTGATGTTGGTGTTGCAGATTTTGTTCCACTTTCGGATATGGATAAGCTGCAGTGGGGGAATAGAAAGAGGCTGAGATGCGTGAAAGTGAAAGACTCTCCTTTGAACGGAAAATCAGATGGCGGCAGCAGTGGCGGCGGCGGCGTGGTGAAGAAGAAAATCACTTCAAGAGTGGTGGATAATAACATTACCAATAATGTTAACAATTGCAGTAAAGACGGGAATGCTCATCCTCCAGTTCCATCTCCTCATCGCTCTACCAGGTATCTAATCTATAAATTGAGGGGGAAAATTAAATCTTTTGATTTTTTTTTTTTGTTGTGTGAGTTTGGGATGAATCTTTCAGAAGGTAACAAGATTTAGGCTGAAACCTAAGGAAAGATTGAATCTTTGGATTTATTTTCCATGTTTAATTTAATCCGTCTTTGAGCAAACTGAGATGGATTACTTGAGAAAAACTTGTGATTCTTTAGTCTCCATTCATTCATTTCTTGAGATGTGGGCTCTGTTTCTTGAATTTTTTTAAGAGTTGTTGAAGTGTTGGTTAGATCTACTTAGCTCTTCCTGGTGAGAAAAACTAGTTCAAAACAGATACAATGACCATTCAGGAGGAAAATGCATCATGCTGCATCTTAGTTTACAGCTTGGGAGAAAAATAATTAAAATAATATCTGGAATAAGAACTCTCTTGCCTTTTTCTACACAAATTTGAAAGTCTAGTACTCATTTTTTACAAACTTATTTCAGGGAGTTAGGGGTGAGCAGTAGATCTATTGCAAATGATAGTCGAAAAGCAATGACATCCTTATCGCCTGAGAAGGAAGATAGGTACTACACAACTAGGGGATCGGGTGGAATCGATGATGCTACAAAGGCATTGTTTACGAATCCAAAGGAGGAAAACAGAAAGTTGTTTGGCCAAAGTTGCTTGTTGCACTATCAAGTAAAGAAAAGGAGGAAGATTTCATGGCAATGAAAGGTTGTAAACCACCTCAAAGGCCAAAGAAAAGGGCCAAGTTGATCCAAAGAACTATATTAGTAAGTTTTTTGTCCTTCAATAGTTTGAACAGCTAAAATAAATTTAGCGTTTCTTGGTATAAGTTAGGTTTTAAGTATGCATTGTGTTAATATAGCTGCATTTCGATGTTCTTTTTGTAGCTGGTTAGTCCAGGTGCATGGTTAACAGACTTGTGCCAAGAGAGGTACGAAGTGAGAGAGAAGAAGACTTCTAAGAAGGTATATCATTATATTTGCTCGATCGATCCTCTTGGATTGGGAGTGTTTCAGTTCAAAACAGGTCTCCTTTGAAGCATATAATGAATATGGATGTGATTGATTGCAGAAACCCAGAGGTCTAAAAGCAATGGGAACTGTGGAAAGTGATTCTGAGTGAAGGTGGGAATTATTTGGTTTCATTTTTGGAATATGCAGTTAGATTGGAGAAAGCAGAGGTGGGATCTTGATATACCATATAGAGGTGATGATTTGAGGATGTCAAGGTTTAGGTAGTGAAGTGAAGTCTCTGTAACGCATACTCTCTGATCTGGTTGTTGTATCTCTACTCTCTACTTGTATTGCTCATGCTTTCACACGAGGAAGATGAGAACATCCTCTCTTTTTTCTTCCGTATAAATTTAATTAGTATCTAGTCTAATTTCTCGATCATCTTATCTTAGGCGATGCTGGTGCTGGCATTCGTGTTTGCTAATGAAAAGTGGTGGTAATCTGTTGTAGGATTGATGGTGTTGTTTGTAGGACATGAATGATGATGATGAGTCGGTGAGCATGCAGTTTCTAAAATGGGTCTGTTTGTTAATTTGTTTCCTTAGAAGCTTGCAAGTAAAGTAATAGAGGAGTGGAATTTGGGATGTAGAATAAGTAGTTTGTAGATTTGAGTTTCCATTCCAAGATTTTGTTCATGAGATTGTAGAGTGGTAAAAATGCAGGTAAAGGTAATTGGTTTGAGTCAGTTACTACTTACAAGGTGAGGATGAAGATGGTAGTTATCCAAAGTTTGTTTAAATAGAAATGGTAACACTGCTTATTTTTATTATTTTTATTATTTTTATTTTTATAATAATTTTCAAATTTTAAAGTTTGTTATTAAATTACTTTTTAATAACAATTAATTTGAAAATGCAAATTTTATTGAATTGAAATAAAATAATAATTACATGAAATTAAAACTAGAAAATTGAAAGATTGCGAAACATACATTAGTTGGCCAATCTATCCCAAGTTGTATTTCATTTTCAAGTATTCCACCATCCACAAGTGGTTTTGAAGAACATCAGGTGGCATGTTAGTTGTGTCTTTGGTGAGGATGTTGTAGAGAAATTGGTCGTTTAGGGATTCGGATCCATGCGAAGATGAACTAGCTTACCTTTTTTTCCTTTGTCAACGTCTTTGCCTGCTTAGTACCAATTGGCCGGAAAGAGTAACTGCTGCCTCCAATGCTTGGAGCGTCAAATCTCAGAGTGCTCGTCGCCTGTAGAAGTGTAGCTTCCATCTTCTCCTGTTTTTGAGCGCTTGACCGTCTTCTTCACAATGTTCTTATTATAGCAGACACGACGGAACTTCGGCGTATCCTTCACCAGTTTCAGGACGAATTGTTCTCCGAAGAATCCATTGCTAACAAAATAAAATTGTATATAAATTTGTAGAATGAATGAAGATGAGAATAAGGGAAGTATGAAAAATTGAAATGAAAATTGTGGAATAATATTATAGTATTATTTATAGAGGAATAATAAAAAAGAAAAATTTGAAACGGAAGAACCACAGGCCACCCAAATGCTAGGCTCATGAGTTCACGCCTATCACCAGCGCCTAGCGATTGGCTGCAACGACTAATTGGTAGGCGCCTAGCATCTTGCAGCGGGCGCGGCGCCTATGTAAAAAAGGCGCCGCTGTAAGTTTTATGCTTAAAATTCATATCATTTCAGGCCCACTGAAAAATCAACATTTTCATTATTGTGTATGCAGTGCAGCCCATTCATTTTCTTGCTATATGGGGGCTGTTTCTCACGTTGGGTTAGTTAGGGAGCCCACCCACCCTCTTTTAATTTGATCAACATAGACACAATATTTCTCACCATAGCCCCTAAATAAAATAATAATAAAAATAATTTTAAATGTACTAATATACCCTTATATATAAGCCCCCAATATTAAGCTCTAATTAGATTCTAATTTATAGCCCCCAATAACTGCCTAAAATCGCAGATTCGCAAGATTCGTACATGAAGATGAGCAAATAAACAAATACTGTATGTTCATAGCCCCCTTGAAGAAGACGACGTTGAAGAACACACGGCAGTAAAAGATGAAAGAAGACCATTTGCGATCATTACGCGCACACACAAACCTAATTCCAAAAAAAATATATTAAGCACACACAAACCTAATTCCGAAGAAAATATATTACGTGCGCACACACCTAATTCTAGGTCAAATAGACAATCGCAGCTTGTTTAAAACTAAAATATACTCCCTCCGTCCTCCAATTTTTGACCCAAAATTTTGGGCACGGAGTTTAATATGTTTTGATGATATATTAGTAAATTAAGTGTTAAAGTGAAATAATTGTGGGTCCAACTAATATTTTTAATAGGCATTAATGTGTTAAAAAGTAAAGTGATAAAATGTTAAAGTGATAAAGTAACTATGGGGTTTATGTCCCAAAATAAAAAAGGTCAAGAAATAAAGGACGTCCCGATATAGTATTAGTGTCAAGAAATAGAGAACGGATGGAGTAGTATATATTGCAACATTCAAATGATCGGCAAATCCAACAAGACAACATAGATTTACTAATTAATTTGAGAAAAAATATTTATCTTTGTTAAATATATTGTATTGATTAAAATTCTTAAAGCTTCTCAATGTAAGCTGCGATTCATACTATGAAATTGACATTGGAAACTAGAAAAATATAATGACAAACAACGAATGAACATCGCAGTAAGTGTTGGCAATGATAGACACACGTCCTTGTATTTTCGGAGCATGATTGTTCTTCATCGTGGTTTCATTCTTCATATATTTGTTTATTTGCTCATCTTCGTATATGAACCCTGCGAATCTGCGATTTAGGCAGTTATTGGGGACTATAAATTAGTACTACAACACTTCTAGTATCCCGGTAAAAGAAAAAAATCTTTAAAAAGATATTTAAAACTCATCATCGAGAGGCTCGAAAACGCTTGCCCAAATGCTGAAAAAAAGTGTATCAACTTGAAAAGACCGGAGGGAGTAGAATCTAATTAGAGTTTAATAGTGGGGCTATATATAAGGGTATATTAGTACATTCAAAATTATTTTTATTATTATTTTATTTAAGGGCTATGGTGAGAAATATTGTGGCTATGTTTAAAATCCCCCTAAATTAAAATAATACTAGTATCACTTTACTGATACAATACAAATATAGTATTTCAAAATAGTGTAAATCTATACAATATATAAAAGAAGAATTGTTGGCAAAATTACAACAATGTCATTTTCTCTCCAAAAGTAATCATGGATTGTCCAATGGTTTATGAAGATGATTTACTTTAAAAAGTTTGTGAATTGTTAAATGGATTTGATAATAAATATATTTTAAATTATAAATATTGTTTTATTGTTTGCTAATATATCTATCTTTGCATTAAATTATTCTATTAGTTTTCTTATTTTGCTACATCTATATATTAGTAGTATTTATTTATTTTTCAATCCTATTTTTTATTGTAAAATTTTGTTGTGACAATACAAAATTTAGATATATTGTGACAAACAAAATTAATTATTATTTGAACTTGGTGAAATAATACTAAGTTAGATTTAAAGCTATTGCTCGATAAATTTACTTTAATCATGACTTATTGCTTAATAGCTTGATGTATTATTTTTTTCAAAGAAATGTATTAAATTACTAAAAGAACATAGTAATTACTAATTATTTAGATAACTATTACGTATTTAAATAAAATACAAAAAAATATTAATTTAAATATCTTAATTTCAATAGTGGTTTCACTATAATAGCCTATGGGGCTTATGTTTCTATTGCATAAATATTTAAAATTATATTTACTTATATTCTGTTAAAATTATTTTAGGTTTCTAAAATTACACCCAGAAGTAGTCACTTTATAAGACAAAAGTCTTTTTTTGACTCACCATAAATAAATGGTCTAATTTTATCTCCATTTTGACATGAAATGACACTTGTTACCCTTACTGAAATTCATTAATAAAATAAAACAAAAACTTTAAACGTACCACCTTGTTGCCATAATCGTGGTCTTGTGCATGGATCACATTATTTCGTTTGTGTTCATGTGCAAGAACACGAACACGATTGTATTGTTCATGATCGTGTACGCGAACACGAGCAAAATGTTCGTGAAGTCGGTGTGGGTGCTGTGCAAGAGAGAGAGAGAGAGAGAGAGCATGCATGGCCAAATCCAGTAGCTTCGAGTTCTCTCGCCGGACCGTTAGTAACGACACCGTGACACCATTGGAGAACTGCTCCGAGCAAGCTAAATCGAAGTCGAACGCGACGAGGTTTGGAGGTCGGATTTCTTCATACGCACCTATATTCTCACTTATTTCGGTTACTCTGTCCCGGAATCGAGCAGTACATCACCATTTTTAGCTGAATTATGTTGGAAATTATATCAAGCCTCCGTTGAAGAGTTTTATCGAACAGCTTGCGTACACCTGCATCAACCTCGCTCTGGCTGTTCCAACAGAGCTCTGATTTCCTTCAACTTCACGTTGTTCTCGAGAAATCAAAACCTCGAAACACTAGAAACTTCAGATTTGCTAACGTCGCCTCCTTCAACTTCTAGCTCCTCATTTGAGCTCTTCAAATTGAAGTTTTTGTTCAGTTACTGAGCACGATTCAATGCACGAAACATCTGATAACTCCATCGATTCTTGATGATTTATGCTCGCATCCTTAAATCTCTTCCTATAATTTGATCTCATAACAATTATCTCAAACTTGTAGCGAATTTGCGGTTGATTTAAGTTGCTCACCGTCGGAATATGTGAATCCTCACCAAAAAACACAACAAGTGAGATGTGAAGCCGCCGCCGACAAGAGAGCTAAGATCGGACTGTCGTCAAACTCCAATAAATCTTCTTGTCAGGCCGTATTCCGGCGGCTTCAATCGGCGGGAGAGGGTGGAGGATTTCGTGTGGCTGAGTTTTCAATTTGGGGCTTTCTCCTTAGCATTGATTTTCTTCTTTTTTACCTTTTCCTTTTTTCATTTAATATTTTTAATTGAATAATAAGGGTATAATTGGTACATTAGGTATGAAATAACTAGAATTAGGCTATTATTTTATGAATGACTAAAATTAATTTTGCTTTATCATTTTGGCTACTTTAGGATTTGACTCTTCAAAATAATTACCATGTGATGGTGATTCTTCTAAATAACAAATCAATTGGCATCGATATCATCTCTCACTTAAATACAAATAAGCTCTTACTCCAACCTCTGCCTGCGTCTGCGTTTTCGCTCTCAAATACTTAAAAAATACAGTATAAAAGAAAAGAAAAAGAAAAAGTGAGATACACTGAAAAAAACAAACGGCATAGACTGAGTAGTGCAGCAATAACTCAGTGGAGTCATGATTGAGTCAATGTACAATAGCTCACCCTCATGTGGTATTTCACCATATTCTCTACACCAGAGCAGAGCATGTGAAGGTGGAAATTGGAGATGGGTTTTTTTTGACTAACAATTTACAAATGTCAATGCTCCTACTAATCCTTTTCAACACCATCAAAATCAAAATCAAGAATAATAAAAGACCTGTGTGTGTGTGTGAGAGAGAGAGAGTAATAACATATGAAAAGTCATAAGAAATTTTCAAAGTTTAGAAAGAGTGGGTGCCCTTTACAGAAAGGCAATGCACCCAGAATCCAAAGACTCTAAAGTACACCATTTTTTTTAATAGCATAAAACTCTCGCATGCAAACTTAGCTTAAATGTCACAATATAACACTGATCTCATTCACAGTGGAAGGGTTTGTTTTTTTATTTGATTTTGGAAACTGTGTTCCATTATACGTAGTATTTTATATTGGTATCAAATTTGAGATTTATTTATTTATTTAATCTGGGTCCAACTCCAACATGAGGAACCCCACTAACTTTATGGCCACTGAATATTAAACCAAACCAAAATATAATACAAGTATGGCCTATGAACAATCCCCATCCCAATCCCATTCCACAGTGTGACATGTTTGGTACGAAAAGGACTGCTTTTTCTTTCTTTACTTCACATGGGAATTTATTGTTATTATTAATGGTTTCAGAAGAAATGTTATTTTTCTGGTAATCTGGAAAGCTCCATTCAACTGAATTCTGTGTAGTATGAGCAAAACAAGCAATAAAATACATTGAAAATGACAAAGGGCCTCTCTCTCTCTCTCCTGTTTTTTCAAGAAAGATGGCCTCTTTTCCCCTCCTTTCCACTTACATGGACAACTTTTTCATGAAGAAGAAAAGGGTCAAAAAATCCCCACCTACATAGGTTACAATTTACTTAACAAACCTAACAAAACTAGAAATAAGTTGTTACATAGACATAGAGAGGGAAGGAAGGAGAGGGAAACTTTGAGACTACATTTCATTACACAGTGACAGTGGTGGCTCCAAAGGTCAACAACTTGCTGCATGTTTTGTTTTCCTTTTTCATTGTGACTGATTCTCAGTCTAAGTTTTCTCAAGGGCAGTTTGGGTTTCTACCAGGGCCTCCATAGTAGAAGTAATGGCCCCAATCCTCATTGTTGCCTGTCTGAACATCGTAGCAGTTGGATTGCTCGGTGAAGGTGCCTAGTTCTTTAGGGGTTTTAAGGTTGTTGGAGCTGTCCACTACATGAATGTTCCTAAAATAACTCGATTTTCCAAACCCTTCTTCAGGGAATCGACCACTTCCCATTTGCGTCGCGGTGTGCTGCCCATCGGGCTCTGAGTTCACCACCTCTCCACCCCATTCGATCATGGAAGCACTTTCGGCTAAGTAGGAGAACAAGAACGAAGGCCAGTATCCTAACACGTAGTCGTTCCCAAACTGCATCCACCAGTGTCCCTCTTTTGGATCCTACACCCAATCAAGAGACTACATTAAGCATCAATGCCATTTAGTAAATCTAGGTACAGTAATTTGCAAGATTCTCAGCATCAGTTAGTGATCATGCTTTTTCAAAAGTAGATATTATAAAAATCTCATCTTTTTATGGAAAGGAGATGATTATGATTAAATTATGTCTGTGGTCAGCACATTAACAAAGGGATTTGGACTTTACCTTCCAAACAAGAATGCTAATATCATACTGTGAATTCCTAAATGCTGAAACAGGAGAGATGCTTGCCCCCATTGCTATTTCACTGTTGACTTGAATGAAGCCTGAGCACATAAGGTTGTAGCAACCAGTTGCTTGATATGCATCGCTCTGCAATCATAAAGGCAGGACATTGAGTGTAGTTTTTTTTAAAAGAAGAATCGAGCGATAATCGTTCTTGATATACAGAAAGAAGCTTACTGTCCAGTAAGTGAAAAGCCTCGTGTTGTTGTCACCGTAGAGATCAGGGCTAACCTAAAATGCCAATGCAAATCGGATCATTATATATTATCACGTCACAAATTATAGACATATGCGAGTTTTTCGACTAAATATACCTGCCAACCAGCTTCAATGCTGTTGAGATCTTCACCAAAAGAACCTCCCAACACCCAAATCTGAGACAAGCTGAACTCGTTAGGCTGCTGTATCTTAGGCTCCCACACATTGATAGTTGCTTTTGCACCGTAATACCTCTCTCCTTCGACATAAGCTATGGCATGCTGATAACAATATACAAAATACAGTCGATCAAAACACAATGAAAGGCTACCCAAAGTAGTGATAAAGCTAAAAGATTACACTACAGAATGAGCATGAACCCATTAAAATGCAACATAAAGATTTCATTGCTAAACTACCTGATGACCACTTTGGTTGATGAGGTCAGGATCAGCAGACCTGGGCTTGGGAATGCTCCGGTGCTTTTTCTTTCCGTATCTCTTAACAGAGCTTGCCCTCAACACATCTTCTTTCTTCGTTCTTCTAATCGGAATCGAACCTTCTGGGCATTTGCCGTTCATATGCCACAGCTGACTCATTGCGTTGCTTCTTTCTTTAGGGCCCTTGGACACCTTGTTGTCGTCAAAGAGCCCTTCTGGATGGTAACTGGGCCTTGTCTGAAGGGCAAGTGAGAAAGTTCAATACATTATTAGTTAAAACATTTCTACTAAAAAAGTTTACTTTTGCAACAAAAAAGAACCTGAATCTTGTGGTCTTTGAGGAAGGGGTGATCAAAGGCTGGTTGCTGAGAGATGGGTACACAGTCAATGATATCACCATCTGGACTCTGTTCAACCACTCAACTTGTTCAGCAAATCATATTAATCACCAATTAAGAGAATAGATATAATGAGGATTAATAGTAGTTACATATATTTTTAAGCTTCAACCCCAGAAAAAATATCCCCTAAAATAACCTTTTACGAGTGCAGTCACACACCATAATAGAAAGAGAGATGGACAGAGAGCAGATTCAACACCAGAAACTCATAAATGGCACAAACCAGTGAAGGCCCCTCAGCATTTATGAACTGTTAGTGAGTTTAAGACAGAGAGAGGGAAACTACAGCAAAAATGGTAATCTCTGAAGTATTGTTGCAAAAATAAAATTGCTACTGTAAAACTCAGCAATTAATCATATATACTCACTGAGGGAATGAAGGGGGAAAGAAACAAAAAAAAACAGAGCAGATATGAGATTCAACTCCACCTCGCTCGCTTTCCCTCACTTTTTCCGAATCCAGCAAAAATTAAAGAGAACAATAATGCAAAAGAAAACTGCAAATCTAGATGAAAATTAGAATTTACAGTTACCTCAATGGTCTTGATGGGAGGCTTATTCAACCTTTTCAAATGCTTATCAACCTGAAGCTTCTGCCTCGACACAGACAGCCTCCCAGCGCAAGATAGCGAGATAAGGCCACATATGCACACCAAGAAAAAGGCCATTTCAATTTGCCTTTTCCCATGGCCGTTGCTATACTGCGCACCGCCCATTATAGCAACCGACTACCAAAACCCAGATGAAATAACTCCCAACGGCTCAAACCCTTTTCGCACGGGAGGCTTAGGTAAGCCCAAGATTCAATGTGCCCAGTCCTTCATGACAACCGCAAAAATGAAAGAAGACGAACTTTCACCTCCTGCTTATCCTACGCACCCCTTCAGCTTTCCGAGTAGTAGTAGTACTATTTTGTTGCAGAGAGCGACTCCTCCTCCCCTCCGACTACAGTCTCCCTCACTTTAGGTTTTCTCTCTCTTCTCTTCAATGGAGCTGTTCGAAAAATCCAATCTAAAGAGCAGAGATGTCTGTGTGTATTTATTCGAGGTTTTTATACTGTATGTGGACTCATTATTTAATAATCTTGGCTTTTTTCGAGCACGAGGGGCAAAAAGGGGAAGGTCGAAAAGCGGAAGGGAAGTGGAAAGTTTGGCATCCACTTAATGTCCTTTCCAATCCTGCGAATTCCCCGTTTTGCCCCTGCTTTTGAAATTGGTAATTTTATTCTTACAAATGCCCCTACTTTTCTTCTCATTTACAACATATGCCCCTGCAAATGACCTGACATTAATTTTAATTACGGATAACTGTAATATTATAGCTTTGTAAAATTTTTGTAAGTACATTAGAATCATAAGATAAAAAAATGTAGATTATCTTCTCTCTTTATCTCAGTGTGATGGATTATTGGAGGTAGAAGGAAAATGTGCATATGAAATAGAGATTAAAATTAAAATAAAGTACTAATGTGTATCAAGTGAAATATAATAAAAATCCATTTGAATGGATAGTAAGAAAAAATAAGTTTGGCAAAGTGAGAGAATCAAAGAATAAACTAATGAATGATTACATGTGGATCTTAGTCCACAAAGCATTTATTAAAACCAGGAATAATTATTATGACACGATCACTGCTATTCTTGTTGGATTAGTGAATAGTAATTGATTGGTTGATATAACTTACTTCCTCTATCTCATTTATAATGACATATTTTTATTTTAAACGAGTCTATTATTTTAATGAAATGTGTCATTTTGGAGTGATTCATTATTTCATTTTTGAGTGGATGAAGAGAGTAGTGGGTACTAGTTTAAACATATTATTTCCGATGAGAAAAAAAAAAATGGATATGCGAATTCGCACCTACCTTGCGAATCCGGTGCATCTTTTTAATATATATATATTTTTTAGATTTTTGTAATTCTTTTATATGTATTGACATTTAAATTCACTACTAAATCAATGTAGTATTTAATTTATAGGGTTTAATTGAAGTTTTCATTTTAATTGATATTTGTAATGTAATATTTAATTTATGAATTGTATTTTTATAAATAAATAATTTATGTATATAGACGTATCCTTAATAAATAGGCACCCTAAAATATTTAAAAATATATATCCACATACACATATTGTATCGTCCTTGCACCACGCCCTTGCATCCATGCAGCATAGATACCAAGCAATATCGACTTCATTGTTGATTAAATTTTCAAATTTGGACAATCAAAATCTGAAATTAATTAAATATTTAGTGATTTGGTATTGGAAATAAAAAATGGTTTCATAAAATAAAATTAAACATGCAATGCAAGTTGAAATAAACGAGAAAATATAATTATTGGTACTTATTTACATTATGCGATGATTCAATTCCGCAAAAAGAGTTGTGTGTTGACCAACCTTTAACAGAATAAATTATAATATACCAATAATGCTACGATTATTAGGCAGGTACTGTAATGATAAGCTTCTACATAACTAAAGAAATTCAGAAATCTACACCAGTATGCGCTCATAAGGTTAAAGGTTAAGGTTACAGAGTTTGTTATTGAAATTGAAATTTATCATCGTTCAATCCAATGTTCGTGAATGATTGAGAGCATTTACCAAGTTTTTTTTAGTATATATGCGATACAAACTTTGAAGGATCATTTTTGCTTTTATTCCTTATCACATGACTGAATTATAAATAGGAATAATCATTTATGTAGGAATCGATAATCCGTGAACATGAGATTAGTTATTCCTCCCACTACTCTTGGTATTAGCTATTTTTGATTATGAGGAATGAAGTTTATTTTGATTATTCAAGAAATTATTGTTACTTATGACTTCGAGTGGGGTAGGTCGAGTCGATTTGGGCCCATTGTGCCAAATGATTCAACCTAAATGTTTTATTTATTTATTTATTTATTTTTATTTTTTTTGCATTGTTAGCGAATAAAAGTGTCAAAATATCTTGTCAAATCGACATCTAATGAGTCTGATGTGCTTTTGGTCAAATGGACCGAGACAATTTTCAGACTTGACTGGTTCAACCCGTGCAGTTCGACACATGCTAAGCCCAATTGCTCAGAGGAGCTGGGTTGGTGGGCTTTCTCTTGAAATAGGTTAGATCATGTTTTATTTTCAAGCTCTAACTCAGGCCCGACTGAAACTTGATAAAAATAAAAGGCACAAAAAAAAAAAACACAAAACGGGAAAAGTACAAATACCCCCTCAGGGGTATCACCCCTAACACGAATATCACCTAACGTCAAGTCCGGGGCATATCTCACCTCAATGTTCTTTAAGATGGGAAAGAAGATCCCTCGTCTAACAACCTATCTAACGTTGTCCCACACACACGCGCAGAGACGCCCTCTCCCTCTCTTTTCTCGAATTTGCTCCTTCCCTCTTCCTCATCTACTCTTCGCCGCTGACGAGTACCAACAACTATCACCGCCAAAACACCGCCATCATCACCATGGTCGTCACCCCTCTCTTTCTTCCAATCTAAAAATCCTAGTTTAAAACCCCATCTCTGAATCAAAGCTTCAAATCTCCTTTTTTATTTTCCCGGCGACGCAGCGCTCCCACAACGCCACTCTTCCCTAAAAAATTCCTAGTTTTTTTCCCCTAGTTTCTTCTACCCAACACCGTCAAGTTCGTCGTCGCTACCTCTAGTTCTGCCATCAACCACCAGAGTCACCTCAACTGCTCGCAGCACCGTCGCACTCGGGTTCGGCATCGAAGTTCCGCAACAACAAGGCATAGAAGCAGGAGACCCTTGCCCCTTGCCGGACTTGACTCAAGGCTCACAAGGCCCATGCCTTGGGCCACAAAACTTTTGGGGGCTCATTTTTTTTTTAATTATTGCAATTATTATTCAATCTTAATTTTTGAGAATAATTATTTAATCAACTTATACATAATGCAAAAAAAAAAAAAAAAAAAAAAAGAGAAACGCATCTTCCTTTCTTAATATTTAAACAGTGCCCAAATGTTTATATTTCCTACAAGATTTTGTTAGTTAACTATGTAGTTGCATCAGCTGAAAAATCTCTTTCGAAGTTGAAGTTGATTAAGACCTATCTACGATCAACTATGTTGTAAAATAGGTTGAATGGGTTGGCTATGTTATCAATTGAAAAAAAAAATGGTTGATGAGTTAGATTACACATATTTGACAAATACTTATGCGTCTAAAAAAAAGGCGCGTTATGTTGAGATAAAGTAAGAAATTACTTTCCTACTACAATGATTATTGTTACATCTTCTATTGTTCTTTTGTACGTATTTTTTTCCTTACTAAATGGCACATTTTTTTTATTTTCGCCTAGGGTCTCGCAAAGTACAGGACCGGCCTTGCCCTTCTCGCTCTTTGTCTCACCTCCAATGCTCACTGCTACCAGCCGTAGCATCACCACCACCAACGACCTCTACTCTCTGGAACTTAAAAAAATGATTGTAAATGTTGAAGAAGGGCGTATTTGTCCAAACTAACAAAGATATGAATCTAAATAAAAAGTAGTAAACGGCATTAGAGGGGCTGTTAGATGAGGAGTTTTCTTGCCCAACTTAAAGAACGTTGAGGTGGAATACGTCCCGAACTTGACGTTAAGGTGATATTCGTATTAGGGGTGACACCCCTGGGGATATTTGCTACTTTTATAAAAAAAAACAGAACAAACTCAAATAGTCCCATTTTCCGCCTTTTTTCCTCTGGAAAAGTCCAGCCAAAATCCTCCCCCTACAATAATGGGCCTAGGTTGAGCTAGGCTATAAACTCATGGGCCTTGGCTGGTTTGATATTATATATTATAATAGTAATAGTATAAGTTAATTTAAATATGATCATTCAATTCCTTGCGGATACCAACATTAGGAATTAAATCACTTGGTTAATTCATTTCTCATCCTCATTGCATTACTAAAGTCATTATATTCCTGTTAATATTTATTCCGGCAGACGGACCATCGCCTACGACTGCTTTTGTCGGTGCCCATATCATGGGTACCTACCTCTAACATTTAAAAAAGAAAAGGAAAAATCTGCTACAGTGAAGAAGGGCGGTGCATTTCACAGGGACCACAATCCTCCAATTTTCATTTTTTTTAATTCACTGTTATTTCATTTGTCAATATATCATTGGGTTATATAAATTTATCATGATATTATGATAATATTATCTTTTGCATAATATATATATTAAATGAAATTAAAAATTATACCAAAATTCATATTTTCTCCCCTCTATAAATAGAGACCAAATTGGCATACTTATTCACAAATTAGAATTTGTCTCTTATTCTCTCTCTTTTTCTTCACATCACAAATATATTTTATCTATTCTCTTTTCAATGGATCTCAGTGATAATCCTACTCAAATTACCAAAATTTCTTTCCCTCTCAAGGCTGTTACCATAATTTTGACAATATCCAAAACTATGAATAATTCCAGAATTTCGGTATTGGTTTGAATTCACAAAATTCAATTCAATCTCCTATCTCCGAAGATCAACAACCCATTGAAAATATCTCTCATAATTTTCATCAAAATTCTCAGCTTCCACTAATAAACACTTCAAAAACTCCAATTATTGTAATTTCTATGTTAATTTGAGAATGCTTAGTTTAATATTAGTTTGTAATTTTTGAAAAAAAATTATATTTTTAAATTTTATTATGTATTTATTTCACATAATTAAATTATAATAAAAATATAAAATTCAATCAAATAATAATATATTATGTTGTGGTTGAGTAGTTGAAGTGGTCACTGATAAGCCTATAAAAAATAGTTGGGAGGGATGAATAGTAAATTTATAGAAGAAATATAAATTAATTTAATAATATAAAGGTGAGAATGTTGTGTTGAAAAGGAGGTTGTTGATAAACATAGCCTAAGAGCCATTTGTTTAGGTTAACCAAGGTAAAGGAAATTAAAGATTCTCTATATACTCCCTTCGTCCCGTTTATCTTAGCATAATTTATTTTTTTTTTAGTTTGTCTCATTCATTTTGACTCAATTTTATATTTGACAAAATATTACCCCAATAACTAACTCTAATCAGGGCCTAATTAAAATAAATAAACTAGCCACATTGCGGCCCAACACTCACCAATCATAATAAATTTATTTTTATTAACTACTCCCTCCGTCTCGTTATGATCGACCCTTTTTTTAACACGGGATTTAAGACGAAATTGATTAATGTATCTATATACTCCCTTCATCCCGTTTATCTTAGCATAATTTTTTTTTAGTTTCTCTCATTCATTTTGACTCATTTTTATATTTGACAAAATATTACCCCAATAACTAACTATAATCAGGGCCTAATTAAAAATAAATAAACTAACCACATGCGGCCCAACACTCACCAATCATAATAAATTTATTTTTATTAACTACTTCATCCGTCTTGCTATGATCGACCTTTGGCACGGGATTTAAAACGAAACTGATTACTGTATAAAGTGTATTGTGTATAGAGATGTAGTGTTGCTTAGAGGTGCCCACCGGAACCGGAACTGAACCAGAACCGTCGGTTTACCAGAACCGGGCGGTTCCGGAACCGAACCGGAACCGATGGTTCCGAACCGACCCTAGGAACCGATGGACCCGATGGTTCGGTTTCGGTTCCAAAAGTTTGGAACCAGGAACCGGCGGTTCGGTTCCGGTTCGGAACCGAAAAGAACCGTTTTTTTTTTTAAAATTCTAATTTTATTTTATGTTTCAATATTATACTTGTATTTGTATACTTATTTGATGTAACATTTGATTACTGATTAGTGTGTTACACTTTTTTATATGGAAATATTTATATTTGTAAAGTTAAATAGTTTTATCATTTAATTTATAATTCACAATTTAATAAGCTAATATAAAGAAGACTAATACAAAAAATATCTTTAGATTAATAATAAACAATGTCACATGATGATGAAGAATTGAAGATAACAATTTACATAAAATATGTCATATTAAAAATTGTGAAATTAATTGTAGATGCTTTTAAATACAAAAAATATTATGAAAAAGGTATTAAGTATAAATAAAATTTATACACATAATAATAATTATTAAGTATGATATTAGTAATGAGAAATGCAAAATAAATAAATAAATAAATTTGTCAGAAGCGGGTGGAACCGTGGGAACCGGGTGGAACCGAATGGAACCGAGAAGCGTTTGCAGCATAGCTTTTAGCAGTGGAGGGTACACTTTAGACGAAAGACGATCAACGATGACCCCGCGGAATCTCAAAGCTCAAGTATTGCTGAAGGACTACACTTTAGCCGAATCTCGTGAGTAAGAGAACTAATGGGATGAGGTCTTTGAACATGATCTAATCAGTACCACCGAAGCAGAAATCGATACCGATGCCTCTGAAGAAACTGATAATTTTGACCGCGATTTCGATTTCGACAATATGTAGTATTCTATTAAAATGCTTAGACAAGTACTCTTTTTCCTCACGGAGGTTTTAACGAGGCTCGGCCCTTGGAATCGACATGTGATATCCAAGGGTTTAGGATTAATAAATAAAAAAATTTAAACAATCTCACTCTCAAGTATTTTTTTACATTTTATAATTTGAATTGTCTTACAATTAAATTTAGATCAATAAACAACGAAGCATTGAATCATAATCGAACGAATTTTTTTTTTTAAAAAAAAGTCGGTTCCGGAACCGAACCAGAACCGGAACCGTCAGTTCTAGGAATCAGAACCAAAACCGTTACTGTTCCGGTTCGGTTCCGGTTCCAACCATCTTGGACGTCGGTTCCGGTTCCAAAACTGTGGGCACCTCTAGTGTTGCTTATGTATTTAGGCATATTTTAAAACCAGAGCATCATAGAGGCATAAAAACATATTGATGTCTCGTATCAAGACCTTTAATTTGGTATAAAAATTATAAAAATTCGAGAACAAATGATCAAGTTATGATAATTTAAAGTTTTAAAATTTAAATTATATTGGGATACGTGCTGAAAAGTAAAAAGTGAGTGGATAATGAGATTTAATTATAGAAAGTTAAGTGTAATAAGGGATATACTAATTATACCATTTAAAAGTTAATTATTTCCAAAAAGAAATGGGTCAATTATAGTGAGACGGCCTAATAAAAAAATGGGTCAATCATAGCTAGACGGAGGGATTAGTAATCAATTCTTTAATCACCAATTCACATCTCTAATTCTTCTCTCCTTAAATTATGTCCCAAAAAACGTGCCAATATCAACTAACGGAGGGAGTATATTTTTATATATATGAAAAAAAAAACATAGTAAATAACATAATATATATATGAAAATTAAAAATTCAAACTTTACTCTATTTTCCAAAAACAAAGACTTGCATGAGGTCGCCGCATAATGTGGTCAGGCCTTGAAAGTTAATAAATTACTTGGCTCAATCTATTATTTGTATTATTTTCAGTTGTATGCCTGTTAAATTGTGTGCTTTGCGGTTGAACCGCACCGTGTCACTGACCGCACAGGAGTGTGCCTCCTCCCCAAATATATCCAAACCTTCAAGTTTTGGAGAACAAAAGGATGATGTGGCCACCGGCCGCATTTTAAAATTATTATTGTTTATTTATGTTGTAATTTTTAATCTTTTAAACAAAAGAATGTGAACAATTGAGTATCAATTCTATTAATTCTTGCACAAAATTCTACGAATTCTTGGCATTTTTAGTATTTGAATTAAGAATATTGAAAAATTAATCTTATCTTAGATATATTTCCTTTCAAATTTTTCTATAAACAAGGATCATCTCTAAATACAATATGCAAAATGATTAATTATTATCTCTAAATATACAATATGCATAATAAATTAATACTTCACATAAAACTAGCACACCGTTTGAAAAGTTATTTTTAACATAAATAAGAAAATCAATAACAAGTCAAACCTTCAACATATATATATATATATATTTTTTCTGAACATGACTCAATGTTCAACTGGAAATTACCAAAAATAATAATTGTTTGCATTCTTTTATATACAATATTTAATTTAATGTTATGAGATGGAATAATAGTAAAAGATTTAAGAATGATATTGAATTTTTTGAATATATTGTGGCAGTCGGGACCACGTCATCTTTCTGTTCACGGAAAATTTAAGGTTAGAACATATTTGGAAAAGATGATGTAATTTGTTTTAGTAATTGAAATCATTAATAGTCTAGGATATATTCGGGGGAAAGTGTATAATTTAGGATTTAAATCTATATCAGCTATTGTTATGATATTAACTTAAGGGAGAACTTTAAATCAAAGTTATTAATACAATTTGTTTTGATTCAATTTCAAAATCTTTATAGAAATTTCCCTTATTATTTTTGATAGTATAATATTCACGCTTTGTATTTCTTGACATATTAGAAAAGCTTATCTGTTAGGAAGCTTTCACTCTTAGGCTTGTATGTCAAAAGCAGTAAAGTATTGGAAAACGTCAGTGTTGAAAGCTACAAGTCAAAGTCTCGCAGTATGAAGACGAGACGCTTTCAACATAATAAAGCTCAGAGCTTGCCTACACTTCAAGTAAAGAGCGAACTCTTTCAAGTCTGCCAGACTTAAAGCGTCTCCGTCTTAAAGCCGCTCTTAAAGTGTCCGTGCAACCAAAGCAATAAGTCGACTCTACTCGGTTTAAAATTCAAACTTAGTACGAAAGTATCTCGTCCGTACGTATCATTAAATGCGCCACTGTATCAGAGTCCACGTGTCAAAGCAAGATTGCACAACAGAAAGTAAATGCAGAACGTGTCACGGAAAGGTGTTGCAGGCTATCTTCAGCCTATCTGCCTACCTACTAGGGTTTCCCTTTTTCAAGGAAACGACATTCCCCCTAGTACTGAACTCCGAAAAGCACCTGACATCTAATGCAACTTTTCCAGGAAAGTGTGGAACACATGCCGCTTCTCTCTAACGGGAAGTAGGTTTCCCCACTATAAATAGAAGGAGCTGCAATACACAAATGGATAACACACACATAAGCAATCAAACTCTCAACAAGAACTCAAGCATTCAAGCACTCGAAATTCTCTTAAGTTCTTTGTTTATAATCTTTAGTGTGTCCTTAAAAAAACTAGTTTTCTTAAGTATTGCAGCAACTTCTTCTTCATCTAGGTTCAACCGATTTCTTCATCCAAAGCTTAGTTTCGATAATCCTTATTTTTTACTCTTGTTTTTCTTTGTAAAAGATTCTCATTTTATACGAAAAACAAACTCCAAAACCAAGTCTATTGTTCATAGAGTGACTTATAAGGTTGTAGTTTGTGTAAAGTCTTATGTTGTTGGAGTTGTTGTATATCTAAAGCAAAATCGTTATTTTAGTATGAACGACATTTGTTACACTGTTTACAATCTCCTATCTGTAAGAATATAGTTAAGTAAGAATAAACCAATTATATGTTTTAGATCACGTGGACTGCTCGGGTGTCAGGAGATCACATAGATTGACGATAATTATGAGATATAAACAATACCACAATCGAGATAGCTCGGGCAAAGCTATCATTTTAGACTACTACAGTAACGGTAGTGATGAGTCCCAATTGCTAGTTATGCTGGTACGGTGGAACGTATTGATAGGATCAATGTGAGATAATGCTCTTCTGATACTGACCCTAAAAATAGGTGAAGAGCTAGATATCTCAGGTTTTAGTAACCGGATCTCAATCTCGATAAACTATTAGATGCGTATGTGTCGTGTTCTTGGTGTTACGTTGACTTACAAGGTACAGACCTAACCCAGGTTCCTTAATCGCTTGTATCTTGGGTGACATGGAAACATGTATTATGTCTAATCAGTTGTATCGAGACACCATGTCCGATTATAGGTTGAGACATCCCCTCAGGGAGTTTACAAGGTTTATTATACCAAGTCATGCATACTGATTATGTTTAGGTATAATAAGAAGGTGTGAACGGATACTACTTGAGGATAATAAGATATTAATTAATTAGGAACAGTCAGAGAAGCTCTAATTAATTAATGGATGTCGGGATTCTTAAACAGGGGAATCGCTCTAAACAAAATACCAGGCCCAATCTACTTGATTGTGACAGAGCAGTGAATCAGTTGTCATTCTCTAGTGAAATTAATCATAGCTCTAATGAGATAAGTATTCTGGGGTAAATATGGTAATTATCTCATCATAGCTACTCTGTCTGGTATCTGGATCCCTAGGATGACCCAATTTCCTCGGGATCACATGTTATTATTGAGCAAAATATCAGTTTTGGACCCAAAAGAAGGATTATGGGCTTAAGCCCATAAAGGGGCGCCTACTGTATAGTATGGCCGCCTATTTTTTCTTCTCGGGCTCATCTGGGCTCAATAATTACTCTTTGGCCCAATATCTAATATGGATTAAATTAATATCTGATTAATTAAGATTTAATCTTAATTAAATAATAAATGGTTAATTTAATATTTGTTGGGGTTGTTGTGTATAGCTAAAGCAAAAATGTTATTTTAGTATATATGACATGTATTCCACTATTAACAATCACCTATCTGAGAAAGTATATTAATAAGAATAAGCCCAATATCTCATATTTTAGAACACGTGGACGGCTCAGGTGTCAGGAAGATCACGCAGCGTTCGATAATAATTATGAGATATAAACAGTGTCACAGTCGAGATAGCTCGGGAAAGCTATTGGTACAGACTGCAACATAACAGTAGTGACGGGTCTCAGTTGCTAGTTATGTTGGTACGGTGGAACGTATTGACAGGATCACGTGAGATAATGTTCTTCTTATACTGACCCTAGAAATAGGTGAAGAACTAGAGATCTCGATATTTAGAGATATGATCTTAATCTCGATAGGCTATTAGATATATATGTGTTATTCATTGTTACTTTGATTTTCAAGATAAGGGTCTATTGCAAGCATCCTTGATTACTTGTCTCTTGGGTAACATGATGGCACATAGTATGTCTAATTGGTTGTATTAAGACACCGTGTCCATTATAGGTTGAGATATCCCCTTAGGGAGTTCACGAGATTTATTATACCAAGTCATGCAAGCTGATTAAGTTCAGGTATAATAATAAGGGGTGAACGGGTACTACTTGAGGATAAGAAGGGGTTAATAAGGAGCTGTCAGATGAGCTCTAATTAATTGATGGATATCGGGATTCTTAAATACGGGGATAGCTCTAAATAAAGTATCTGCCCCAATCTACAAATTGGGATAGAGCGGTGATTCAATTGTGACTAGTGGAATGTGTCACAGCTCTAATGAAATAAATGTTCTGGTTTGATCATGGAATTATTTCATTAGGTAAGGCTAAACTCTGTTTGATACATAGATCCCTGGTATGGCCCAAGAGTTCTTCGGGAAAAGAATACAAGGTATTAGTGAGCAATGACAGTTTTGGACTGAAAAGAAGTGTTATGGGCTCGGACCCATAATGTGGCGCCTACTGTGTAGTAGGGGACGCCTGTTTTGTCTTCTGGTGTTCATCTGGGCTCGATAATTGCACTCTGGTTAAATATGTAATATGGAATAAAATAATATCTTCCTATAATAATTAGGATTAATTCTAATTATTATTTAATTAGAATTTATTCCGGTATATATTAACTGAATCGGGCTTAATTAATTACGCTCGTATCTTAGTGGGAAAGGAAGAAGTGGCGCCCACCTTCTCCTATAAATAAGGAGATGGATATTCTGAAAACCCTAATCTCACAATTTGAGAAGAGGCGCCACTTGCAGAGAGCAAAAGGGAATTCCAAGTTTCAAAGCTCCGAGACGCCCACACAGTCGGAGAGTTTAGAGGAAAGAGATCACATCTCAGTAATCTAGACTGGTAGATTACTCCATCTGTAATCGAAAGGTATAATCTCTAAACTCAATGTATGATGAAATTGCATGTAGAATTATAACATCCAATTCGAAGATCAAGTGGGGAAAGGGACGCTTTCAAGTAGCGGTTCCATCAATATTTACATAAATTATTTTCCTATTGTAATTAGGATTAATTCTAATTAATTAACTATAATTTGTTCCGATAATTACATACACTAACTGAACGGATTTAATTAATTAATTAAACCCGTGTGTTAGGGGGATTAGTGGAAGCGCCACTTTTCTTATAAATAACAGAAGTAAAATCTGCAAAACCCTAATCTCATTCTCTGAGAAGAGGCGCCAGTTTGCAGAGGAGTGGATAACGTGATTCTAAGTTCTAGAGTTCTCTCTGACGCCTACGAAGTTGAAGAACTCAAAGGATCGGGACAAATCCTAGTAATCTAGACCTATAGATTACTCCGTCTACGAATCGAAGGTATAAACTCTAACTCGTTGCATGATGTAATTGCATGAGAATTATCATATCCAATTCAGATTGAGTGGGAAACGGAACGCTTTCAAGTAGCGTAGCCAACAGATGTTAAGATAAAGTTTATATCTCACTTAATATAGTATATTATACCCCACATTATCAAGTGATACTTAAATTTTATCATAAAAATTCATTTTTGGCACATCGAAATGTGTGTCGAAAGATTTTTAATACATATCGTGGATGAAGGAAGTAATTCACTATATAATAAAACACCTTTAAAATTTACTTAAATTAAGCAACATGTCATTAGCTTACCATAGAACACCTACTATTATCCACACTTTGTCTTTTCATATAGTTTAAAGTTAACGAAAATATCCGTAATTTTTTTTTTCAATTTTTATTATATGCAATTCATTATTATTAAGATCTTACTGCCTCCGTCCTATTGATACCAAAACTTCCCCGATTTGAATGACACGATTTTTAAAATGATGTAATTGATTTGTATTTTTTATTGATAGTGTGAACTGAGTCTCACCTTTAGTATAGTGTATTTTATTGTTTATTGATAGTGGAAATAAAGTTTAACCTTATTTGCATTATTTATTGGTACTGTGATAATAATGAGTTCATGTCCAAAAATAAAAGGTTAAAAGTTTTAAGGGACAAATCAAAACGGAATTAAGGGTAGAGTGTTTTGAAACGGAGGGAGTATCAAATTTAGTATTCATCATTGGAGTATACAAACTTTTGGGGAGCTGGACTATAAAATTGAGTAGGCAAAAAAATGGTGAAGGGTTGGATAGAACCTATGAAGAACGGGATTTGAACGAGTCTGAAATAAGAATTTTAAGAGATTATAGATCGAGTGTTTGAAATTTGTTGAACATGAAAGAGAAATATGCCTTCCAAAAAAGCAAGAATCCAGTGGATAAAAAAAGGAGATGCAAATACTTCACCATTCCATAGATGTGGTAACAATCACGATAGGGTCAATGAGATTGAAGGGCTTCTGATATATAATAAGTGGACAGATGATGTGCATAAAGTAAAGATGGGGGTTCATGATCATTTTAAGAAGCAGTTTTTGAGGAATAATTGGGTGAGACCGGCATTTAAAGATTTTGAGTTTAAAAGAGTTGATGATCTTGACAATGAAAGTCTCATTGCTCCTTTTTCAGAAAATGAAGTTAAGAGTGCTATTTGAGATTGTGGAGGTAACAAGAGTCCTGGACCTAATGGATTCACATTTTGCTTCATCAAGGAAATGTGGTCAGTTGTAAAACCTGAAATCATGAGATTTTTAGAGGAATTCCATAATCATGGCAGAATTGTGAGTGGCGGAAATGCGAATTTCATTACTCTGATTCCTAAAAAGAAAAATCCTCAACATTTAAATGATTTCCGACCTATTGCTCTCATTGGTTGTATGTACATGATACTTGCAAAAATGATTGCTAAGAGATTTGCCAGAGTTGTGGGAAAATGTGATATCCGATAATCAAAGTACTTTTATTGGGGGAAGACAGATTTTGGATAGTGTTCTAATCTTAAACGAGGTGGTGGATCTGGTGAAAAGAGAGAGAAAAAAGAGTATTTTCTTCAAAGTGGACTTTGAGAAGCGTATGATACGGTTCTATGGGATTATCTAGATGATATGTTGGGGTATATGAATTTTTTTCAAAATGGAGAAAATGAATTCTAGGTTGTCTCGCTTCAACAACGTAGTCTGTTCTTGTGAATGGGAGCCCATCAGAGGAGTTTGCTATGCGGAGAGGTTTGAGACAAGGTGATCCTCTATCCCCTTTTCTCTTCCTTGTTGCGGCTGAAGGGTTCAGTGCTCTCATTCGAATGGCCGAACTACTGCATTGTTTTGAAAGCACTACCAGAAAAACGCTCATGGATAACACAAATATTGCATTATCTATGTGCAAAAAAAAGTGTTAAATCAGGTGGTGTAATATATAGTCACGCTCATAGATAACGCTTTTATACAGTTATCTATGTGAATAAAAGATAACGGTTGGAAACATAATACATAACACTAAAAGACCATAATCTATGAGCGTGTTCATATTATGGTTTACATCCGTTACAAATAGCCTTTTTCAATGTTATTTTTAATACATCATACATAATACTTTTCTTGGCAGCTTCTAGATGACATATCTAAGAATTTTCTTGGCAGCTTCTAGATGAGATTCCTTTTGATTAGCTTGATATCGAGCACATATTCCAATTGCAAAAGAAATATCAGGTCGACTTGCAGTGAGATAAAGTAAAGAACCAATAATTCCCCTATACAAAGTTATGCTGGCAGGTTTCCCTTCAGAATCTGGATTCATCTTTCCATTTGCCATCATTGGAATCTTCAGTGGTCTGCTATCTTGGACACCGAATTTGGTTGCTAGCGCGTTAGCATACTTAGATTGACAAATGAAGATGCCATCCGCAGATTGCTTGACCTGCAGGCCAAGGAAGAAGTTCATCTCCCCCATCATGGACATTTTGTACTCATCCTTCATGAGTTCTCCGAACCTGTCACATAAAATTTTGACCTAGATCCAAAAATAATGTCATCAACATAAATTTGCACAAGAAGAATATCATCCTTGTACTTAAAGGTAAATAATGTTTTGTCGACCGATCCTCTTTTAAAACCAGAATGCAGTAGGAATGTAGACAACATTTCATACCAAGCTCTGGGAGCTTGTTTCAAACCATATACTGCCTTGTGAAGTTTGTAAACTTTCTCTGGACCTGCTTCCTCGAAACCTGGTGGTTGTTCGACGTAAACTTCTTCTCCAAGGATTTCATTGAGGAAAGCACTCTTCACGTCCATTTGATAGACTTTGAACCTCTGATGAGCTGCATATGCTAGAAACAGCCTAATTGCTTCTAGTCTTGCCACTGGTGCGTAGGTCTCATCATAGTCTATCCTTCTTGTTGACAGTAACCTTTGGCAACTAATCTTGCCTTGTTTCTGATTACTTCAGCATTTTCATCTTTCTTATTCCTAAACACCCATTTTACATCAATCACTCCTTGATGTGTAGGACGATCAACTAGTGACCATACTTCGTTTCTTTTAAACTCGTTGAGTTCCTCTTGCATGGCTGTGACTCAGTCATGGTCGGCAAGAGCTTCTTCAATAGTTTTGGGTTCAGAGTAGGATAGATAACAGCTTAGTAGACAGCTTTCACCTATCTGTCTTATTGTCTTCACACCCGCCTTTGGGTTCCCAACAATGAGATCTTCAGGATGAGCATTGACCCATCTCCTTCGACGAGAGATTTCTTCTTCAGTAAGAGTTGGTTCAGGGTCTGGTGAGGGATCTTCAAACTCAGGTCGAGGTTGAGGAGTGAAGGGGTCAAGCTGTTCGAACTGTTCAGCAAGTTGATCCACTGACAGTTCTGCATTGACTGCAGGTTCTGTTGAAGTTTCTGGATCAGTTGAAGAGGTGCTGATTGCAGGAGCTTCGGTTCCCCCTTGGTTTGTTCCCCCTTGCTGAATGGGTGGGTTTTGTGGAGTAAAACCTTATACAGGATGACTCTCTTCTTCTTCCAAGTCGGTTGAGCTCCAAATTAGTATTTCATCTCAAAACTGCGTGTTAGAATCTGCTTGATTTTGATTTGCACTTGTACTTTCTTCAGGTTGAGTCTCCCTGTACTCACAGATAGATTCATCAAAAACAACATGTGGTGTCACTTCCACAATTTGAGTCTTCTTGTTAAAAACTCTGAAAGCTTTGCTGATTTCTAAATATCCTACAAATATTCCTGGATCTGCTTTGCTATCAAATGTTTTTAACTGTGATTTTCCATTATTATGAATGTAACACACGCAACCAAAAGATTTAAGATATTTCAATCGAGGTTTCTTATCTTTCCACAACTCGTATGGAGTTTTTCCATGTCGTTGATGAATGATTGATCTGTTCTGAGTGTAGCAAGCAGTGTTGATTGCTTCCGCCCAGAACTTCTTGAAAAGATTGGTTTCATTCAGCATTGTGCGAGCTGCTTCCTTTAGTGACTTGTTGCGTCATTCAACAACACCATTTTGTTGAGGTGTGCGAGCTGCTGAAGTTTGATGTGTGATTCCATTTTTAGTACAGTATGACTCAATCATGTGATTAAGAAATTATGTTCCACGATCGGATCTAATAGAGATCACACTTTTGTTCTTCACGTTTGATAGTTTGGTGAGCAACGCAGGTAGCTCCACTAGTGTCTCCTTCTTTTTATGTAAGAAAATAACCCGAGTATATCGTGAGTAATCATCAACAATAACAAGAGTATACTTTTTACCGTTAATGCTTCTAGGAGTTACTGGACCAAATAAATCCAGGTGGAGTAATTCCAAGATTCTACTTGTGTTGTGAGCTGCAATGCTTGGGAATGACGATTTGGTCTGCTTTCTAGCTTGACAGGCTTCACAAACATGATCTTTGTGGTAGACTTGATCTGGAAGGTCATCTGCGAGCTTCTTGCGAGCAAGCTTGTTGATGGCTTTGAAGTTTAAGTGACACAGTCTCTTGTGCCACAGCCAGCTCACTTCAGGTACAAATTTGGTGACCAGACAGGTTTCTTTCTCATTTGACCATTGTACTATGTACAAGTTATCCTGCAAAATACCGGTAAGAAGAATTTCTTCTCCTTCCTTGTTCTTTATAGCACATTTGTTAGCAGAAAATTCTACTCATTTTCCAGTAGAGTAGAACTGGCTTACTGAAAATAGATTATGATTTAAACCTTCAATGTAAGTGACATTAGATATTGTTGTTTTACCAACAATTAGATTACCGTAACCTCTTATTTTCCCTTTAGAGTCTCCTCCAAAAGCGACTAGAGGTCCGTCACATTCAACGAAGTTTGTAAGCAAGCTTCTGTCGCAGGTCATGTGCCTTGTGCATCCACTGTCAATGATCCAGACCGTGCCACGAGCGGCTCGTTTTCTTCTTTGAGCTTTCCCATCCTGCAATTAGACAGATTTAGCAACCCACATGAATTTGGGTGCTTTGTTAGCAGGTTGGGTTTTAGCAGCTTGGTTTCCAAGCTTCTTCTTTTGAGAACTTCTGTTGACTCTTGGCTTGGTCCGTTGCTTATTTGTTGAGTTGACGACTTCATTGGAGTATGCAGTTTGCAGTTGGTAGTGAGCAGGTTGATAGTGATCATTTCGATAGCACTGCTCCATATATCCACATCTGCAGCGATCATTTCTGAATCCACTTTCATGTGGAAATTGATAGTGCCTACTTGACAGTTCAGGATATTGGTACTGATGATGGTCGTACCAATAACCTTCATTGTCAAGTGTTTGTTGATTTGGCCACTGCTTATAGTAATTGTTTCTTTGTGGTCGAGCAGTTCTGGGTTGAGAGACTGCTTTTCCTTTGCTAGCAGTTTGCACCCTTCTTAGAGCAGGTTGGCTTCCTTTTTGATGAGTTGTTTGACCATGCAGTTTCCTAAGTCGCTCAACCTTTTGCTGTTCAACCGATGGCCTTTGCTGCTGTCTCTTGATAGCAGGCTTTTCATGAACTTTAATCAGTATTGCTTGTGGTTGCCGACCGGATTCTTCAGTTTGAGTTGCTTATCTGGTAAAGTGTGATGAGCTTTATTTTCAACCAATCCTTTTTCTTTTACGAACAGGACCTTCTCTTTTTCTTTGGCCTCACAGGTTTGACCATGGAATCCAATGCCAAATTTTATCTGAGCAGGTCTCTGGGCAGCTTGCAAGGCTTCAAGCTTTTCACCGTTTTTGTTCATTTTCATCAAGACTTGTTGAAGCTTGAGCTCTTTCTGCAACAGCTTCTCATGCTCATTTGAGAAATCTGACAGCTTGCCGTTCAAGCTGTTGATCTCACTTTCCTTTTCAGTGAGCATTTCTTTAAGGTTTTCTTCCCTTAAAGCTGATTGACCTAATTGGATCTTTAGGGTTTCTATCTCCCTTTTTCTTGCTTCATCATGGACAGTGAAATCTTTATTCATAGTAGCTTTGAGTTTCATGTTTTCATCCTCCAGCTTGGATCCTTCTATAACTACTTGTTTAAACATTTCTGAGAGCTTCTTGTAGTCATCAAGCTGTTGTTGAAACTCTTCATATGTTGGCATTTCGGGTAGTTCGAAACCTGCATGTTCCGAGTTAGTTGAATATGAATATGAAACCTGCATTTCAGTATCAACCTTGTATTGAACAAGATCGAGATATTTTCCCATGTAGCATTCCTCATATTCAAATTCCTCATCAGCTAAGCGACATTCCTCCTCATCCAGTTCATCATCATCATCTTCATCGGAGGAAGTTGAGTCTGATAATGTAGCAATTGCTTTGGCCTCTTCCTCAGCTGCGATCATGGCATTGCGCTGCTCCTTAAGCTTTTGGTCTCTTTTTGCACAGAGCTCTTCGCGTTCAGCCTTTGATAGGTCTGGGCAATCTAACTTGTAGTGATCTGGTCTGCCACATTCAAAACAACCACCCTCGGGAGTGTTAGAAGAATTGAATTTAGAGGGTTTTGTTTTACCTTCACCTTTCTTGTCAGACGAGAGGTGGTTTGATTTCTCTTGAAATCCTTGTGATATTTACAGAATTTGTTGAAGCGTTTTTCAAGCTTTTCATTCCTCCTAGCAATGAGTGCATAGTCTTTTAACAATTTCTCCATTTTGGAGCATAAATCCTTTGGGATTGCTCTTTCCTCTATCATTGATGCAGCTTTGAATGCAGCATCATTTTCTTTCTTTTCGAGCTCGGTCTTCTTGCTTGAAGACGCTTGTCCTGACCCGTGCAGTCTGATCATTTCAATCTTATTTCCGATGAGTAGATCAAACAGTTGCTCGGTTGATAGGTTGCTGATGTCCGACCTGCCGCGGTGCATGGCACTGTACACATGCCAGCTTGCTGGGAGAGATTGGATTTACTTTTAGGTTGAATTCGCGCTATGTATATTTATCTTTCTTGAGAGCTGCGATCTCCAAAGTGATCATTGTGAATCTATTCTTGAGCTGATCAATGGTTTCCGTTGGCTACATTTTGAATTCTTCAAATTTGTTGCATGTCACTAACAGCTTGTTCTCCAGCATTTCTGTTGATCTAAGGCTTATAGTTTTTAAGGTGTCCCACATCTCCTTTGCAGTTCCAAGATTTCTTATCTTGGCCAGGTGGACTCCCTTAACTGTGCTAGAGATCAACCCTTTTGCGAAGCTGTCAAGTCCAGCTTCCTTTCTTTCTTCGTTTGTATATTTCCTGGGATCTTTGATCTTTGGCACGTATGTTGCTTCAGAAACTTTATCTCTGGAAACATCGATATCGTAGGGCTCGTAAATTGACATTGGGCCATTCTCGATGACATCCCACATCAGCACATGATGAGCTTGAAGGCACATCTTTATTTGAAAGCTCCAGTCTTCATATCCCTGCACAGAGAAATCTTCGCAGACGCGGAGAAGTGAAGCTTCCATAATGATAGTTTATGTATGTATGCATAAGCACAATTCTTAGAGATCTAGTTCTATTTGACACTGAAACTCAAGAAAACTTGTAGTATGCAGAAGAAATGGTCAAAAGAACCACCGCTCTGATACCACTTGTAGGTCCCGATAAGTATTTATTGGTGTATGGGGGGGAATACACCAATTAGCCAACAGTTTTGACTTTACAAAATAATTTGATCTAACTGAGTCGTCACTCAAGTTTATCAGAGCAGCTTAGTTTTTTTCAGCTCAATCAGTAAACTGCTAAGCTTGCAAAACTAACCTGCGTGCGGAAGTTTGGTGGGAAGGTTGGCTAACAGTTTTCAAAGATTCAAGTAGCTCATGCAAGACAGGTTACAATAGTGCAGGTTGTGAGCATGCAAACTGTGTGAATAAAGATGTAAAGATAAATAATAAGAGAGAGAAACACGAGGAGTTTTTATCGTGATTCGGAGTAAACAGCTCCTACGTCCACGCCAGATCCTGTCGAATCTATAATCCCTTAACTTGAGATATTCACTCCTTTTAACACTGGTGGAGGTCCAGTCCAAATTCAAGTCTTTCTCCTTAGACTGAATCTAGCACGTTTCTTGAGTCGTGTCTCTTCTTACTTTACATACAATCTTACTAATGCTAAACAACTAGCACTAATATTCAAACTTGAAAGCTGTGAAAAGCTATCACCGTTAGGAATACAACTCTATCAACTACACTGAATATCAACTGTGATGGTAGTGAGAGTGTGTGTGATGTGTTCTAGTAAGACAGTTTCCAGAGAGATCATAAATCTACAATGATCAACACTTGGGAAAACTCTAGTAATTTCGAGTGTTGATTGAGTAATTTTCAGCTTGAGATTTCTGCAGCGTTTTAGCTTGTGTATTGATTTTCCCGTGGCTTCTTTCTGGAATGAGTTGAGGTATTTATAGTGTTGCATTTGAAATAGAGCCGTTGGAAGTGTGTCAGGATTTGCAGTACCGTACTCTGACACAATTCTTGTCGTTGGGTGAGAACAGGTTCCTCAGCCACAACTCAGGTTGGTCTTCACAGGTCGACCTTCCTGTACCTCGAACTGTCTTCGGTCTCCTGTAACCTTCGTGTGAAATCTTCGAGTATCGTAAGAGCAGGTACATGGACAGATTACATGATGGAACAATAGGACATGTTTGAGTAGATTAGGTACAAGGTTGCACTACCAACCTTGACCTTTACATAGCAACCTGTCCGGGTTAAGCTTGACTGATCTAAACACGAAGACCAGCCTGTTCCACTTAAAACTTATATCTAAGTGTGGTTTCTAATAACATTATCAAAACTCAGTTTCAAAGGGTTCCCAACATTTACATATAATATTTTCCTATAATAATTAGGATTAATTCTAATTATTTATTTATTTAAAATTTGTTCCAATAATTTTTAACTAAACCAGACTTAATTAATTAAGCATGTATCTTAGTGGGAAAGGGAAAAATGACGCCCTATAAATAAGGAGGAGGAGATTCTCAAAACCCTAATCTCATTCTTGGGGAGAGACACCACTTTTGCAGAGTTCAAAGGGAGTTCCAAGTTCTAAAGTTCCGAGACGCCCACACAGTCGGAGAAATTTAAGGAAAGGGATCACATCCCAGTAATCTAGACCTGTAGATTACTCCGTCTGCAAATCGAGAAGGTATAATTTCTAAACTCAATGTGTGATGAAATTGCATTAGAATTATCACATCCAATTCGAAGATCTAGTGGGAAAAAGAAACGCTCTCAAGCGACGGTTCCATCAGTTTAATAAAATTTTCTTACATAAAATAATAGTTCCAACTATTTAAAAACTCTTTTTTACACTATTAAAAATACTTCTTAAATTTTATTTAAATTCTTTATTATTCACTCATATATGTAAATTTTATATTGTAGTTCATGATTTTCTTTGTGTTATGAACCTTTTTTTATTGTCATTTTTTATTTTATAAAAGAATATATTTTATTTTACTATTTAAAATTTAAGTACAAATATATTTTAAATAATAAAAAAAGCAAACTAAAAATATTTAAAGACCGTAAATTGAACCGCACCAAACCGCATTAATACGGTTTGGTTTGGATTAGTTTTAGTGCTGGTATAGTTCGGTTTGGTTTCAAAAAATTGTCAAACCTATTTTACGATTTAGTTTGGTTTTGACATCAAACCGCATCAAACCGGACCGTGTACACCTCTAGAAGGAGGTGCAACGAGCCCTATTTATGCTCGTATTTAGTCTTGTTTTGAGTTTTGTTTTAGGTATAGTTGAGTCTTTTTGTATATGTTGGTCCCGAAAAGTGCTAATTGGTGTATTGGGGGGGACGTACACCAATCTCCAACATTTTTACAAAAATACAGATTTGAACTTAAATCTGGCTCAGAGAAAAGGAGCGAGCTCAGAGTTTCAGATCGATCTCCTTCTATTTCAGCAGACTTGCTGATGATGAGGAAGGGGAGCGAACTGGATGCGGAAGTTGGTGGTTTTATTGAAGTACTCTTTTAAATGAAAATCTTTTATGAAATCAGTTGGATGAATGTATGATGCAAGATGGTTGGTAGCAGTGAGATTAAATCAACCGGAAAGATAAAGAGAGAGAGAGAGAGAGCGAGACAGTCAATTTTATCGTGGTTCGGAGAAACATCTCCTACGGCCATGTCAAGTTCCGTCGAACTTGTGAATCCCTTTAACTTTTGGATCCAACTCATTTCTTATTTTTACTGGCTGAGGACCAGTCCTAGAGCTCGACTCACTAGTCAAAATCTAAGAACGATTCTTGGGTCGTGACCCGTACAACTTTACAACAGCTAGACTAAAGACTATTAGATCAGCGAGCTTCCTGATTTCCAGAGCTTGATCTTCTCTGAAAATGGTGAAGCAGCAGAGTTACTTCCTTCTTCACGAATCAGCTTCTTGACTTGAAGGAGTAGCTTCTGTCGAACTCTTGAGCAGCAGTGAACACTCAAGAACTCAGTTTGAGTAACAATGGTGAAATCTCGTGAGGTCTCAACACTTGGGAATTCTCTAGGTATTTCAAGTGTTGAGTTTGCTTGAATGCTTGAGATTTTTGCAGAGTTTCGGCTCTTTGAATGAAATTCCCGTAAGAAACTCCTTTGAAGATGAAGGTATTTATAGGCTTAGAATTTGGATTCTAGCTATTGAGACTCTGACCGATGGCAGGGAGCCATTGGTGCTAAGTCACCTTCATCAGTTGAGATTTGTCTAGGTTGGCAGCCGGCGTGGCACCAGTGGACTTAGAGACCACCTAGTCAGTGAGAGACTAGCTGATTCTTGAGGCGGATGGAAAACTAGCTGATAAAACTTCAGCAGGTCAGCTGGCCTTCTGCTTCTTAAGAGTTGAAAGAATAAAGAAGCTAGATCGATCGTCCTATAGGAGGGAGCTCGTTCTAACGATCTCCTCATTTACAAATTTGATCAATTCGTCTAGAACTTAACTATCACGCTTCTTAAAGAAGCTTGCTCCTATCAACTCTACTCTAAAATACTTAAATAAAATCTAAGTATGGTTTCGAGAAAACATCATCAAAACAACTGCAGAGGGTTCCCAACAGTATATAGTCTTGTGCTTGGGAGGACACATATTTGGATTCAAGTGTACATGGCAGAGGCAGGGCATAACGATTCCATTCTGATGGTATTTGGGAAGATAGAGTAGGAAGGTAGGAAGAAGGCACAACGGACAAGAGTGACGACCATCGCGGGCTAGGATTAGGCTATCTCGGATGAGAAGTGGCGAACAAGAAGGAAAGATCTACACTAGATTTATTTCCTTCTTCACAATGGATCAAACAAGGAAGGAAATCTGCGCACAAGGCAAGTTCCATCAGCGGCCGAAGAAACCCTAGTGCAGCTCAACTGGGCCTGGTCCATGATCTACGACATCTACAAGTATAAATATGCATGCAACATTCAGCATTCATCATTGAGAGATCATCGGAGCTACATATTTTACTTTCCTATTGTGTACTTTATTTTGTAAGGTTGTAGGGAAGAAAACAAGTCTTACGGGCAAATATGCAATATTTGTTTTGATGGCCGACGTTGGAATCCATCTTTCTTTAGTTTTTAGTTTGGTTTAATATATTTCGTGCTTAGTTTAATAGTCTTTCTTTTACATTCTTGTTATTTACTTTCGAAGCATGCTAGGCTAGATACACAAACTTGTCTTGAGTAAGATAAATTGATTGCATATGTCTTAAATACTCATGAGGTCAGGTGTTGGGCGTAGTAATATATGCAGATGTTCCCGAGTTTGCTAGGTTCAGTTCTATAATTCATGTTGGGTTTAGTTGGGTATGTGGCCGATATCAAATCGAGTCAAGCATGATTACAAATAATACACGGGTAAAAAGTGTAGAGAGATCTCACTCCATATAGTGTGAACTAGTACGAGCGTATGTGGTCGTAGGTTCGATAACCTGCTATTGGTTATACTGGGTCCATCACAAAACTAAATGTGGGGAGAGATATGACAACAAGTACTTGCATATTGAAGTTTAGATTAGGGAATGCATGGTGGGGGTCTCATCATAGTATGTCTCTGCAGTAAGGGTGGATTGTGCATATACAACTAAAGTGTGTGACGCGTGACAATTAGGGGCTTTGGTTGGTGTGACTTATAACTTGTCGACATGATTATATATTAAAATACAAAGAATTATGATCGAGTGAAGTCGTATGCAATTGAGGATTGTGGCCATGATAGGTTTACCGTTTAATTATTGTTTTAGTGTTTGCCTTTGCTAGCTCTCTTTATTTCCTTGTTATGTTTAGTTCTGTTTGGGCAGAGCTCACACTTTTAAACGTGACAATTCTACTTGAAAGGATTGGGAAGTGAACTCTCTGTGGGATCGACCGTACCTTGTGCTTACTATTTTATACTAGTTGTAGAGTCCGTGCATAGACTTATAAATTTATTGATTGCGGCTAATCGACAGTAGCGTCAAGGTGGATCCATTGTTGATAAAGATTTGGTGTAAAAGTACTCCAAGCAAAGTATCTTCTTTTCTTTAGAAGGCTCTGTGTGATAGAGTCCCAACTACTGATAATTTGGTAAAAAGGGAGATCAATTTGGATGATCGAGATAAATTATGCATCTTTTGTGCTCACACAGTATTGATCATTTGATGTGCTCTTGTAATTTCTCTTATGATATCTGGAGGAAATATTTGGATGGCCTGAATTTCATATGTTGGGTTCGGATGCGCTTAGGAGTCATTATGTCCAATTTTTTAGTATCCATGGGGAAAGACAATGAAGAAGATTTTAAATATTATTTGGCAATGTGTTTGTTGGAGCATTTGGAAAGCAAGAAATGATGTTATCTTCAAAAATATAAAGTCAGACGTTGAGAAGGTTGTTGATGAATTTAAATTTCGCTCTTGGAAGTGGATTCAATCTTTTTTCCATTCTTTTTCTATGTATTCTTTTTATGATTGGTGTTATAATCTTTTTGCGTATATTCCATCTACTTTTCTTTAAGGGGTATTTTTGTTTTGAATTCGTTTTATAAGAGATTCGAGTACCCCTGTACTCGTTCTAATATTAATTTTCTTAGTTTTTTTAAAAAATAAAATAATAAAATAATAATAATAATAATAATAAATGGTATAAGCAATACTCGATAGTTTAATGATTTTGACCGATCAATAATGGAACTTCTCATCAGTACTGTGATTCACGTGACGACGTCCTAACTTGTTTTTTTTATATAGCTGCATGTGGGTTCTATTTCTGATATAATCACTCCATTTCTTATAGAGGAGATATTTTTTCATTTTTCTAATGAAATTTTGAGGGATTTTTCGACTTATTGGCTAAAAAAAACAAAGATTTTAGTTTGTTGTTAAAAACATTCACTATCTGGGTATCTAAAACAGCTATTTATACTTCTGAAAAATGATTACTTATCATAAAAAGTTATGATAATGTAAAATGTTACGTTCCAAAGTGGTAATATTTGTAAAGGATTGTCGAAGAATAATTAATATGATAAACAGTGTTAGGACTATATTTCCACGAAACTTCAAGTCAAAAAACACATTAATATTGGGCGATATATGTGTGTGGTGTGTGTGTGGAACTGTGGAAGTGATGGACTATTTTCACGTATTTAAGTTTAAGCAGCAGGAGCATATAATATTATGAGGCAAAGGCCAATTCATGGCATGCAGCACTCCTTGCCTCCCTCATATATATGTGTTTATTATTATCCGTTTGAGACGTTCTTCATATATATATGCATTCCGTAAATAGAAATATTATCTTATTAAAATTACTTATTTATCCTCATTTTATTTTTATTTTTTCCACTTTCTACTTATTTTTCTCACTTTCTCCCTACTTTATCTTACTTTTTCACTTTACACCAATTTTATCTTAAACTGATTGTCGTTTCTCTTTGCATATACTACCTTCATCTCATTTAATTAGACACGTATTTCATTTTGGTTCATCTTAACAATTAGATACATTTCCTAAAATGACAAAGAATACTTGGCTACAATTAACTCTTTTTCCTCATAATTAATTACACTCACATATTACTCACTCTTTTAATTCTTGGATCTATATTAAATTTTCCTAATTAATTGAGATAAAGTTAGTATATATTATGAGGGACGGAGTCAGTACTAATAGATTAAAGTAGTAGTATATATTAATGTATAGTGTAGGACAGCTCATGACAGGGGTCAAGGTTAAGATGTTAGTATAGTAGCAGAAGATGTAGTCAAAGCTACATATTCCAAAATCTACATCTATCATTAAATTAATATAGTAAAACAATAGTTTTAGTAGAAATATTTAAAGAATCTAAACTTAGTTTGGTAACTTTAGTTGTTGAGTAGCTAGTATCTGTTAAAAAAAACTTAAAATCCATTTCAAAGATTGACTCGGCGATCAAAAATCATATCTTATGTTTAGTTTTTATTATTAAACTTCTAACTTGCAATATGGTTGATGAATGATTCCCGGTCAAACCAATTAGGCCAGCTGGTCCGGTTCAAGTTTTACTTGAGAGAATAAGAGAGAGTTATAAATTAGGAAAAAATGCAATTAAATATACCAACTTTCTCTGACATTCTGTTTTAATCATCAACTTTCAATTTTTTCTGATAATTCACCAACTTTCTTCCGCGTTCAATTTTAACACCGATCATATATTTCGGCTATTACGTGGCAATAGAAAATGACGAGGCACTATACGAGGCAATGTTAATTATAATATTTACTACACGGTGATAAAACGATGTCATTTCTGAAGCTAAACAAACGTATAAATCTTCTTCATTTTATCACCGTGTAGTAAATAAATTATTCGGAAACATATTAATTATTCAGAAATGGCTTCATTTTATCACTGTATAGTAAATAATTTAATTAACATTGCCACGTATAATATCTTGTCATTTTCTATTGTCACGTAATAGCCGGAATATGTAATCGGTGTTAAAATTAAACGCGGAAGAAAGTTAGTGAATTATCAAAAAAAATTGAAAGTTGGTGATTAAAACGGGATGTCAGAAAAAGTTGGTGTATTTAATTGCATTTTTTCCTATAAATTATAACTACTTTGTTTAAAAGTTATAAGATTAGATTATATATATATATAGGTAGTAGATCATATGAAAACTAATTATTACGTGAAACCTGCAACCCATCATAAAATGATGCATTTTGTGCATAAAATGTTGCATAATAAAATATATTATTTTATATTATTTTTATACATATAATGCATCATCATGAGAATGCAACATTTTATGATAAAAATGCAACACTTTTGTTCTTAAAATGCAACATTTCATGATGCGTTGCAGGTTTCACGTAATAATTAGTTTTCACCATAACTCATCTATATATATATATATGGAGTATATAAGAAGTAGTAGAGAAGAAAGCTTAAGGATAGTTGAAAATACTCAAATTATAGATTTAATCTCACCAGAAACAATAACAAAAATTAAAAGTTCTAAAAAATGATTTGTCCATGTTGGATTAGTTGTTATAGGAATAAAAGGATTAGGAAGAAAAGAGTTAGGTACTAAAGTCTTAACAATTTTAATGGATAAATCATGGACAACTAATATGAAAAAAACCACTATTTCTTGAAGGGAAGTAAATATGAGTCAAAATAGTGCAATATTTTATTGTTTACCAGCAATATTAAAAGATATAAATGATTATAAAATTTAAAAATAGGATTACAGACAAAAGGATATGATTGTTATATAGGAAATAATATGATTGTAAGTATAGGAATTTTAGGAAAGGCCAGTAATCGATCTTGTATGAATTTTAAAGTAAATATAGATGGAATTGTAAAAAATATTAATAGTAAAGGAATAAAAAAGATTGATCCTATAAAAATTAATCCAGAAGATCTTGCTGGATTAGATTGGTGACATTGGTCATTAGAAAATTTTAATACTCATGAAGAAAATAATATTTTAATTCCACAAAAAAGTCTTATGTATGAAACAAGTACTGGATCTTTTAATTTAAGATTCACAAACTATATTAAAAAAGAAAATAAAAAAAGTGATGATGAAAACATTGAGCATACATTAATGGCTAATATAGAAGAAAATTGTATTTATGATTCAGAACCTATTTATGATACAGAACCTGAATCAGAAGATTATAGACCTTCCTATAAAATTATTCATTTTTTAGCTTTCCAATGTTTGTAAATAGGTGGAGTAATTTCTTTTCTAGGTTTTTCAGTAGGACCTAAATCTAATTTTTTATTTTTTTTGTTAATTTATCAAGTTTTTTAGAAAAATCGAAAGGTTCTGAACTTTATGTTTCTTTTGTTTTAAGCTTTTTTAATTCTGAAATAATATGACAATTTTGATCTTTTATAAAATCTAATTTTTTTGAAATTTTAGTAATATAAGTCTCTTTCTCAAGACTTTTTTGTATTAATTCTGATAAAATTTTGAAATTTTTATTATTTTCTCTTTCTAGTCCAAAGCCTAGATTTAAAATAAGATCTGTAATACTATTTAAATGATTATTTTCACTATGTAGAATATGATTATAAGCTTTCTTGAATTTACAATTAAACTTAAAATTATCTATAGAAATAGAATTGATTTCTCTGGTTGAATATTCTAAATCAAGAAAATCAAGTCGTTTGAGAGAATTTGAATCAATGATTAAAGAATCTTAGTTTCTTAGCTTCAAGTTACCTTCCTTTTCTAAAGATAAAACATATCCCAATATTTAAAACTATACAAAGTTTTTTAAAGAAAAAAGATAAAAATAAAAAAATACACTAATTTCTCCATTTAATATTAGTGCCTTTAAAGAAGAATAATCCTTCATTCTGGCGGGTTCTTAGTATAAGACGGGTTTATGCTATTCATAGCAACCTTCACTAAGCCTGTCCAGACTTGTTAGACCTCAAAATCTTTAAAAGCTCTTATACCAAAAAAGGGGGTATGGCGTATTTTTTGGGGATACACGTTAATTCACAAAAATAAAAGAAAGAAGAAGAAGATGATCTTACGACAGGAAAGCTTCCAAAACTAGGGTAGCAATCCAGGTTGATCAGAGACGGAAGTATGCACAGCGGAGGAATTTTTTTTTTTTTTTTTTTTGTTGGGATATAGTATTATATGAATTAGGAAGGATTAACTTAAGCTAGAAACTAAGAAGGAGGGGAATTAGAAACACATTCTTTTCATTGAATCATATGTGTAGGTGTGTGGTGTGTTTCATACAATGAGAGCCAAGCTCTTTACATAGGGAAAATAAAGCAACTATTACTAACTATTCCTAATTGACTAACTATTTCTAGTTGACACTAATTTACATTTGGCTGACAAAGAAAAAATTTAAAAGCTAGTCTAAAAAAGTAAAATGAGAGCAAAGAAGACTAAGCTACAATAATCGTGGCCAAAAATTCAAAAAGTAAAAAACTTTTTGACAAAGATGCTTATAACGATAAAAAAAAATATTTTTCGTCACTGCATTTGTCATTATCTTCTAGAAATCTCTGTGAGTTTCTGGAATTTCTTCATCATAGTCTGTATTCTGTCTTGATGTCCAAACACTTCGTCAGTATTGATGATGTGTTCGTCGTCTTCTAATTTTTCACATTCACCACTGAATGGTAAAAGCATCTTCCAATTTTATGTCCTAAAAATCTGGGTGAAATGTCCTTCTCCAAGGGATATATATATATATATATATATATATATATATATATATATGACTACTGTGATAGCTAATACTGTATTAAATTGGGTTATATGCATTAAATCTATAACAATTATAAATTATTGTAGGGGTGAAATTATGGAAACTAGTTGGTTTAACTAATTACTAAAATATTTCATAATTATAGATTATTTCACCTTTTTTTTTAACCATAGATTATTTCACCTAGGAAGTGTAATTAGTGATCCCACAAATAAGTATAATTAATAAAAGAGATCTACCTTATACACGACTTTGATTATCAATCAAATCAGATACTAAAATTTCATAAATATATTATACACCAAAAGAAACCCTTACTATTAATTAGGGCATAAGTTGTCCATAATTGTGGGCTTGTATTGTACTCCGGTTTACAAGGATTAGATGGGTGAAAATAGAATAAGAAAGTTACCATGAAATTTGCATCAATAAATTACTACTTAACGTGGATGGAAATAAATTAAATAGCAGTTTGTTGTGGAGTGGTATTGAGTGTGAAAATGAATTAAATTATGATGGGGCGAGGGGGAGAGAGAGAGAGAGAGAGCAGCTTCTCCCGTGGCCGTGCACATGACTTTTTGCTACTGGACCCCACCACACCACACACTCGTATCCGTATCCTATGCTACTAAAATATGCCTCTATATATTTCATTATTGTATTTGTACTATGTATCAGCAAATTTTATTCTTCTTTTAATGTATTTCTAACTCAACCCCAATTTACAAATGTATTCAAGCTTATTAATTCATGTCTTATACAGTACATTAGTATGTTTTTATAAATCCAAATTAATCGGCTCGAGAGAATTTTAAATTAGAAAATAGGATGATGTTAGAATTAGTATGGCTAATTTTCTTCCACTCTAGTCAGAATAATGATTTAAAAAAATAAAATTATTATATTTCTCTTTTTGGTTACATAAAATTCTGAATCCCATCTTGTTGTTGCCAAGTTGGTGCTAGTATGACATCGGCCTTTGTGTATCAAGACATTTTTGCCTTGAATTTCTCACTCAATTTGTCTGTCAAAGACAAATACTGGCTAGTAATGCATAATAATATCATCAAACAATTCAAAGTAGCTACCTAAAATAATGCTACTCGTTTAATTCATTGGACTGTCCTCCTTTAGGGGAAAGAAAAAAAAAATAAAAAAAGATAAAAAAATGTAAAATATTATCACTTTAAGTTGGAAAAAAAAATACTGTATAAGTTTGTAGTGAATAGGGAGGAAAAACGGGTGCCAGAGAAAATTTTATGTGATAATAAATTTCATGTCATAATAAATTTTCCCAATTTACCTGAAAGACATGCACAACCATATCTATTCTATATATCCATTGCTACTACATGGAGAGTTTTTGTATAGGATTACAATTTTAAGTCAGATACGTACATTAACTTATTATTTTATTTTGATTACTACTAGTACTATACAGTGTTTTTTTCCTAGCTACAGTATTTCCTTAGTTTAGTGTAGGACAATTGAGTAGATTAAAGCGTATAATATATAAACAAATTCAATGCTTTGCATTTTCCAAAAATAAATGAAAGCGTCGAGTTGAGTGAATCATGTCTGATGGATGTTTGGTCATCGTATATTCTTTCTTGGGTTTCATACTTTACTATTGTCCCTATATTAGGACTATATTATATTTCTCGATTTTTGTTCACTTTACTAGTCCACTCCCTTCGGTGCTCGTTTGGTTTAAGTAGAATAACGGAAAGGGAATGAAATCAAGTTAAGTAAGAGAATGATAATAATAATGGTTAATTTTATTGAGTATGTAAAGAGATTCACTTGTATCATTTCTCTTTGTTTCTCCTCCTTCTTGAGGGGTAATAATGTAATTGATTGAGTTACCCTGAGTAAGAGAAATTGATAACCTATTATTTAAATTAAACAAAAAGTAAGATAATCAATTAATTATTTCTATTTCCCTACCAAAAAAAATATGAACCAAACATGAACTAAATTATAATACTACTAGTAAACATTCATATTTTTATTTATAGCTAGTAGCTAGAAATGAATTTATATTGGGTGAGGCATAAAAACCTACGAGCTACTTCAGATTTCAGAAGCTTAATAAGAATCCATGTATATGTAAGTTCCTTTAAATTGGAATACACAATTAATACACTATAAAATACATGCACATCGGTTATTAGCTAGGAGTAATGCTCCCCTATCCACCGTGGGTATACTTAATATGTCCACGGCTGAGGTGGCGATATTTTATTTAAAAAAATTTTAATTAACATATCTTATAAAAATAAACCTACTAAAAAAACTAAACCTTACTAAAAATAACTAAACCCTAAAGGAAAAAATTATTGACGTGATAGTGTCACATCAGTTGGTGGACGTATTAAGTGTAACCACCGTGAATAGGGGAACATTCCTATATTACCTACTACCATAAATAAATGGCGCATAACTAATTTATTATAGTGGTAATTAGACAGTTGGGTGCAAAATTTTTGGGGTTGATTTTCTTCTCCATGATTGGCGCCAGTGCCATGCAACGAGAATATATATACTATACCATTAATTTTCTCCCTTTATCACACACTTTTCTCCATCGTCATCGTGGTCCTTCTCTTTTGAAAATGCAACCGAATCAAATCATTATATTCACTTTACCAAATTCTTTCCTATCAGTGATACTCCATCATTAATTGTATTATGTACTCCATTAATTCTTTGCCTCGTCTCAAGTTGCGCACATATTTTAAAATATTATTTGGTTGTAAGGTAAGCTTTACATTAAAGTATAATTTTATATTGTTTAATTTGGTCGATGACATTATAAGTGGAATAATGGTTCCATTTAAAGTGGAATTATGTTGGTCAATAATGATAAAATATGTAAATAAAAGGATATTACGAGATTAATTATTGACCGAGTCTGTATAGGGTATATGATAAAAATAAAAAAAATAAACAAAGATTTCGTAAATGTATTGAAATGACAACAAAAAAAAGGCAAAGGATTGACTGATGGAGGAGTTATAAATACGATTTATTAGATTATGTAATGAAGTGTCAAATGTTGGTAGGGTTTATTCGAAAACAAGTGAACTTTTAAACATTTAATACTCCGATTCTTATAATTTTAGCACACATGTATGTGCTGCTTAAACCTATCGATGAGATTCATACATATAGTATTACGTTTTAGATACATCATACATCGTTGTTGTCATATCAAGTCACCAACTAAGCCTTATCTACCCAAAAAAAAAAAAACAATAAGCCTTATCTACCCAATAAATTAAGATTTAATACTCGTAATTAAACATAAAGTAAAGAGACATACATTAGTGAAAATCAAAAGTATAATTTTCTAGAAAATTAAAGTAGTGATATATTATAAAGTAGTGATAAAATTATATAAAGCATATGACCTGTGTAATCACAAAAGCTAAAAACTTTATATTGTTAAGGGACTTATGTCAAAAGTCATTACTGTATGACTTTTATTAAAACATACATCAAGGGATATAAATAACATTATCAATTAGAACAACATGACCGTCGCATTCTAAGGGCAATAAATATAATTGCAATTCTAATGGCGGGGTCATGCTTTTTTAATTGGGGTCCAACTAAACATAAATTTTAGATATTAGTATTAAGTAAAATTATACGCAGTACTACAACATACTCCGTTTACTCCGAAGTGTATTAAATATAAAAATGTGCTACTTTGAAGTAAACGAAGGGAGTAGCACATATCTTACTATAAGAAAGTGGAGTTGTCTTCCTCAACAGAGTCAACACTCTTCTATATTTTCCTTCCAAAAAATGTATAATCGCAGCAATACCTATAAATCAATGCTTATAAAATAATATTGCATTGAAACCACTTTCTCTAAAAATACTAGGATACATATTAAGAATAAGATAAGTACTTAGGTAATATATAGAATTTTGTATAGCTTTAAGTATAGTATAATTTTGTATAGCTTTAAGTATTTTTAACATTTTAACACGTCAGGATTTATTAACACACCCGTTCCTTATATAATTGTGCTTTTAAATGTACCAATTTATGCTTAAACGAAATCATGCTTATTGTACCTTGAAACCATATTTAAATCAATGACAGCCATAGATTTGATTAAGATCAATAGTCCAGATTCATTCCTATTTAACACACTAAAATTTATTAACATATGAACCAAGTTCTATATATATATGTAGCATAAAAAATAATATAACATTTTATGTATTACTACCATAATACATGACATATACAATTATAATTCATTGTTTATCATAATTCATTCCCGGTATCATTATAATGAGTAGATATTACAGTGGAGTTTGGGTCTCGTTTATAATGTTAAGTTGTTAACTGTTACATGAAATTTTTTATGTGAAAACTACATCTTAAAGTGGAAAATGTCCGTTTTTTATGACATGCAAAAATGAAAAGTATGAATGTTTGTATCAAATAACTTGTGTATATTTATAGACACAGATAAGTGCATGATTTCACAATCAAGATTATGAATATATCAATACAAAAAATTAAGTTTCATATCAATATGAGTTATCATATACTATTGTTTAGATATTTCATATAAAAAAATTATGTATAAGCCCCATCTTCAAATTTAGTCATAAAAAAATTATGTCAGAAATGAACACGTCAACTAATATACAAACTAAATTATTCAAAGAAGAAAAAATCCCATAATGTTAGCCGAGCGAAGCCTGGGGCCCAAAACTAGTATAAACTAAACATGATGATAACCTCATAATGGGCTATGATAATATTATTGATTAGGCCCAATTCATGATGATTGGACTTTAAAATATTGAGTATGGACCCAAATATTAGTTTAAAAGAGAATTGGACTTTGACTTGTGGGTAAATATTGTGTTGCAATATACTCTTTAGAATTGCTGAAATTTGGGTTCAACCCAAAAAACATAAAAGACCTATTTTCCTCCACATTTATTTTATTAAAAAAAGAATGCTAATAAAATAACTAGCTAGCAAGCATTAGTTTAGAAAATTCATCAATCAATCTATGAATTCACTAAGTGGTGCCACGTCAGATACATTCTCCCAAAAAAGAAGAAGGAAAATTAAATAATTTACAACAGTAATACAATCTTAATCAGAATTGGAAGAAGAGTCGTAACCACCAGGGTTTTGGTTGCAATAGGAGCAGTAGTGGTAGTCGTTGTTCCCGGAAGACGACGCGCCACCGCCTTCGCCGCCATCGGAGTCGTCGGAATCATCATCATCGGTGTAGTAGTGGCGGTGAGGGTAGGGAGAGACGCAGAGGTAAGTCCAGATGTAGAGAGCCCAGCGGCCGAGCTGCCGCAGAGGGAAACAGATCACCAAATCTACCATCTCGTCGCTGCTGATTTGCTCCGGCAAACACGCCATCCGCTGCCATAGCTCCGCCGATCTGTTCGCCGTCGAAATCAACAACACGCTGTTGAACGGCATCTCTCTCTCTCTCTCTCTCTCTAGATCATTCCGTTGGGATATTTGTTTGTGTTGTTGAATGTTGATCATTCCTTCATTGTTTATGACTTGTTTGTTTGGACTTGGAAATTTGAAAATGAAATGGCCAATCATGCCTTAACCTACTGGCCCTGGCCCCCTTATTATAAATTTTACTACTTGCCACCTAGAGGTGCCCACGGTTCCGGTTTCGGAACCGAACCGGCGGTTCCGGTTCTAAGATGACTGGAACCGGAACCGAACCTGAAAAGTTACGGTTTCGGTTCCTAGAATTGGCGGTTCTGGTTCGGTTCCGGTTCTGGTTTGAACTAGAAAGGAACCGATTTTTTTTAGTTCGATTATGTTTCATGATTCGTTGTTTATCGATCTAATTTTAATTGTAAGACAATTCAAATTATAAAATGTAAAAAAATAATTGAAAGAGTGAGATTGTTTAATTTTTTTTTATTTAATAATCCTAAACCCTTGGATATTACATGTTGATTCAAAGGGCTGAGCCTCGTCAAAACCTCAGTGAGGAAAAAAAGTACTCGTCTAAGCATTTTAATTGAACACTACATATTGTTGAAATCGAAATCGTCGTCGAAATCATCCGTTTCTTCAGAGGCATCAGTATCGGTTTCTGCTTCGGTGGTACTGATTGGGTCATGTTCAAAGAGCTCATCCCATTTGTTCTCTTGCTCACGAGATTCGGCTAAAGCGTAGTCCTTCAGCAATACTTGAGCTTCGAGATTCCGCGGGGTCATCGTTGATCGTCTTTTGTCTAAAGTGTACACGTATTTAAAAGCATCTACAATTAATTTTACTTTGATGACAATATGACATCTTTTATGTAAATTGTCATATTCAATTATTCATCATCATGTGACATTGTTTATTATTAATTTAAAGATATTTTTTTGTATTAGTCTTTTTTATTTTAGCTTATTAAATTATGAATTATAAATTAAATGATAAAACTATTTAACTTTACAAATATAAACATTTTCATATAAAAAAGTGTAACACACTAATCAGTAATCAAATGTTACATCAAATAAATTAAATATACAAATACAAGTATAATATTGAAACATAAAATAAAAATAGATTTTTTTTAATAAAAAAAACGGTTCTTTTCGGTTCCGAACCGGAACCGAACCGACGGTTCCCGGTTCCAAACTTTTGGAACCGAAACCGAACCGTCGGTTCCACCGGTTCCTCGGGTCGGTTCGGAACTGCCAGTTCCGGTTCGGTTTTGGAACCGCCCGATTCCGGTTAAAAACCGACGGTTCCAGTTCGGTTCCGGTTCCGGTGGGTAGGGGTGAGCAAATATATCCAAAAACCGAAAATCAAATTGAACCAAACAAAAATATTTAATTTAGTTTATTTGGTTAATTCGGTCAAAACTAAATTTGTGTTTGGTTTTTTGGTTTGCATCGGTTTCACTTTTTGGTTTTTTTGGTTTGCATTGGTTAAGTCGATATATATATGTATATATATATATATATAAATTTTTATATTGAGAATATAGTATCGTTTATAATTTTACTTATTATAATTGTTTTAAACTACTCTAACTTGAATCCTATATAATATCATCATCATATGGTACTTCCCGCTTCTCTCTCACTCTACATACTTTTTAATTGTCAATCGTCATCCTCTTGTGATGAGGCATTATGATTCCCGTGAGATTTTATTTGAATTTCTTTTAATGATTCATGTATCATACATATATTTCATAACTTTACTATTGTTATGCGTTCTACAGTTTGAGATTATGATTTCATATAATATCAATTTTTGATTTAACGAACAGGAAAATTTCGGATAACTGAATAAACCAAAATAATTAAATGATTAATTGGTTTATTCAGTTCGGTTTCCAAAATACATTTGGTTTGGTTCGGATGTAATTTTAAAATTTTACTTAATTCGATTTGGTTCGATTTTTTATTAAAATCAAACTAAAATACCGAATACTCACCCCTACCCGTGGGCACCTCTATTGCCACCTATGAAGATGCATTATCTCTTACCTTCTTACATTAGTTGCCCATAAAATATTTGTTTTACTAGTAGTATTAAATTTTACTACTTGCCACCTATGCAGATGCATTATCTCTTACCTTCTTACATTAGTTGTCCATAAAATATTTGTTTTACTAGTAGTATTAAATATTTGTTACATCTAAGATTCAACATCACAACCGCCTATTATATAATTTTAAATAATTATATAATTTTAAATAATTAATAATTTTCTTCTTCTTCTTCTTCTTATTCTTCTTTTGTTGAAAAAGAAATACTCAGTGTAATGGTCCAGAAATAGAATGATCATTTTTGTTTTCATAATTGCTACCTCCATCTCATATACTTATGTACATACACTGTAGATCTCAAAACCAATACAAAATTATTAAAGTGTGAAGTGAAGGGGTGAAGTGATATAAAAAGTGTGAAGTGAAGGGGTGAAGTGATATAAAGTGTGAATAAAGTGTGAAGTGATAGATAGAAGTGATATAAAGTTATTTCCATTTTAGGAAACGTACATAAGAAATGAGACGGACTAAAACAGAATACGTACATAAGTATATGAGACGGAGTATGGTTGGTATCTTTCCAGTCAAGAATGATCATTATCGTAAGAATCTCATCAGTATGAGATTAGCTATTTCTCCCACTCAATTTATTCGAATTTTGAAGAAATTGTCCTTATTTATGAGTTATGAGATTGATATAAATATATTAAACTTTATCGAAAACCTTGTTCGGGTATCGAGTCGGGTTGGGTTGGGCCGATCTTAGCCCATTAGGCCAAATGAAGAAATCTAACCTATATGATTTTTGTGTTTCTTTTTTAGACTACAAACGGATAGAGGTGGCAAAGAGCGGGGCTAGCCCGGCCTCCGAGCTTGATGTCCTTTTAGAAAAATATATCAAATTTGATCGGACCGATCCAAAATTTTATCGAGCCAAAATTAATCATGTCACATTCCTATTTTAATTAATGTTATATTGTAAGAGGATCAGGTCGGGCTAGTCTTGAGCCCACCGAGCTTTACTTAATTTTGGACATGTCGACTTGCCTTGAAATGCAAATGCAACCGAGTAACCGAGTCTATAATCTTGTAGCTGACCCGGCTCAAAATCATATCGGTTGAACTATTTTTCTTAGCTCTTTGAATAGATAAGTTAACAAAAATGGCTTAGCCCGAATTGACGAACCAAATTGGGCTCTAAGATTTTAGACCCAAGTTAAGCCATTTTTTTACTTTCTAAATAAGTCTGGCCCGAATTCGGCCCTCTACAACAGTAAGCCTAAACTGAGTTAGGCTTATAAACTCAACAGATTTGAATAGGTCTAATACTTTACATTATAATTTAATTTAATTAAACATTAATTATTTCATTCCTTGCAGATAGCGACTATAAATCACTTAGTCCATTCCTTTTCCATTCTTATTTCATTCATAAGTTTATTTCTTTCCAGCATACCCAGTCCTGAATCCTCACCTAAGAGAATATAATATAATATCCAATAAAACAAAAAGAGAATAAATAAAATAAAGAAGAAAACGAACTCGTTTGATTTAAGATAACAAGCACTGAAACAGAGAGAAGCGGCGGAGGAAGTCGAAGCTGCGAACATGGAGGTCGCACTGCAGCCAATGAGACTGAAGCAACTGCTCCACTTCGCCGCCTTTCCTAAATTTGATAATAGCCACTTCGTGTTTAGAAATAGACCCGTTTCCACCACCCGCTGCTCTTCTTCTTCGCCCGCCGTCGCTGGTGGTCGCAACCGCAGGCCTGCTTCGTCTCAAAATTCCACGTCCGACAGAGAGGCCATCCGTGCGATTCGGATTAAAAAGGTAACGTATGTGTAGTGGTGCAGTTTATTTGTTGCTTGCTTGAAACTTGAAGGTATCTTGGTTAGGAGAAATGCACCTTTCGTGCATTATGGATAACGGCTCTTTCTGATCGTCTCTGTGGTGAATATGAGTTTTTTGAACCAGTAAAGAACATAGTGAAGTGGAGCATTTTCATCTTATTGAGATGAATGCTATTAATCTTTTGTAGTGTTATTGTTTTGATCGCTTTCTGTGTGTGTTAGTGCGCGTTTAAGGTTAACTGCTACTTGAATTTGAAATGAATTGCTTTGGTGCAAATGATTGGGGGAAACGAGTGAAAGTTAGGACCGTTCTATAAATGCGTTGGTTTTTATAATTAGTATCTATCTGTAGGTGCAAGAGCTAAAGAGCAAGGGCTTAGATGCATATGCTTATGAATGGCATCGTACTCATGCTGCAAATCAGCTTCAAGAAATCTACAGGGACTTGGGAAATGGTGAGGAGGCGACAGGTGAAAGTGATCGTGTATCTATTGCTGGAAGAATTGTGGCTCGCAGAGCTTTCGGAAAGCTTGCATTTTTGACATTGAGGGATGGCTCGGGAACAATCCAGGTATTCGCAGAGTCTAGTATTAATTTTCAAGGTTCAATGATTAATCCTTATCTACCGCGCTTACATATGCGTATGATTTCACTAAACTTCTACTAGCAGTTCTAAAAACACTTGAGCAATGTTTGATCTTAGGTGAAATATCGTAAGAATGTCTGAGAAAGATTCAATTTTTTCTTGTTCTGGTGAAATTTCATTTTCTAGTATTAGTGTGTGAAAATAAAATGATCAGGGTGATAGACATGATCAATCAATACAAAATTCTAATATACATGTAGGGATGCAAGTTGCTAAATCAAATGCCTAAGCAAATCAAGGCAGTTGCTGATGTTTCTGCATTTGTTTTGATATGATTCACTAGATCATTTTGAACCCTTTGTGGTCACAGTATCTTAAAGGTTAGTATATTAAGGGAGATACAAGATAGCTAGTGGTGGAATATCTTGTTCTCAAAATTGCTGGAGCCTTTAATGTGCTGCTCTGAAACAAACATACCATTGTAGTGTGTTGCTTTAGATAGAGCTATGGTGGCTAGTGGAACTATGAAGGATTATCTGTGGCATATTTATTATAACCCACCACTTAAGAAACTAAATTTGTATTGACTGTATGAATAATGGAACATTGCAAATGATATGAGTTGTAGTTGAAATAAAGCACAATCTTAAATAACAGTATTATCCATTAGATTTTCCTTAAAATAGCATTCCATTGCCTGAATATAGTTGTCTGGTCATATTGCTACATCATGTGCTTGAAGAGCCAATCAGGACCCCACTTATTTAGCAGTTTTTTCACAGAAATCTTGAGTCTGTCGCTTATGCTTTGCAGATGTTTGATATAACTATTATGCTAGTTCTCATTTCCTTATTGTTTGTTGTTCAAGTTGCTTTGCATAAGATCATTGGTTAGTGTGTGGAACTTTCTGAATGCAGTTCAGTAAATATCTCTTTTGGCTTTTAGCTCTACTGCGAGAAGGAAAGGCTACTAAGTGATCAGTTTGAACATCTGAAGACGTTAGTTGATATAGGTGATATTGTGGGGGCAGAAGGTTCAATTAAGCGCACTGAAAAAGGTATGTCTTTCTAAGTCTCAATGTTCTACTTTATCTTGCTCTTGAAGAAAGACTTTTCTTCTCAGTCTACCTTTTTCCTTCACCTCCTCCCTCTTTTCCTCGCTTAATAATTTAGCTACTATGTGCAAATGGGCCTTCAGTGAATGGAGATAAACAACAAAAGTTTTACATTTCGCTTGGATATATGTGCTCAGCAAATTAGGGGAACTGAAGTTACTGAACTATGCAGTCAATAGACTGGTTTGCCTATCTTGCTTGATCTAGCTATTATCTGAGTTCAAGAAAATATTCACTTCTTGACATTGCTCCTTTGCTTGATTTTCGTATCTACTTAAGCATAGATAACTGCTTCTACAGAACATGATAGAGAGATATGATGCTTATAGCAAACCCCACTTAGAGGGATTTCAATTTATTGAAGGAGAAGGAAATTTTGTTTGATCTCATTAGCTCGTCCATCCATGATAGCTAATTTCATCTCGCTTTTGGCAGGGGAATTGTCTGTTTGTGTGAGCTCTTTTTCAATCCTAACGAAATCTTTACTTCCTTTGCCTGATAAATATCATGGCTTGACAGACATAGATAAGCGCTACCGCCAAAGGTAAAACTATAACCTTTTCTCCCGTCGTTCATGCAAATTCATTTATTATTCACTATGTTTGTTTGTTTGTTTGTTCACATAACGTGGTAGTTTATTTTTCTTAAGGAATAAGGTGCAAATATGCCCTTTATCTTAATAGTTGAGTGTAAAAATATCCTTAATGTAAGTTTAGGTGCAAAAATGTCTAAAAATCAAATTAAATTGTGCAAATATACCCCTCAATCTGACATTGGATTAAACGGCGTTAATTGAGAAATAATTGACGCAAAGCTATCTCTTTTTCTTCACTTTTGAAAACACAATTTTTTTTCCCACAACATAAACAAAATAATATTAATGCAGAACTCCATGCAACTTTCCTCCCTTTGTTTCTTCACTTTTTGATGAGGAATTAAAAGTAATGGAGGGTTTAGAAAAAAGAGATTAGGGAAAAAAAAGGTTAGTAAACCAAATGCCGAATGATATATGTGTGTTTATGCATGTCAATAAATTTATAACCAATGATTGATCGGTTGTGCAAAATAATATTAATTTGAAATGGAAATCCTTTGGATGAGAATATTGGAATATCAGATAAAAGGATAATTCTTATCTGTTTTGAACTTATAATTCAATTAATACTTTTATCAGATATTATCTATAAGTGAGAATTGTTTTCTTTTCTTCTTCGTTTAATAAAATAATTTTCATCCTGAAGTCATGAGTGAATTATGAGTTGTGGTTCATAAATTCAATATAGCTCCGAACTTGATGTTCTCTATGATGCGTCAGGTTTAGGAAGTTAGGAAGTCAGTTCCATTTAGTGCTAAATTTTATTTGACTATTCCTTAAAAAAATTATTTGACTAGCTGGTTAAATGCTTTTCTTTTGTGTCTAGCATTTGGAATTATGGTAAGGACAGATCATTAATTATATAAAAAAATGTACAAATTCGAACTGCTTTGATGGCATTTTACAGCTTGTTACATTGAGAGGCATATGCACCTGTTACTTGGATTTTGGATATTGTTGCACCTAAACTTACATTACAGCTATTTTTGCACCCCCACTGTAAAGGTGAAGGGCATATTTGCACCTTATCCCTTTTTCTTAATAATTGTTTTCTCTACTCTGGCAAAATGTTTTTGTTTATGTATTTTTCTGCCTATGTAAAGGAATTGAATAGTACCTTGAAAAATATTCCCTGTTTGTGAAGGTAACTCCAGTACTTGTTCTGCTGCATGTAGTCACCTCTTGCTTTTGTAACCTATAATTTTAGTTGTTGTGACAAGCTGTGGATGTCAAGCTCTAGTGATTGTTGCTGAAATTTTTGCTTATGGATACTCCCTCCTGCTTTCTTTTCTGTAGGTATGTAGATATGATTGCCAATCCTGAGGTGGCTGATGTATTTAGGAAAAGAGCTAAGGTTTTCTCTTCTTTTTATGCTCTCTTCCTTCTTTCCCTGCATACTTTTCTTATTCCACCTGGTGAGGTGCTAAATTTTACCTTCTTCGAGTAGATAATATCAGAAATACGGAAGACAGTGGAATCAGCTGGTTTTATTGAAGTTGAAACTCCAGTTCTTCAGGTATTAAGAATTCATGTTGTTATGGTGTCACATACATATGTTTTTTTTTTTTTTTTTTTTTAAATCATTATTCATGAGATGTTGATGACCAAAGTCAAAATCTGTTTCATTATTATTATTATTATTATTTTTTTCATTTCCTTTGTACTTCCTAGCAACGTTCTCTATTCTTGTATCTTTTTCTTTTTTCCTTCTTCTGGTTTGGTCTTTTATTTCCTTTTTAGAGAGTGTAAAAGAGAAAGAGAAACTGTCTTAGCATATCACTGAATGTATTCCACTCAAGTTTACTGAAAAGTCTGAAAGCCTATATTTGTTTTTCTGCTGATTTTGTCCAATAGGGTGCAGCTGGTGGTGCTGAAGCTAGGCCATTCATTACATACCATAACTCTCTTGGGCAAGATATGTATCTGCGAATTGCAACTGAGCTCCATTTGAAGAGAATGCTGGTGAGGCTGTTTTTCTTTAACTTTTATATCTGAAATCTCATTGGTCTTGCAAAGATGATTTGCTTATGTAGCTTTCTTGTGGAGTAGCACATCTCTATCTCTAATTCTTATTTCCTAGATATTCCTTAATCCACTTTTGCTGCATAGCATTAGAAAGGTTTCGTATGGAGGTAAGTGATTTTATTGCATTAATCTAGGATAAACATCTATATTACTTCTCTGGAAACAGCTTTTTCCCTGCTATATTTTTTCTATATGATACTAATTATTGAAGGCGGTATCGTGTTATCTTTAGTAGGGCTCTCCTATCTATACTACAAGTTACAAGCATACTTAATTTTGCTTGAGTACTGAATAACAAAGTCTCAACCATGATAACATATTCCTGCTGTGATGGTTCAGAAGATATTGCACCTTTGAATCTCCTCCCTATTGTATCTAAAGCTTGATTTGTCCCAAATCCTTCCATTGCATTCTCCTTAATCATCAGAACATTGTCTCTCATGTCATTGTAATCTTTGACTGACATTGACAGGTCGGTGGATTTGAAAAAGTATATGAGATAGGAAGAATTTTCCGAAATGAAGGCCTTTCAACTCGTCATAATCCTGAATTCACCACCATTGAGGTAAACAAATCCTTAATATTGCTTCAATGTTCCCTGGAGGACTCAGCAATTTGGAAGACAGTCAGGGGACTCAAGTTTCAGCTCTACTAGATTTCCAATTCCATTGCAGAATATCCTAGTTCATTGAAATGACGAGTTATTTGTAATTGTTTTGGATGATTGTTAGATGTATGAAGCATATTCAGACTATGAAAGCATGATGAATATGGCAGAGGAGATCGTAACGCGTTCTGCTCTTGCAGTTAATGGGAAACTTATCATTGATTATCAGGTAAGCTGGTTCTGGTCGCCCCTTCTTCCTGCTTTGGTTTGTGTCTTAGTTGCATCTAGAAAAGCGTATTATGTTCTGTAAATCTTTTTATCATCTTTTTCCTGAGTTTCTCGCTAGTAACTGAAGATAGATTGTTTCAAGAGGTTTCTTCCCCGATTTCTAAATAAGTCACATCTGGATTTCTCTTTGTAATAATCAAGTGGTCTTGAATTTTGACACAGGGTTTAGAGATATCCTTGGAAAGACCTTGGAGGAGAGAGACGATGCACAATCTTGTGAAAGAAGCAACAGGCATTGATTTTATCAAGTTTGGCAATGATCTTACCACTGCCAAAGAGGTTACTCAGCAAACGCTTGGTGATAATCAAAACAAGAGCTCAATAGAAGCATGCCCATCCGTTGGTCATGTGCTCAATGAGGTTGATCATCTGTTAGTTAACAAACTTAGTACTCCGTAGGAGTATTTAATTTTCCAATGTTTGTGAGAACTGCTCTATGTACTCTTTATTGAAAGCTCTGTAAATTTTCCAGTGGTGTTGTTAACTGTTGTTAATGCATTGTACTGAGTTTCTGCGCATGAACTCTACTTTGCTTTCCAGGTATTTGAGTTGGTGGTCGAGCCAAAGCTATTGCAACCGACTTTTGTCTTGGACTACCCACTCGAAGTATCACCATTGGCCAAACCACATAGAAGGTGCTTAAGCTTTGACGAACTTATTTTTCTTTTGCCCCATTTGATGAAGAGCTCTCCGTTTTATCATTTAATTGCTCTATGGGAATAAATGTCTGCAATTCTGGAAATTATTAATTGGATCTACATGATAAAGTATTGCTCTGCATGATATCATTTTCTGTCAGTTAAAAACCACCTCTTTATTTGTATGCAAATACAGAAAATATGTCATAGTACTTACTCTTAATATGATCTTCAGACATGCAGGATTGACAGAGAGATTCGAACTCTTCGTTTGTGGTCGAGAGATGGCCAATGCTTTCTCTGAATTGACTGACCCTTTGGACCAGGTAAGCAAGCAGAGTTGTGAATTACTTTTCTGGTTGCTAATATCTCGGAAGTTTTTAGCCTTCTAATGTCAACGATTATCACCATAACACTATTATTATAGTTTGAGAGTAGATTCAAAAGTTGTGGGCATGGTCACATTCAAAAGCCACATAAGTTAACATAATTTAATATGGCTGGTTGCAGCGAGAGCGGTTGGAAGAGCAAGTGAGGCAGCATAAGAAAAAGAATGCAGCTTTGGTTTCAGGAGATAAGAGCAAGAAGGATGACGATGATGATGATGCATATGACGTGAGTGTTGACGAAGATTTTTTAACAGCTCTCGAGTACGGAATGCCTCCTGCTTCTGGAATGGTAAGCTTTTCTTGTAACGGACAGAATTCAATCCATATAGTTGAAAATACAGTGCTAAAGATGTAGAGGGATTTCAGGGTATCGGGATTGACAGGCTGGTGATGCTGCTGACGAATTCTGCAAGTATACGTGATGTGATTGCGTTTCCTGTCCTCAAGACTCCCCAACTCTGAACAAGGATTTCATGTTCAATGAAAGATCAAGAGAGGCCTACCGAATGAATACGAGAGGATATATGTTTGTAGTTCTAGGGGATATTTGATATGTAAGTGGAACATATGAGTTTTTGGTTTAGTAATTTATATTGATAAAACTAAAAGATGGTACATTATTTCCAAATGATCACTACACATAGATACAGTTTTCACTAGCTATTCAAAATATTTTGTAAAAGAAAAGAAAAATAAATAAGGTGCCCATGATTTCCATTCTCAAAAAAGAAAAGAAAAGAAGAGAAAAGAAAAGAAAAGAAAAGAAAAAAGAGTGTAGGCCATGATATATCCCCGTGTATGTAATGCCGATATAAGTTGTAGCTCTAAGGAAAGACAGAGGGGCAGAGAGAAAGGAACTTTGCCTCCTTCCAAAATTATACTTCCTGTTTTATGGATTTGTATTTTGTCACATCGAACTGTGTTGGTGTTCAACAAGGTGATGAGTAGCTTGGAGGTTTTAAGTGATTTGATTAAAGTTGGGTTTTGGTTTTGGATTTTAAATCCTCTCCCAAGCGACATGTGTTATATAGCTTATGAGATTGAATTTGTAATCCTTCTCTTTGCCTTAAGGTGGTGTAATTTTTCGTTTGTTTTGTTGTTACCGAACTTTGTAACTTGTTTGAGTTGCACTCCTGATGCGTTTCTATTTATCTTTATTTACCTAAAAAGTTGGGTTCGAAATTCAATAATGAAGTAGCACGATTCATGCTTCTCATCAGCAGCAGGAGCAGCCCCACCACTGACTGAAGGCCACGCTGTCATCATTCATCAAAACTGCAAATCATACCAAAACAAACAAGCCAAACCCACTCTCCCTCTTTTCTCACTTCAATTATTTCTCCAATCCCCACGTATACATCCATGCCATGCTACTATGCTAGTGTTGTTCATTCTTCATTGTTTTTCACCCTCTCTAGTCTAATAGCGACCAGAGTGGGTGCCCTACAAATTAAAGTTGGCTTTATTTACATAAAGAAGATTTTTCACCTGATATGAAAAGGCATTCATTTCTTAAGAGAGAGAAATGGATTGCTTGCTTTAGCATCTTATGTGATTAAGAATAAAAGCACAAATTTGAGGCTACTTAGAAGCATTTGATTCCTAATCATTAAGGATGAAGACAGGGGTTTCTGCTTCTTCTCTCTCATCCAAAAGCATATCACTAATGGACAATCTATCTTTTTTTTCTTTAATATTATTGCCTAATTGCAATAGTAGGTTGGACAAAACATCAAGAAACATCCATCTCTATGTAAATTAGAATATATGCATACATATATACTATAATAAGAGAGCTTTCTAGTAAAGTTGGCTATGCTTATATCTTATTTGATCATGTTTATTGTCACATTTTTGATATCTAAATATTTGAGGTCATGTGGAAGCAAAGATTGAGCAACAAAAGGAGCGAGTAAGTTGCACGAGACATCCAAATACGAAACTCAAGCTCATTTTCATTTTTGCTGTGTAAGGAAAGAGAATGTGATTTAGATATGTTAGTTGGCAAAGAAAGGAACCGTTAATTCCTCAAGGGTTGGTAAGAATATATATATATTGCTTCTACTATATTTCGAGTTACAGTAAAATAACATGTAATGGAATGTTTGGTGCCTTACAAATGGGTGTTTTCATCATCTCTTTATAGCTGGACTTTCTGCCAAAGCATTCCTCTTCCTTTTTCTTCTTTCTAAACTTCAATCCTAACTTCATTGCAGTCACCTTCTTCTTCTTGAAGAGAGGAATTTAGATGAAAGTGAGTTGACAAGGTTTCTTGGAAGCTGCAGTTGTTGAAATTTGAGTATATGAATGAAGGAAGGAAGCAAAAATAGTGCAACTGAAGTTGCATGGTAAAGCAGATATGGAGATTTAGTTATAGTTATGAAGATGAAAGGACGATGAAGGAAACCTTTTTCATGAGGGTATTGTTTTGCAAGATCCACTGTCCATTCATGTGCTTCTGCAAGCCTTCTGCTGCTCATCTCTACACTTCAACCCCACTCAAATTGGACGTTGTTCCTTCAACTATTTATGCTGTCAAACAACAAGAGAAGCATCAAGCTCCTCCTCCTCCTCAGACCGTGCTCAAAAGCTGCATACGAGACCTCTCTCCTCGCCCCGACTCCACCAAGGACAAAAAAGTCCAGTGGATGGACAACTTGGGGAAGGAACTTACTGAGATCAGAGAATTTGAATCCAGGTTAGGTTATCCTTTGTTTTTTTTTTGCTTCATTATGTCAGTATTCATAAGCTTCCTATTCAGTAATTTCATCTCAAGACTGGGAATAGAATTAAGGAGATTCCCATTCCCATTGATGGGAATAATATTTCAATCTTGCCTTGGTAAAAGAATTGTTTAGCAACAGAAGCTGTTAGCTGATTTGTTTGCTAGAAGATGAGGGAACTGCATTGCCCTACTATAGCATAGTTGTTGATGTCAACTTCTTTTCTCAGTGAATCAGGAGACACCGATAATGAAGAAGAAAGCAGCCGTTGTCTTTGTATCATTCTATGAGGCTGCTCATCGACTCCTCCGACTCAAAATCCTTCCTTTGAATGAAATAGAAGGTGCTTCAGAAGCAGAGATGATCAAGAAGGCTGTGTCCTGTCAGTTCTTTTTTTTATTTATTTTTATTTATATTTATAGTTAAAGGCTAAAGCTGTGTTCTGTTAGTTGATTCCATCTGTTTTTGGCTTCATTGAGTCCTAGTTTTACCACTCACCAACCATGTGCCTGCTGTAAACAATTTGAAGTCATCCATCCATCATAAGATTCTTTGTAACAAGAATGAAATCTTCCATTAATGGCTACTGTAATATCACTGCCATCATTAAACTCAACTTTTGAATAACTCAATTTGATGCTGCTACTATATACTTCTCTCACAAACATTACAGTGACTGGTGCAAAGGAAGTATGCAGACTCAGTAAATATATGAAAAAATTGTTGCTGAATCTTTCGACTGAGCTACTAGTCCTATACATAACAATCTCTGTCATTTCTTGTTGAATCCGAATAGAGATTTGATTGCGTTGATGGCATTCTCATTGATAAAAGACTCGTCGTATTTCTTCATAAGAGGCTCAAATTCCTCAGATTTCCTTATATTCTCAAGGTCAGGATCTGTCCTAATTCTCTGTAAAAAAAAAAAAAAAAAGTGGCAGCAAAGAAATTATAGTCAGAAAAGAAGCAAACATGGAAGGATGTAGGATTCTGACAACTCATCTAACCTTAAAATCTTCGAATCCTGCTTCCATGGCATCCTTAAGGGCAGACAGTCCAGCTTGTATCTGCATTCAGTAAACGTACGAAGTGAATGCCTAAGTACAACCCTCAAAAGATTTCTCATTATCAAAAAATTGATTCAATTTGAGTTTCATGGAATCTAGGATGCATTTTACAGTTGTACTGTACTATGTTAGCAAAAAATCCAGAAGCAACAGAAATAAACAGACGTAGTTGCTGAAAGCATTGGTACAATGAATTACTTGATCAAGCTTTGCATAGCAGCAAGCAACGTTGTAACTTGCTACTGAAGCCTCGAATGGATCCGGTTTTGATCCTATTACCGACTCAAACTTCTCCAAAGCCTCTTCATAACTTCCACTCCTACATTTTTGAGAGAAAAATACAAGAAGAAGAAGAAGATATTAGTTGCTATTCTGTAAAGGAGGTGCGAAGTTTTTGAGTTCTCACTTGTAGAGCTTCAGGCCTTCGCGAAGCTCCCTCTCTCTCTGTTCCTTTTGTTCTTTCTTTCTCAAGTAATTTTGCATCTGCATCCATTGAAGTTGGTATTCTTGCACATTAACATTTACTACTTGGACAGCGCAGGGAATTGAAACACTATCGATATTAATATTATAGCTTACTACTCACTTGGATTTCCCTAACTCTGTTGCTAACGACACCAGAATTCCTCTCAAATCTCAGAATTTCCTTTTCTGTCAGCTCACCTGTGTAATCTGTCTTTCCTGAGAGCCAATTCCAAGTCCCCAGCATCAGAAGAGAAAGATATGGTATTGCTTATTTAAATGAAAAAAATTTCAAACTTATTTTTCACAAGAATAAATGAAGAAACCGACCGACCCACCATATCTTTTCTGCATTCTCATGAGTAATGGTCCGATTCTTTGTCGGATAGTGTACATTGTTCTTCCATACTCAGCAGCAGGCCATATTTCTTCACCGAAAACTGCACTGCAACATAGTTTCCCCCCCCCCCCCCACAAAAAAAATTACTACAAACTAAATGCATATTTGTCCACTTTCAAGGTTGCTCAACTCAAGCAATGCAGAAGAAGAATCGATTGTAAGAAGGAGAAGAATGGGTGAATACCTGGTGGCGAGAACGCGATCACCGACGGTGAACTTGCCGGTCTTGTCAGCGAATCCCCCCGGTGCAATGGCGTCGATATAGGTTCCTCCATCTCTGCCCTTTGCGAATTTAAGACCGTAGGGCTGCACTATCTCAACCTCGTACTCCTCGTACTGCTCTCCTTCTTCCTTGGATGCCTCGGCGTCAGTCTCCGATGCTTTCGCCCTCATCAACATCGACGGCGATGGCGATGGGTTTACATTAGTGAGAAATAATGAGTTGTTCTTGGGGTGGTTAAGCTTCAGCACGCAGCATAGACTCTGCTTCGGAGATGGAGAAGGGGATAGCCTTGTCGGTAGAGTCGGGGAAGAACAGAGAGAAGTAGAGACACTCGAAGCCATCACTCACACTTGATGTTCACTCCCTCCTCTCTCCGCAACTGTGTGTGTGTGAGTGTGTATGTTTCTTGTTGCTGAGATCAATCGAGAGCCTAAACAGATTGCAGCGAGTGGGGAAGAAGGCAATTAGACTAGTGGCTGTGGCTGCAGACTATCCCTTCAATTTTGTGGTGCCACGTGGCATGTCATGGGATAAAAGAGGTACTAGTATTTATGCTTATACAAAGACCTCCATCGTCATCGAAGCAACTTTTGCAAACCACAACTTCTTCTCGCCTTAAACATATGTACATAATAAGACTATAATTTTTTGACAATTTAAATACTATACTCGTTCCGTTTTTTCCAAAGTGACTTACTTTATATTTTAACCTTCACATATTGAATATAACTAAGACATTTAAAAAAAAAAAAAAAATACCATCTAAGAATATAATCTTTTAACAATTTCATCGTAATAATTTGTAATTTCTAAGAATTTTAATATAACATCATACTTTCCTTAATAGATTGTCCAATAGATAATGGCTTGTTATACACTACAAGATTCTCTTTAAAATAAAATTAAGATTTTATCAGTTAGATGTTTATACTTTGGAAATCAGAATATTCAAAGTTTATAAATCAAACTTGGGGCAAGTATTAATACTCTGATAGTTCGGTGCATCGTATTGAAAGCTTGATGCTAAATAGCATGAGAGACTAAAACCCTTCCATCACATCTCTTATTTAAACCACAAACATTGAAGGAACAACAAATGAGCAACCTCATGAATTTCTTGCACTGTTTTGAATATAGAATTGCAGGTTCCAATCCCATGACTGAATCTCTCTCACTAGACATTTCTTAGTCTACAGACTACTTTTGTCACCTACAACTGAACCTTTCTCTCTCTCTCGCTTACTATAGTTGTACAAAACTCATGACCTAATTTGCCACCTCATCGGAGCTTCCACCTCTCGTCTAGTAACCGTACCCTGTCATCATCAACCACAATGTTTCATGTCAATATTTGCCGGAATTACAATCAGAACAACTAATGTCTGTTAGTATATGCAAGTGTTACCTGAGTTGTCCATGGGGTTTCCTACAACCGCTGGCTCCGCCTCCTTGATCTCCACGACCACACAGTCGGACATCAAGAACGTCTTGGCCACTGAAGAAGCGTGCTCCAGGCAACACCTCACCACCTACAACAACAAACCACAACCAAAGTAAGAGATGAGAAGAGGAGTAAGTGTCTTAGAAAATCACAATGAATGATACAATAGGACTAACTTCGTATTTTTCTATTTGTCATCTTATATGTATCTAAACCTTTCAACTACACGACCGACAGGATGAATGTATTCAGCCAAACATTTACCTTAGTTGGGTCGATAATTCCAGCAGCCATGAGATCCTCATACTGTCCAGTTGCCGCATTGTATCCGTATTTTGGGTTATCACTTGACAGCACCTAAACATATACAAAGGAGTTAGTCATATAGTTGGTCTTTAGATGCAAGCACATGAACTTGAGGGGACAAATTTCTTCAAGAGCACGTGCATCTCTCATAGTATATATGCATACATAATGCATGTAAATGGCAAGTAAGCACACACCTTTTCACTAACAACACTTCCATTAACACCAGCATTCTTGGCTATCAATTTCAATGGATAACTCAGAGCTCTCTTCACAATATCTGCTCCAACCTGCAACATATATCCCACACACAGATTAACTACAAGATTCCAATTTGAAACAACAGATAGCCCGCAGCTTTAGAATATCATGGGTTGGCATGAAAGTTAAGAGTATCATTAAGAACTGATTCTGAGAAATAAATTTTAGGTAAGGCTTTACCTTCTCCTCGTCATTTTCAAGAGTTTCCTTGATAGCATCAACTTTGGATGCAAGCCTCAATAACGTGCATCCACCTCCAACGACAATACCTTCCTCAACAGCAGCCTGCAGCCACCAAGAAGTTCACTAAAACCTCTAAAATATTCTACATCAACTGAAGAACATGACATTCAGAGAGACAGATATTGTAACAGACCTTAGTTGCATTGAGAGCATCTTCTACTCTAAGCTTCTTCTCCTTCAGCTCAGTCTCAGTTTGTGCTCCAACCTTCAGAAACCAGAGATGTATTAGCTTAGATAACTGAAAAAAACAATAACACAAAACATACTAAAGAAACTGAACTGAAATTACCTGAATCACTGCAACTCCTCCTGACAGCTTTGCAATTCTTTCATTTAGCTTATCCTTCTCATAGTCTTGATCAGCCGCCTGCTCAAAAGTGATGCACCATTCAGGATCTTTAGAAGATGCAAGATATAGACCAAACAAGATATGTTAATGCAAAAATGAGGCAGGGGTTGCAAACCTCAATGAGATTTCTTATTTGAGAGACGCGCTTGGTAACAGCATCCTGAGTACTTCCATCCCCAACTATTGTAGTGGAATCTTTCGTCAACACCACCTTGGCAGCATGACCCAAAACATCCTTGTCAGCCTTGTCTAAGGTTAGCCCAACTTCCTCCCTAATCACAGTTCCTGCATATACAGGGAAATTTCCTCTTAGTAACAGACAAATATATGGCGAAACAAGAGGGTACCTTTCAAACTAAAGAAATGGAAGAAAACCACACAAGCACAGAGTACAAAAACATGCAATGCAGCTCGTCTGCGAAATTATCCACAAAGGAAGTTTAACCAGAAAATTACCTCCGGTCAAAGTAGCAATGTCATCAAGATACTGACTCTTTCTCTCCCCAAATCCAGGAGCTTTAAGAGCAGCTACTTTCAGGGCCCCCCTCAGCTTGTTCACAACAAGAGTTCCTAGAGCTTCTTGCTCAATATCTTCAGCAATAATCAACACAGGGTAACTACCTCTAATGGCATCTTCCAAGACATTAATGAGATCTCTGGCATTTGTAATTTTCTTGTCAACAAGCAATAACTGCAGGAGCCAATCAAATTGTTGGTAAGAACAAATTTTTCACAGTTCTAGCAGGCACATATACTAGATCTTTTGTCACATGAATAAACAAACAGTTACCTTGCAATTGTCATATTCAATAGTCATTTTCTCACTATCAGTTACGAAGTATGGAGAAATGTAGCCACGGTCAAACTGCATTCCTTCAACAACATAAAGATTGTTTTCGGCACTTCGGCCCTCTTCAAGAGTAACCACACCTTTCCTACCAACTTTGCTCAAAGCCTCTGCTATCATGTTCCCCACTTCATAGTTATTTCCTGCACTTACAGCAGCAACATCTGCTAGTTCACTATCTTCAACCTGCAATTTTCACAATGGTTAATCCATCATAACATACATCACATAAACTTCATGTGCACGCAGCTTGTTATACACTGTTGTTGAAAACGGTACCTCTTTTGAGATTGCTTTCAGTTCGGCAACCAGTGCTTTGGTAGTCTTTTCAATTCCTCTAGTGATAAGAACTGGATTTGCTCCAGCTGCAACTACCTGAAAACATAGTGAATCCATAAGATATGAACCTTTCTGATGTAAGAAATCATTGCTACTAGCATAAAGTGACCACATACCTTAACACCCTCTGCAATAAGCCCTTGTGCAAGAACAACAGATGTTGTAGTCCCATCCCCAGCAAGGTCGTTTGTCTTGGCAGCTGCTTGTCTTACCAATTTAGCTCCTATGTTCTCAACTGGGTCTTCCAACTCGACCTATATCAATATCAATAAATACGCAGGCATTAAATTGTTTTATCACGAATCCATTAAAAAACAACACAAATGTATTTTATGATATTGGCTAGACAAACACTCAATGAGCATGAGAATATAAACAGTTCAAGATGTCGGTGAATGGTGTACCTCCCGAGCCACTGTAACTCCATCATTGACAATTTTTGGGGCACCGTACTTGCTCTCAAGAACGACATTTCTTCCCTTGGGTCCAAGGGTGACACCGACTAGATCAGCAAGTTTGTTAACACCAACCTGACACCAATAGAATCATCCATTAATAATCACCTTAAGAGAAAAATGGTTTTAGATTAAGTAATTAGCAGAAATATAAGGTTCCAAATAGCCACCTGAAGTCTCTTGATGGCTGAGCCATCCTTGTTGAAGTACAAGTCCTTCGCAGCAGCTGTTATTTGAGAGGGACGTGTTTTGCGAAGAACAACATTCTTTCTCCTCCCGAGCGAGCTAGCGGATATAGAAGCAAGAGAAGACAATCTGCTAGATGAAAGTGCAATTTTATCATCGATTGCCCTGCTGCCTGGGGCGGCCAATGAGCCGACTGAGGATAGACCAGCAAAAGTTGACGCCATTTACTCCTTACACCTATCAACAACAAATAAATATGATTAGTAAATTAGGGTATCTCCATTGTAGGATATCAAATATAAATTGCAAATAGACAAAACTGAATTTGGATAGTCCAACTAAACTCCGCATCTTAGATAGGATCCTCAAATCACAAGCAAATTCTCTTATCATCGTGCAAATGCAGTTTACTGTTTCATTTCTGCCATCACTATAGCTCCGTATCATTGAAAACAACAACAAAATATTTTGCATTCTTTGACTTTCCAAATACTAGCAGAATTCAGAATTAGATGCCCCACGACGAAAAGAAAACATCAACCTTGCAATAAACTATGAAAAATACATCTCAACCTAACCCACATCCAACATAAATTCTGGGTTTCATAAAAAATAAGTCTTTAACCAGAAGACTCAGCAACATAATTCGAAACTACATCATCGGCCGAAAAGCAGTAGGCTGGAGTTCATAATCAAGCAGCAGAGGGAGGCGCAATTCAAGAGCAATATAAATTCTCAACAGAAAGAAAGCATTAAACACAGCAATACCAATAGTTGACAAAGTAAATCATATCCATGAGCAAAGCATTAATCCACAAACATGAGTAAACGAAAACAAGGAGAAAAAAAAGTCGAGTTTCAATGGAGAGCTCACCGAGAATGGAAGGGGGATTGAAGAAAGGAGGTGTGAAGAAGGGCAGCGGATGAGGAGGGTTTATCCAGAAGTAGACGAGCAGTAGTAGATGGGTTGATTAGGTTTTTAGTAGGGGTGGGTGAGTGTGGGTAGTATGTGAAATCGAGGGCGCACCTCACTTCTTCAACTTTCCATTTCGTATCAACCGTTGGATTGCGGCTCTGTCGCGGAGGGGAAGGATCTAGAACTTCTTCTCAAGTATGTAACCAGAAATTTCTCGAGGGTGTGCAACTTAGTAATATACTGTAATTAACTGTAATCTTTCTTTTTCCCGCAATAAAATATAAACAAAAAATTGTGTAATCTTATAATCTATCTTACACATATATATTTCGATTATTTGAACCATTTATTTATTTTCTAAAATGTAGTTTGAACAAATTAAAGAAATATGAAATTAGTTCGTATAAAATTAGTCAATCTAAAGTAAATGCTGCCAAAATATATGATTTTAGTCAATTGTAAATAAAAGGTACTCGTATAATTTTAATCGGGTGATACGTTCACGACACAATCATAACACATGGTCGTGTATTATGAGTTGGGTGAGCATGGCTCGGTTTGGTAACCAAACCGTATTGTTAAAACCGAAATAACTAAATTTGTTAGGATTAGAAACCGAAACCGAATTAAACAATACGGAAACCAAACATAACCGAACCGAAAATTTTCAGTTCGGTTATGTTAAAGTACCAAAATACCAAGATTTAAAATGTTATTTAAGTTGTATTATTTTCTCTTACAAAATAATATTGACATTAGTGTAGCTGACAGAACAAGAGTGTTGTTTAGATAATTATGAAGAATAAAATTATTGGTTAGGTAATTGTATTTTAGTTGTTTGGGTTTGCGTGTTTAGAGAACATAACTAACTTAATTTTCTATACACTGTTATAAAAATGTGTTGTTTTATAAAATTTGATTTGCCTATTATGTCAATCTTATATAATTTAATTAGATCAATAATGTAATTTGAATAGAATTAGTATATTATTAGGATTTAGATTTATTTCTTGTAATATATTATTAGGATTAGATTTATTTCTTGTAATAGTTACTTAATAGTTAATATATACGCTTTGAAAGGAATAAAATAATATCTATTACTATTACCTTTAAAAGGAAGAGTTATAAGTCAATTAGATTTATTTGCTAATTACTATTTCTTCTGTCCACAATTTACTGATACTATTACTATATTAGAATATTTCCATTTTGGGACGTGGACCCCACAATTACTTTAATACTTTAACATTTTATCATTCTATTTTTAACACTTTAACACTTTTATACAATTAAAAATATTAGATGGGCTCATAATTATTCCGCTTTAACACTTTAATATTTTAATTTATTAATACATCATCAAAATACATTAAACTCCGTGCCCAAATTTTTAGTCCAGTAATCGGAGGAGTATTATCTTTTTATATCAACTCAATAGATCAACATGAAAATTTATGTTTGCGCCTCTACGTTATATGTTCTGCTCTCAGAGACTCAAACTAACAAAGGTCAAACAAGAAAAAAAAAATTGTCTCAATTTTGGCATCACAAACATGCCCAAGATCCATTTTTATTAAAAAAAAATTATTGTCTCCAATTTCAATATATTATAACTTAGTATAATCTTACAATTATTAAGCAAGGTTTATTAATTCGATTAGAATTTATGTTTATTTTTTCATTAGTTAAAATATTGGATGTGACAAAATTCTAGGACAAAGGGTCCTTTGCAACTTTAATATAAATATAAATTTCCATTTCATATCATATACACTTATTAACAATAATATAATTGATTAATTGTTGTTAATTTAGTTTTCAACTCTTTATTAGTAATATTGGATGTGACAAAATTCCAGGACAAAAGGTCCTTTACAAATTTAATATGAATATAAATTTTCATTTCAAATCATATACACTTATTAACAAGAGATAATACCACAATAAACCTAAGATCATATAAGGAATCCAATATATATTGCAAACTTAAAAATGTACAAATGTTACCCATATTTTCAATTATGGGACTAAAATACCCCCAGATTTTTTGAATATTTATAATCTCTTCTCTCATTTTCTCTCACATTATCCCCATTTTGTATCTCTCACTCTACGATCTCTCTCTCTCTCTCTCTCTCTCTCTCTCTCTCTCTCTATATATATATATATATATATATATATATATATATATAGGGATGAGATCTGGTAAAAAGTTATGTTTAAGTAAGAAATAAGAAGCAATATGGTCCCTAGATTATGTAAAGACGGATGGATCAGATTTAAGGAAGATAATTGATGATGGGTCAAAAGGTTACTTATGGGTGTTGACTTTTTATAAAATAAGGGTAAATTTGTAAAAATGAAAATTCATCAACTACTATATTAATATACAGGCGACAATCATGGGATTTGGAAGGAAATAATCTATTTTTGTAAAATCCAAATCTTGCGTTGGCAATGCTTACAATTTAGTGTAGAAATCGTAATAATCATATAAAAAAAATTAATGTTCTTTTTATTCAAATTGTGAAGAACTAGAGCAGACGATGATAACTTATAATGCATATGAAGTTGCATTATAATGCATTTCTTGCATTATTATAATGCAATTTACCTAACAAATTTTTTTTTAAATATGAAATTTGTTTATCTCCGGTATAAGTTGTTACTTTAGAATAACTAATCCTTGTATTTTTATTTTTTTTATGCATTTCGACTGCAATTTTATTGCATTTCTCGTTTATACGTGACTAAGGAAAATCAAATAAAAATACATTCATAATGCATCTTGCATCAAAATGCATTTGGTGTTATATTCTAGTGAACTTATCAAATAAAAATACGTTCGTAATGCATCTTCTGTCAATTTATAATGCACTCGGTGTTATATTCTAATACACTTATCATATAAAAATACGTTCGTAATGCATATTGTGTCAATTTATAATGCATTTGGTGTTATATTCTAATGCACTTATCATATAAAAATACACTCGTAAATGCATCCTGTGTCAATTTATAATGCATTTGGTGTTATATTCTAATGCACTTATCATATAAAAATACACTCGTAAATGCATATTATGTCAATTTATAATGCATTTGGTGCTATATTATTCTAATTCACTTATCATTACAAAGTAGCCCATGGATGTTTCGTGGGCCGAAGTCAAGTCATATAAATAGATTCATAATGCATTGGTTGTCTGAATAGGATGCATTCAATTTGTTATAATGATGCACCAAATTCTATAAGAAAAAAAGAGAAAAAATACATATGTTATCTCAATATAATTGTGTTGCGGTGAACTCTCTGCTAACAATAAGGGCGAAAATAATGAAGCAACGGCATTGCTTGAACAACGGTCAATACCGAATTCAAATCTTTCATGTTACCTTTCTTCGTTGATCGTGACGTGTAGGTACGTCTGGAATCGCCTGGCAAAATCCGGCGTCGTCGGCGGCGGGGAGGACGGAGAGAATTATATTAGTTTGGTGGGAGATTTCCAACGACGGTTGAATCTGTCGCTGCCGGCCAAGTACCTCGGCAATGGGCACACTGATTTTCAAATCACTATGGTCTCGATGGTGAGCACTTGGAGCTGCGGTGATGAATATTTAAGCCGCTGAGGCGGCCAAGGAAATCTGTGAAATTTACATAAATATGAACAGTAAAAAAGTTAAAATAATTCATTCAATAAGTTCATATGTATCCATACAATAAAGAAATCTTCAACATCCCTTAAATGAAGGAATAAAAACGGTTCAATCATTAAATAAAAGTACCATATTATCCCTCCATCACTTTTAAAAGGTAATATTTTAATTAGATATGATAAGAAATCTTAACCATAGATTCCCTAATATAAACGATCAAGATTGCTTCTCATTTCTTATGTTAAGTGTCTTTTATACATGATCTCTCTCTCTCTCTCTCTCTCTATATATATATATATATATATATATATATTTCCCCTCTCTCTCTCTCTTTCTCTCAGCGGTGCTGTGGCGATCGACGGCAAGGCGATGATCGACGCACTGAGGAAGAGGAGATCGAGAGGAGGAGGAGTGGTCAGAATCAGGAGCCCTAATCGTGCCCCCTTCTCCTTCGATTTCATTTCCGGTGAGTGCCGCCTCGAACCTCAACTGCAGCAGCGGGCCCATGAAGAGGAGCGCCACAATGAGGACGGCGATGATTACGGCCATGGAGGGGCTGAATCTGGCATACATGTTGGGTTGTTGGTCTCCGGCTTGGATCCTGATTGGGCCCCCGTCGTCGAGAGGAGGAGGAGGAAGACGACGGCGAAGAAAGGAACTGAAGCATATGGGTATAGGAGTTTTTGATTCTGAGATTTTTATTGCAAAAATTTATGTAGGTAGGTTATGTGCGTGTGTGTGGGGATATATGCTATTTTTGGAATTTGGATTCTTGATTATGGAGATATATTAGCTTTTTAATATTTTAGGTTTTCATTTTTATCAAATATGCTCCACATAATAATAAAAATATTTGATAATTTAGGTTTCCTTTAATATTCTTGAGTGTACTAGTGCTTTCATTTTCATTGTTGTTGCTGCAAAATTTGAACAAGAAAATTGCCTAATTATTTTCTTTTTTTGTCTTTTTTTTTTTTTTTGATTTTACTATGGATGATTTTGTTTTGATAGCACGATATAGAAGTTGAATGGATTTAAGAAATTTTCTCTTTTCCATTATTATATAATTTTGAGCTTCAAATTTGTCTCTTTTTTCTAGCATTGTAGCTTTTATTTCGCTAAGAACTCATTAATCTAAGAAATCGCTTCATTTCTTGCATTCTGCAGGCAAGTAACTAACGATTTCTTACCATTAGTAAGTAAGAAATTGTGTAATTTCTTGCATTGTCTTTTCTGCAGTTAATGGTAGTTACATTACCCCATTTCTTATCTTATCAAGGCAAGAAGTTAACTATTTCTTGCCATCAGTAAGTAAGAGTTTTTACCATTTTTGTCATTAGTAAGTAAGAGCTACGAAATACCAACTATTCTAGTTTTTTGTTTAAATACTTATGTGTATGTTTTGGAATGTCAAATCCGATGCCGACAATATTTTTATTACATTTGAGTAGGGTTGCAAATGAGTAGAGCTACTCGGGACATACTTGGTGCTCGATTCGGTAAAAGCTCGTTCGAACTCGAATTCATTAATAAATGAGCCGAGCTCGAGCCCGAATTCGAGCTAGTTTAATTTAACGAGCCGAGCTCGAGCTCTAGGGTGTTCGACTCGTTTTGCTCGCGAACGTGTTTGGCTCGTATGTTAATCGAGCCTATTCACGAGCATATTCGCGAACTCTTAATCAAACCTCTAATCGAGCCTGTAAACGAGCTTTAGCATTTAGGTGTAAAATTAATTTCAAATCACAACCAAAGCTAATTAGGCACTACACCATAATTATTATTAGAAAATATTAACTTATAATTTTAATATATATCGCCAATTATCATCAATTCATTTATTATATTGTATATTTATTTATTATTTTATAGTATTAAATAATTTTAATTTTTGTTTGATGAATTTTATTTTAATTTATGTTTATTTAGAATGTTAAAAGATAATATTTTAAATCATGTCTTTTAAATGAGCTTAAAATCGAGATCGAGCTCGAATTAAAATTCGAGCTTTTCACGAGCCGGATTCGAGCTCAAATCCAAACCGAACTCGAGCCGAACCATTTATCGAATATTTAGCGAGCCGAACTCGAGCTGAATTCGAACTCAAAATTTTTACCACGAGCCGAACTCGAGCACAAATTTAAAGCTCGAATCGAACTTGAACCCGAGCCCGAACATGTATAATATTAAACGAGCCAAACCCGAGCCTGCCAATACTAGGCTCGGCTCGGCTCGTTTGCAGCCCTACATTTGAGTATTACTTTGGTAAGATTTACTAAATAACTTGCCAAATATTTAAACGTGAATGGTAAACATATCTTCATTACTTGCCTTCTTTCTGTTGCCTTTCACATGAATGTCACATAATCTCATGTTCTTGCGTTCTTTGCATATAACTTGGCAAGGCGTTACCGACATCTTGCCAACTATCTTATCATGAATGACAATATTTCATCGATATCTTACCAACTTTGGAACGAATTCGAAATCTTACCTATAGTTGGTAATAATTTGTCAAGATCTTACATTCTCTTAATTCGAAACCGACTTACAGTGTAAAAAAAAAAACACACACACACACACACACTCAAAAAATCAACGGAAATGAGAAAAAGAAAAAAAATAAAAATAAAGGAAAAGATAAAAAAAAGTGAGTCTTCACAAAAATAGAGAGAGAAGGGAGAGGGAAGAGAGAATAAAGTAGGAGAGAGAAAAGATAGAGACAAGAGCACATGGGGGAGAAGGAAAATAGGGGCATTATAGTCTCATTCTTAAAAAATTGGGTTAAATTTGTCCATTTTTATGTGTGTTAGAGCTTCTCCAGCGCGTCGGACCCGGGGGGCTCGAGCCCACGCGCGAGCCCGCTCCGCGAGCCCGGTGCGCAATCAGGAGCCCGGCTTGTGCCCGCCTGCATCGCCTGGGCTGACGTCATCCAGGCCAATTTTTTTTTTTTTTTTTAAATCGATTTTTCAGACCGAAAAAATAAAAAAATAAAATAAAATAAAAAATTGAAATGTGCCGTTGAGCCTCTAACGGCTAATTTCCCAATTCCCCTATAAATACTCACGCTCACACACACAATTTCTACACCTTCTATACACAATTTCTACCCAATTTACACACAAATCTATCACAAAAAATTCATATTTCCTACAATTTTCTTCATCAATATGTCGAGCTCTTCCGAAATTGAATCCGATTCCTCCTCATCCTCCGGCGAACTCGATGCGATGTACCAACAAATCCAGAAGACTGCCGAAATTGCTCGCAAATTTAAAGAAGCGAAGAAGAAGAAGAAGGAAAAAGCCACTGAGTCGGCAAAATGCCGGAGGTATCCCGTTCGGCGAATGATCGATCGGGATCGAGTCACAGGAGCGGCCCAACTTTTCTCTGACTATTTTGCTGATATCGCGACTTACCCCGACAATTTGTTCCGTCGACGTTTCCGAATGTCGAATCATCTGTTTTTGCGCATTGTTCAAGTATTGGAGACTCGCGTCGAGTATTTCCAACAACGACATGATGCAATAGGCAGGCCGGGTTTCACAGCAATCCAGAAGTGCACCGCCGCTATACGTCAACTCGCCTACGGGGGTCCCGGCGACCAATTCGACGAGTACTTGCGGATGTCGGAGACTACCGCTATAGATTCGTTGAAGAACTTTGCATCGGCGATTCGAACCATCTTTGGTGGTCATTACTTGAGGAAGCCAACCGGAGATGATTGTCAACGAATTCTGGCAATGCACGAGGCTCGCCACGGCTTTCCAGGGATGCTTGGTTCGATCGACTGCATGCACTGGGCATGGAAGAACTGTCCAGTGGCGTGGAGGGCCCAGTACACACGTGGAGATAAGGGTCACCCTACCATCATCCTTGAGGCTGTTGCATCTCACAATCTGTGGATATGACACGCCTTTTTCGGGGTAGCTGGAGCGCTCAACGACATCAACGTTCTCAATCAATCGCCGGTGTTCAGCGACGTCGTCAAAGGAATAGCACCTCCGGTTCATTTCCTCGCCAACGGAAGGCAATACAACATGGGTTACTACCTTGCCGACGGGATTTATCCGAAGTGGCCCGTTTTTATTGCAGCCCCACCACACGCCACTGATGAAAAAGTGGACCATTTCAAAGTTCTGCAAGAGGCGGTGCGCAAAGATGTGGAACGCGCTTTTGGTGTTTTACAAATCCGTTGGGGCATGGTTAGTGGCCCATCTCGACTCTGGTATCGTGATAATATTCAAGATATTATGTATGCTTGTATTATTTTGCATAACATGATAATCGAGGATGAAGGAGCAAACGCGACAAATTGGGCTCCACCAGACGAGGAAGCCTCTACTTCTGCTAATGGTGGAGTGTATTGAGGAGCTACCGGTTCATTTCAGGAGTACTTGGAGCGGAACGCGTCGCTACGCGATAGGACCAAACATAGCGATCTTTACAATGATTTGGTCGAAGAGATGTGGACGCGTAGAGGCCCAAATTAGTTTGCGTATTTTTAAAATTATTTCTCTTATGTTGTACTTTGTTTGTTTAAATCAATGTTTGTTTTAATTTAATAAAAAAAAATCAAAAAAAATGTTACTTTTTAAATTGGAAATAAAAATAAATAAATAAATAAAATCAAAATTAAAATGAATTAAAAAACAAATCGAAAATTGAATAAATAATTAATTAAAAATAAGAGAGAGCCCGGGGGAGGGGCTTGCGGATGGAGACGAAATCTGGAGAGAGCCCCTCCCTGCCGGAATAGTGCCAAGAGCCCATTTCTGGAGATGCTCTTATATATTGTATTTCTTATATCTAAATATGTAGAATAATTCCCACCTCTATTAACAATAATATAATTGATTAATTGTTGTTAATTTAGTTTTCAACTCTTTATTAGTAATATTGGACTTCCCAAAAATATTGAGATGTAATGGAAATATTATTGATCAATTAATATTATCATTTTATGTTTGTCTTTCACGTCCTTACTAGTAATTGTTTTCGTTTCTAACATCAATAATTCATTACACTATATGAAAGTATAAAAATTTCAACTCTCAATATCTCATATAAATACCCCTTCGTTTTTTTAAGTGTCCTATTTGATTTTTTTTCTTGTTCATTTTTAAGTGTCCCATTTCAAAATTTGATGGCATTATAGCTACATTCTTCCAACTTTACCCCTGTAATTAATAAATAAGGTTAAAATATAAATTTATATATTCCCTTGGTATATGTAATTTGATGATGGAGACACTCAGACACTTATAAAAAAAACAGAGAGAGTAGCATCCAATTTAATTTTCTTAAATAAAAATTCATGTGATACAAGTTGTATAATTTATGAAAAATATTATTTTTACTCTATTTCTACAAAATTGATAAAAAAAAATGGTTATATGTGCAACGCACGTGATCTCTGCTAGTATGTTAAATACTTACAATATAATTTTAAATATGTAATATTATTTAGAATTTCGGTTCGTTTTTCGGTTTTTTGATATTTTGATCTTTAAAACTGATATTTTCGATATTTTTACCAAAAAATATTGAAAATCAAAATCAAAACCAAACTAAATACCAAAATAACCGAACCAAATTTATACATTTCAGTTCGGTTCGGTCCGGTTTTTCAGTTATTACCGAGTATTGCTCAGCCCTATTCATGACCAAGACCATGAGAGGTTGTGACAGTGTCCATGACCACGTCACATGATTGTGTATCACGGCCACGACTACGTACGATCACGACACGACCATGGCACGATCATGACACGTGGTCGTGTAACGCGACCATGACATATGGTCGTAAGAGATCTTGTGTCACGATTACGACTTAAAGTTTGCCTGGTTAAAATTATGCCCTTTAATTATAAGGTGTTAACGTTACAAATTTCGTTAAAAAAAACAAAAAACGTTACAAATTTTACTTATAATGGGTTAAAATTAATTTTTAATTATTAAGAATGACTATTTAGGGGATTAAGAGTATCATTTATGCTTAATGCCACTGATAAAGTATAAAGATAAAAACTCATATGACAAAAGGCTATATTTATAAAATAAATGAACACAATAATTTGCCAACTTTAACTAAAAAGAGTTTGAACTAATTCACGTTGAGGTCAACACTTCTACTTCGCAAAATTATTCAATAAGCACGTTGAAAAATATATAGGTGTTGATCGAACTTATTTTCGTAAGGTAATTAATGCATGTAGACAAGGAATTAACGAACACGAAAGTAAACGGAATACAAAGGGATTTACGTGGTTCGATCTACTGGAATAGATCTACGTCCACGGGCGGAAAGAGTATGGATCTTTATTGCTTGTATGAGTAGTGATTACAAGATTGTTCTCTCCCCTCTCAATCTATTCTAAACCCCTATTTATAGGTAATTACATGGAGTTTGACTATGATACAAAGTCTTCTCCTATTAGGACTCCTTTGGCTTGATCTTCTCCTTTGTGGATAAACACCGAACTTCTATATCTCTCTTGGAGCTTGAATTGTAGTCGATGTAGGAGTTGCCTTGGTGAAGAAGTTTCTTTAGTTGGGCCGAGCTGCGTGGGCCGAGCTTAACTGTCGGACCCAATTATATTGGGCCTGATGCTTGGGCCTAAGAGCTAGGCCGTTGTTGGATCCGGGATCCCTCGGATGTAGATTTAATTAATTACAATAATTATTAACATATGAATTCAGATCTTGAAAGCGGAAACCGATCTAAATCATATATATACCTGCTTGCGTATCACCGGTGGAATTCTGAGTCGAGGAAATGATCTTCCACGCACCAGATCTCTGCACACGAGATCTGGCTCTTTCACGTCGACCCCGAAGTCTTCTGGAGTATTCTCTAGCAACCAGAGAAATTCTGAGTGGGCAGAAATCTATTCTCTGTGCCTCCCAGAAGCTGCCGCCCCTCTCTCTCTTTTCTGTGAGAATAAAATCACCTTATGAACATTTCTACTTCTCTCTTATTTATAATAAGAGGTAGAGTGTTGGAGAGGTTAGGGCCAAGGCTAATGGGCCAGACTATGCTCTATTGGGCTACTCCAGGGACCTTGAGGAGGATTTGGACTAGGCCTTCCAATATAATTAAATAATCCAAGTATTCTCTGGCCCCGAATACTCTATTTACTTATATTAATATTATAGCCTTTCCACTATAGTAAAATAATATTGCATCGCCGTCCAATCCCAAATTATGACATACCGGGCTCCTCTTTGAATTATATTATTTCCCGTGTTTAAGATATCGCATGTCCATTAATTAATTTAAGCTACTGACTGCTCTAATTAATTAATATCTTATTCCGAGAGTGTACCCGTTCGACCTTATTATTATATCGGAACTTAATCCACCTGCAGGGTTTTGATATAATAATCCTTAGAACGCCTCAAGGGGACATCATCAACTCGGCGCACCGAGACACGATTTCTAGCTATAATATTAATTATCATATTTATAATATTATTACCCAAGATACGGAGATTCTTTGAGTTGCAATAACTCTCACTCATGGTAAATCGAAGCAATAATTATTATAAATACATAATTGAATATTATGACAACTAGAATTAAGAAATAATAATCGTCCGAGATGTGATCCTTAATAAGTCAGTATAAAAGGATTTATCTCACCTCGATCCCGTTCAGCGCAACTCTGATCGTATGCACCAGTATAAGCTAATAGCCAAGACCAACTATTATCCAGCTTATACTACAACCTTAACAAGTAATTCGTCCAAGATTACTTTCAGTTGCGAACACCATTTAACTATATAAGAAACCGATAATATGATCTTCCGTGCGACCACCCACACCATATTATCTATAATATATAGTGCCGGACGTTTATTTGCATAACCATAACACAAATTAATATGCAAAACATATGACAGAATATTTATTTCCAAAACCAGGAAGAAATTGTTAATAATACAAGCATAAAGTATGTTTTTCAGTATCACCCACAGCCGTATCCTATCACATCCCCCCCCAAAAAGATGTAGAAGCGAGAGTGTGACGTAGGGGAAATAGTTGAGGTAGGAGTGGTCTAAAGTACGTTGCCCCGTCAAAAGTAGAATTGATGAAGTCAATCGCGTGCCGCCTCGTTAAGACGAGGTCGAAGAAAAGTACATTGCCCCGTCAAAAATAAATTGACGAAGTCAATCGTGTACCACCTCGTTAAGACGAGGAAGAAGTAATACCGCCTCGTTAAGACGAGGAGAAATAATACCGCCTCGTTAAGACGAGGGAGAAATAATACCGTCTCGTTAAGACAAGGGAGAAATAATACCGTGTTGTTAAGATAAAGTCGGTAAGAAATTTGCATTGCCCCTTCGGAAATTGGATTTCGACGAAGTCGGAATGCTTGCCACCTCGTTAAGACGAGGTGGGTATAAAATTTGCATTGCCCCTTCGGAAATTAGATTTCGACGAAGTCGGAATGCTTGCCACCTCGTTAAGACGAGGTGGGTATAATATTTGCATTGCCCCTTCGGAAATCGGATTTCGACGAAGTCGGAATGCTTGCCACCTCGTTAAGACGGGGTGGGTATAAAATTTGCATTGCCCCTTTGAAAATTGGATTTTGACGAAGTCGGAATGCTTGTCACCTCGTTAAGACGAGGTGGGTATAATATTTGCATTGCCCCTTCAGAAATCGGATTTCGACGAAGTCGGAATGCTTGCCACCTCGTTAAGACAAGGTGGGTATAATATTTGCATTGCCCCTTCGGAAATCGGATTTCGACGAAGTCGGAATGCTTGTCACCTCGTTAAGACGAGGTGAATATGAATTTCGCATTGCCCCTTCGGAAATTAGATTTCGACGAAGTCGGAATGCGTTGAACAGCACGACTTCGTCAAAGACGAATTTTAGGCTTTAATTAGCACGACCTCGTCTTCAGACAAGGTTTAGGCTCTTCTCCGTTTTAAACAAAGGCCGTATCTTTGTTTTTAACCGAGGTGGTGCCTCCTCGTTTTAAACAAAAGTAGTTCTTCCTCACTTTTAACAAAGGTGGTGCCTTCATTTTAAGCAGAGGCAGTTCGTACTTTTATTTTTAACAAGGTTAGGTCAATACGCGCATTTTAATTTTACTCCTATTCTGGAGTTTATTAAGTACCCTCGTCAGGGTTTTACTAGCTTACTTCATCTTTTGACAAAGTTTGGCTTTATTAGCTTACTTCGGAAGTTAGATTTCGACGAAGTTTGGCTTCAAATAGCTCACTTCGGAAATTAGATTTCGACGAAGTTTAACTTTAAATAGCTCACTTCGGAAATTAGATTTCGACGAAGTTTGGCTTCAAATAGCTCACTTCGGAAATTGGATTTCGACGAATTTAGCTTTAATAGCTCACTTCGGAATTAGATTTCGAAGTTGGCTTTAAATAGCTCACTTCGGAAATTGATTTCGACGAAGTTTGGCTTTAAATAGCTCACTTCGAAAATTAGATTTTGACGAAGTTTGGCTTCAAATAGCTCACTTCGGAAATTGGATTTCGACGAAATTTAGCTTTAAATAGCTCACTTCGGAAATTAGATTTCGACGAAGTTTGGCTTCAAATAGCTCACTTCGGAAATTAGATTTCGACGAAGTTTGGCTTTAAATAGCTCACTTCGGAAATTAGATTTCGACGAAGTTTGGCTTTAAATAGCTCACTTCGGAAATTGGATTTCGACGAAGTTTGGCTTTAAATAGCTCTACCTCGTCGTAAGATGAGATTTTGGCTTTAAATAGCTCAACCTCATCATAAGACGAGGTTTTGGCTTTCGAGTAGCCACTTCGTCTAAAGATGAAGTTTCGGCTTTCGAGTTCCTTGTTTGTCGAATTTATCGATAGGAGTGGTCTCCCTACATGCGTTTAAATTTTAGGTAGCTCTTCCTCGTCGTGAGACAAGGATTGGCTTTTAAGAGCACTTCCTCGTATGAAATGAGGATTGGCTTTTGAGAGCACTTCCTCGTACGAAACAAGGATTGACTTTAGTTAATATATATATATAAACTAATAAAAGAAATTAGAATTAAGAATTGACCTTAGCGAGAAGACATTCTCGGGGCTTTTCTTGATGAGTCGGCGTTGAGAGGTCGGCGCCATGCTTCGACGTAGAAGCTTCGTGGCAATGTCGGCTCAGGGCTAGGTGGTGCCTCGGCGACGCCAACTCGGATGCTCGGTTCGGAGGTGGTGCAGTGAAGCAGCTCGACAAGGTAGGTGCGGCAGCTCGGGGAAGTGCTGCAGCTCGTCGGGTGTTGCGGTGGTGCAGCTCGTCGGGTGTTGCGGCGGTGCAGCTCGTTAGCTCGGCCCACTGCTGCAGCTCGGCTGATCTTTGGCGGGGGCGAGTTCGACGGGGTGCTGCGGCGGTGAAGCTCGGCAGATCGGCCCGCTGCTGCAGCTCGGCTGCTCTTCGGCGGGGACGAGCTTGACAGGGTGCTGTGGCGGTGCAGCTCGTCAGCTCGGCCCACTGCTGCAGTTCGGCTGCTCTTCGGCGGGGGCGAGCTTGACAGGGTGTTGTGGCGGTGCAGCTCGTCAGCTCGGCCCACTGCTGCAGTTCGGCTGCTCTTCGGCGGGGGCGAGCTTGATGCTGCAGCTCGGTGGTACTGCGGCGACGAGGCGGAGAGCTTCAGTTCGGCCGGCTGCTGCTGCGGCGACGTCTGCCCACGTAGGTGCAGCTCGGTGGTGCTGCGGCGACGACGTCGGCATGACGCAGCTCGACGGAGGAGCTCGGAGGTGCTGCAGCTGCGACGTCGTCTCGGGGGCTCGGTGGAGGCGCAGCTTGGCGGAGAGCTTGGCTGCAGCTCGTCGAGTGCAGCTCGGTAAGGGGCCCGAAGGAGGAGCTCGGCGGTGCAGCTCGTCACCATGCTGTGGCGACGTCGGCTCGACGGAGGGCTGCAGCTCGGCTGCTCTTCGTGGGAGTCGGCGGGGGCTGCAGCTCGGCGGTACAGCTCGTCACCATGCTTTGGCGACGTCGGCTCAACGGAGGGCTGCAGCTCGGCTGCTCTTCGTGGGAGTCGGCGGGGGCTGCAGCTCGGCGTGGAGGAGCTCGGCGGTACAGCTCGTCACCATGCTTTGGCGATGTCGGCTCAACGGAGGGCTGTAGCTCGTCGGGTGTTGCGGCGGTGCATGGCCGGCGTCAATTTCCGACTGGTTGATGCTCCGGCACATAATTTTGGACGGAAAACCCTGCATCTTCCTCCCTCTCATGATCAAATCGATCTGCCTAGTTGGGGGATGCAGTGTAGTTCAACCTCTGGTCGAGATTCTGAGTACAGGTTTGGAGAAAAAACAGCATGTTGCCATTGCTGCCTTGGTTCGTTTGTTAAATGATAATCCATTGAAGGCCCTTGCAGTTGTTGATGCCAAGATGAATGCAGTCGACATTTTGTGTTATTCTTTCGCCAAATTACTCCATGGAGCTGAAGGGAGACGCTGCTGAACTATGTTGTGTGCTATTCAGAAACACGAGGATATGATCGACTCTAGCAGCAGCTCGATGTGTTGAGCCTTTAGTTTCGCTTCTCGTTTCTGAGTACAGTCCAGCTCACCATCCTATCGTTCGTGCATTGGATAAACTCCTTGATTCGCTTCTCGTGCTGCTCGATCGAGGCCTACTTCTGAGGTTGGAGCTTCTGAGAGATTGACGAAGGCGTCACCGCCGCCGATGTGGGTTTTGCCATGATCACCGCCACGGCGATGGGGTCGAGCTGGTTGTATCCCTTGTGCAGGCCGTGCGTTATGATGCGGAAATCGTCCGAGTCATTGCCGATGAGGGTGGCGAAGTCAGAGAGGCCGAAAAAAGCTAAGGAGAAGACCCGTCGGATGTTGAAGGAGGCACGGCGGTGCTGCGGCAGTGGTGAGCACCGCGACTAGAGTTTCGACCCTACCGCGGTTGTTCTCGCTCACCGGGGCTGCAGCGGCTTCTGGACGATCTCCCTCGATGACGGACGCGCTCCGAAGACTTGGCTGCAGCATGACGGAGAAAATAACACCTCTCATCGGACGTTAGGGCAACGTGGCAACACTGTGGCGGTGAGGCGATTGACGACTAGGGTTTGAGCCCAAATCACTGCGACATCGACTTGCCGGAATGACAGCAGCATCTGGTTGTTGTCATCAATGATGAGGATGGATCGGAGGAGTCCCACGCAGCAGCACAGCAGCACCGACGGTGGCGGTTCAGCCGCTGCGCAGCGACGGCGGCTGCAGCTAGGTTCTTAAACCCTAGTGGGTTGCAGTGGCGTCGGGTGGATGCGGTGCTGTCATCGGTGATCCTTGGGACGCCGGCGAGCTGCTGGACATTGTGGAGGAGAAAGGACGATGGCGCGAAGTTGGAAGAAACAGCGGCAGCTGCTGCTGCGTTTTGGAGCGACGGCGACTGTGGTGTTGCCTCCAGCCATGTTTTTCCGGTGAGCTCCCGCGGTGGCGTTGCAGTGGGAGCCTCCGTCAACTCCTCTCCAATCCCACGAACAATCAGCAGCAACGGAGTAGCAGTAGATGGCGGCATCAACTATGGTTTTTTGAAAAACATAGCGACTCGCGACGGCGCCGGGTTGCTGCGTGGAGAAACTCTGGTGTTCTCACGAACGCTGGAGAATGTTGGACGACGGAGGAGAGCAGCGGGCGGCGGCGGTGGAATCTGCAGCAATCGCAATTTATGGTGGCGATTGCTGCACTATTTTTCCAGCCGTAGCTCCGGCGTGCTCCGTCGGTGGCTGTTCAGTGGGAGATTCCAGTGAGCCTTCTCCTTCATCGGTGTTCAAACAGCAGCGACGGTTGATCGTGTTTAGCCTTCCTGTCATGGCTGTAGATTACCTAGAAAACTTTTGATCGAAAATCACAAATTTTCGTTTCCCACAGACGGCGCCAGTGATCGAACTTATTTTCGTAAGGTAATTAATGCATGTAGACAAGGAATTAACGAACACGAAAGTAAACGGAACACAAATGGATTTACGTGGTTCGATCTATTGGAATAGATCTACATCCACGGGCGGAAAGAATATGGATCTTTATTGCTTGTATGAGTAGTGATTACAAGATTGTTCTCCCCCTCTCAATCTATTCTAAACCCCTATTTATAGGTAATTACATGGAGTTTGACTATGATACAAAGTCTTCTCCTATTAGGACTCCTTTGGCTTGATCTTCTCCTTTGTGGATAAACACCGAGCTTCTATATCTCTCTTGGAGCTTGAATTGTAGTCGATGTAGGAGTTGCCTTGGTGAAGAAGTTTCTTTAGTTGGGCCGAGCTGCGTGGGCCGAGCTTAACTGTCGGGGCCCAATTATATTGGGTCTGATGCTTGGGCCTAGGAGCTAGGCCGTATCCTATCAGGTGTATATATATGTACAATACGTAGTCTAACCAAAAGAAGAAAAAAAGAAAAAGAATAGCAAGTAGAGAGAGTTTATCCGTATGTATAAAATTTGTTGATTTCCTACAAATTCTATCTTCTTGCTAGGAGAAAACCTCAACAAAGTATGAAGAAACTGACAAGCATTCAAAAGAAAAAGAAAAAGAAGAAATGCAGTGTGGTGAGGGTGAGGTGTGTTGACTATCCAGCTCCAGTTCCAGCATTAGAGTTTTGAGTATTATAAATGGTAAAAGAAAGATTGTGAGGTGCAACAAGATCAATTTGCAGAGGCTCCAAGGAATCCACTATGTCTCTCATGAGGGGGCGAGCCTTGGGGTTGCGGTTGAGGCAGTGGTAAGCTAGCATGGCTGCTTTGTGAACTCCTTTTACTGGATACTCTCCTCCTAGCCTTGCATCCACGATGTCTAGCACCTTCTTCTTGTCTCTCAGTATCGGGATGGCCCACTCTGTCAGATTCTGTTCTCGTGCTGGCCTTGATCGATCCAAAGATTTCCTGCCCGTCACCAGTTCAAGGAGCACCACTCCAAAGCTGTACACGTCGCTCCTTTGAGTAAGGTGGCCTATGGATATGGATATGGAGAGAGTGAGTGTTGTTGATGTCGATCCAAAATGGCGATGCATTGACTAACAGTACCTGTCATTATGTACTCTGGTGCAGCGTATCCATACGTCCCCATTATGCGAGTGGAAACATGAGTCTTGTCTCCTTCAGGGCCGTCTTTTGCAAGGCCGAAATCAGAGAGTTTTGCATTGTATTCCTGTTGAGAGTGAAAGGGTTGTTTCTCGGTTATTCAAGAAATTAGATGAAGAGCAAGAACTTACCTCGTCTAATAAGATGTTGGATGTCTTAAAATCGCGGTAGATCACAGGTTTCTCCGCTTCGTGCAGGAAAGCAAGTCCCTTTGCTGCACCCAAAGCTATCTTCATCCTAGTAGACCAAGGCAGAGGGAGCAGCACTCCTGCATGCACACCAACATTAATCTTCTGTCTCAAAACTACGAATCTAGCACTAAACCTAACCGAAAGTACAAGAAAACCAACAAACAAACAGAACGAAGCCAGCAAGATTTCGACTTTCTAATATTTCCAATATTTCCAACCAGCAGTAGCTAAATTTGATGAATATTAGGACTCACTTGAAAACAGATGGTTTTCAACACTGCCCCGAGGCATGTACTCGTATATTAGAACCCGGTGTTGGTCTTCACAGCAGTATCCAATCAGCTTAACTAGATTTGGATGAGAAAGCTGCCCCAAAAATATCACCTCTGCCTATAATAGTAATCAATAGTATCAATATTCAGTAATACCACAAGACTAGCTAGCTAGCTGTGACAAAACATATATATGTATTACCAGCCATTCCCTATGACCTTGAGAACTGTTGTCTCCATCATGAACCTTAACAGCAACGGTGAGGGGCTGAAGTCCTTGAATATCTTCGGAAATGTAGCCTTTGTAAACACTTCCAAATCCCCCTCCCCCCAACATGTAATCTTGTCTGAAATTTGAAGTGATCGTCTTAAGCTCGTTGAATGTGAATACGGTTAGGGGTTTGGACGAGGTGCAGCGACGCAGGTCTTCAACCTCTTCAGGATTTGATGGCAGTTTTCTCTCATCCTGCCTCACTTTCTCTGAGGGGCGTTGTTGATTTGGAGATTCTGAAATAGTACCACTATAATGTCAATTTCTCTACTACTCCAGCACTAAGCTTCTTTTCTTGTTAATACTATCAACTATGCTTTTTTCTTCAAAAATTTTGTGCAAAATTCTACCTATCCTATAAATTGCACAATGACTATGCAAGAGTATTATAACATCAAGTGTAAGTAATAATGGAGGAAGAATATACAAATAAATTCGAATTTACCACTAAAGTTAAGAGTCTTTAAGAAAAGTATGATCTCTGACAGAATTAATACTATGGAATATTCATCAATATGCAAAATTAGAACAGGGTATCAAAATTATCTTATATCCTAGAACAGGGTATTAAAAATATCTTATTTCCTCTTCTGAATACTAAAAGTTGGATGAAAGACACAATCAAGATTACATTTTTTATATAAAGGAAAAAAAGAAGAAGTACCAGAAACGGAGAAGGAAAAGGAAAAACTCACCGGACTTATTAGAGTTGGAAGAAACCCTGCAAATTAAGGATTCCCACCCGCACAAACAATTCCCCATTAGATCAAGCCCGCAGAAATCTCAACCCCCCAAAAATAAAGTTGCCACTTGTTTTTTTCCAGAAACTCACCAGAGAATACCCATAAAAGAAGGATTTTTTTTTTTTAATTTTTTTTTTTTTTTTTTTTTTAAGAATGAGGGAGGAGGAAAAAGAGGAAAGAGAAAAAAGAAGAGAAGGGTTATGGTGGAGTTAAAGGGAAATGGCAATGATGGATGTGAGGGTGAGTGGGAAGTGGGGTCACAGTGAGTTTAGGCTGCGCATAGCAATATAGCATAGTTGATTCCTTGTTGTTGCACTTTGTTTTCTTCACTAAGTTGGCCTTAGTGCGCTTTGCAAATCAATTTCCCACCAATCCTTTCCTATCACTGTCTCTCTCTCCCTCTCTCCTTGAGCATGCGCACGACACCTTCCATTTCGTTCCATATATATATATATATATCTGTAATCATACTTGTCACCACCGTCCACTCTCCATGAGAAACTCTCTCTAATGCAACTTTCAGTTTTCAAGTTTTGTTTATTTGTGTGTTGTCCTTACTGTTAGTTACCTTGTGTAACCACCTTACCTACGTATTTTAGAAAGAATTGCTTACGAAACATTTTGCGCTAACTTTTGCCCAAATATATCAATGCAATATCACATGATTCTAATATCATAAATACATCAAATTAAAAGGGGGCCGGGAGGAAAAAGAGTCGTCAACACGAATACTTTTTTTTATTAATTTTCAATACATATATGTATGTAAGTTCATGGCTTCATTTCTGCATTGAACCGAAAAGTAAGTTCCGGAAAAAGAAATTAACTAACAATTATGTCAGTAATTGAGGAATGATTTCCAGTTCTACAAATTGGTAGTGTTATGTTTGGAAACAAAATCAAGAATATTACAATCACCGGTTAAGAATGGTGAAAGGCTGTGGTGATTAACTACGAATCATGGCAGGAAATAATGCAGCATTGATTTTCTTACCTCGACTGATAGAAAGTGAACCACAGTTGCATCATCAAGAACTATTTAATCTTGGAAAGTGAAAAAAGTAAAAGTAGTTAAAGTTAGTTAGTTATGGCAAAATTACCAAGCTATTTATGAAATGAAACAAAAGGGCAAATACTTGACAGCAAAGAAACTGAAAGAGAGTGTTTAATTTTACTATTGTAAGTTGAAAAATGTCAAGAAACTTGCCTCTTTATCAAGCTGGCTGTAGGCTGTGTAGTATGGATGTATCCCTTCTAAGTCATTGACACTAAAAAAGAAGTGGAAACTGAGCTCACTGTATCAGCTTCAAATAGCAATTCATATGCTTTATTATTACATCTGTAGAAACTTGTGTGTGAACTGAGGAGTGTTGTAGATCAACATCACTACTTGAAACAGAAAACGCGTACCACTGTCTCCCTATAAGACACAATTCCTCCCCTCATTCACAGAAAGTAGGCTTCGTCATATTTGGAAACTCAGCAGAGAACCGGGGATCACAAATGCATATCCAAATTTGCTCATTTCAAGGAAATATTTTGCTCTTACTACTTAAGGAACTTGCACAGGTTGACTATTTCTCTCAATGGAGAAATAAATCAATGAAAATGACTGCCTATCATATCATATATGGCTAAGAGTTTTAGGCTAGCTAGTACACTCGAACGTCTTAACTGCATAAAATTTTGCTGATATTTATTCCTTCTTCTAAAAACTATGAGTTTATATGAAGTACTAAGTAGAATAAATAAGACAGTCGGTTTTCATGAATTGATGTATCAGTATTAATCTGCTCCTTAACTTGCCTTGGCTGTCATGAAATATAGATGTTTACTCCTAACTTTTGAAGCCATTTTGTATCTAACTACTGACTGCCATATATCAGAGTTAAGATATAAAAAAACTTAAGATTACAGTAAAAATGATTTATGGCTCATCCCAATTATGTTGAAGTAAATCATTAGGCAATAAACTGCAATCATACATCCAAATCACACATCTTGACAGCTGTGAGGTAGGAACCGCAGAAAGCAGGTTGCGACCTTACTCATGCGAAATCCATATAGGAAGGTGAAAACTCGCGTAGCGTAAAAGAATGGATATAGGAATGAGACTCTTCATCATAATCTTGCAACTATATTCAATACAAGGCGCCTGATTCACGCAACTTTTGTTGGGAATAATCTAGCTCACTAGGCAATGATTTCTCAGAGTAGAGATAAAACATTATTTAGGAGTCTGTGTGTGAGAATAGCTTGTATGAGGACAATGTGCATAGTGAACATTATGTTCTTTAACTCCTAGCTAGAATAGAAGCATAGGATTCTTGTCTATTCAGCTATATATATGCAGTGATGCCGGAGAGTTAATCTTTTCTGAGTTATATGGGAAAAATGTAACTTATTAACTATACCGAGTCACTAAGATGGTGCTTAATTAGCAGTATGAGATAGGAAGCCAGTAGTACAGTACGTAGATCATACGAAAGGAAGCAGGCTGCCTGAGCTTATGGACACTCCATATTCTGCTAGTTATGTGTATCCATGCTCAGAAAATCCTGATGAATGCAGCCTATACCTATTACAGAATCTTAGTCATCATTTTGAAGGATTAAAATATATGATCCACTAATAAAGCTCAAATATGCCTCCAAATAGAAGGTGCATGATGCTATCTGATGGTTCCTAGATAGAGTGATGATGTCTGTCTATGCATTTCACCTGTGGGATTATTGACAAAATAAGAATAACAATTATTTAAAAGAGATATGGACATTATTAATTGTACTCATACTTGTTTCATTAATTGGATTCAGGAGCTGATAATTGTTGCACAGTAAGTAAATAAATATTCTGTTTTTATAGTGATTAGAGCACTTGTAACCAGTATCATATCCCTACTGTTATATATGCATGAAAATAATGAACATATATATTCCAATAATCCTTGTTTAATTATCAGTCTCACCAGCAAAGGATGGCTAAATAAAAAGGAGCTACTTTGGCAATTCATAAAAAACATATTGTTGATAGAGAGATCTCACCCAGCTTCACTCCTCACTCATACTTCACCAACAGTATATACTAGCTAGCTAGCTAGTATTAATACGCGATTTCATAGGCCTAAAATGAGAAAATCCTACATCAACTTGCAAGTATAATAACAAATGTACTTGAAGCTGGTAAATCAGATTTATTTATTTATTTGTAAATGAAGAAGCATCACCTTTGAAATGAAGCCTTAGACTGCACGCTCTACTCTACTCACGTCATGGCCAACTTTTTTTTTGGCTATATTTATAACTGCAAATGCTCCAATGCTTTTTGTCAAAAAAATGGCCTCTGCTTTGCGGTGTTTTTGGGGACTGTCTCTTTCACTTTCACTTTATTTGATTCATTCAAAATCCACTTCTCATTCTCAAGTAATTAATTCCCGTTTCCTATAGCTAGCTAGCTCTTTATTAATTTGGTCTCATCACATCATCAGGTCTTAATTATTTTTGCATTTCACATGTACAGGTCTACATCGTCTACTTGGGGCACGTCCGCCATACCGATCCTCTCCTTACTTCCGACCACCATCTTCGCCACCTTGCCAATCTATTCCACAGGTCCCAAACTCACTTTAATTTTTTTCTTTCTTCCATGGCATGTATAATGCATATTTTATCACAATTAATAACCTTTTCTGCTTTTGCTTTTGCTCTTGCTCAGTGAGGAAGAAGCAAAGGAAGCAATGCTCCATAGTTACAAGCATTCATTCTCTGGATTTTCTGCAACTCTTAATGCAAGCCAAGCAGCCATCTTGAGAAGTAATTAGCATGTAGTAATTGGTAGCTTAGCTTGAGACTAATCAAATTTAAATAACAAGAGATTAATTGAGAAATGCTAGTGCAGATACGAGAGGGGTGATATCCGTATTCAAGAGCAGAACGCTTAAGCTGCATACCACAAGAAGTTGGGATTTCATGGGCCTCGCCCTTGACTACAGTGGAGGAGGAACTCGGCCATCGCAGCTTACTCATGGCGACAACGTCATTGTTGGTGTCTTCGACACAGGTATATATGCGCGTACACTACTATCTATCTATTTACTTCATTCATTTTTTAAGCTAGTGATAATTATTAATTAGTAGCTGCTAATTAATTAAATATATACATGTGCATGGCTATGAGTCTTTTAATTTGGTTGAAGGCGTGTGGCCGGAGTCTCCTAGTTTTAAGGAGGAGGCCGGAATGGGGCCGGTGCCGAAGCAGTGGAAGGGAGCATGCGATGATGGAGAAGAGTTCGAGGGTAGAAAACACTGCAACAAGAAACTGATCGGAGCAAGATATTTCAAAGCAGGGTTCGAGAGAAACTACGGCAAGATCGACAAGAGCAAGAACCCAGAATACATATCAGCTCGAGACATGATGGGGCACGGGACTCACACGGCCGCCACCGCCGTGGGATCGAGGGTGAGGAATGTGAGCCTGGTTGTAGGGGGTAGTGGGATAGCAGGGGGGGTGGCGCGAGGGGGGGCGCCGAGGGCCAGGCTGGCAGTGTACAAGGTGTGCTGGAAGTACCGTGGGGACGGGAGGTGCACGGAGGCGGACACGCTGGCTGCCTTCGACCAGGCGCTGCACGACGGCGTACACGTCATATCGGCGTCGATCGGGAGGAAGCCGCCGCTGACGACGTTCGCGAATTCCGGGACGGGGATCGGGTCGTTCCATGCGATGCAGATGGGGGTGAGCGTGGTGTTTGCAGCAGGCAATTCTGGGCCGGATTTGGCTACTGTTGAGAATGTGTTTCCGTGGAGCATCTCCGTCGCCGCTTCCACCATAGATCGGACTTTTCCTACAAAAATTGTGGTGGACCAACCCACAGGCACATCATCCTTCTTCTTCGTGGTAATTAACAATAATAATATTCTGTATCCATTCATTCATTCTCCAATTATTGTAGTATGTATATTTACATCATGATGATGTTTGTCTTAATTAATTTGTTGCAGGGAGAAGGTGTTGTAAGCAAGCGTATAAGCGGAGCTCTAGCAAGAACCAGAGATTATTTTTACAACGGGTAATTACCATTAATTATTAATTAATTAATAAAGTAATTAATGATTGAGAAGTAATCAATGTAAAGGGATGGGATGGGATGGGATGCAGGAAATGTGATATGGATAATCGGAACATGACAGGTAAGTCCGGGGAGGGAAAGATACTGTTGTGCTTCTCCAACGATGGATCGGAAGGGGTGAGCATAAACGCGGAGTATGCAGCAGCTCAAATAAATGCATCGGCACTCATATTTGTGCAGCCAATCACAAGGCCTACCGCTGCTCTCAGCATTATCCCCCTTGTACGGACAGACATCTTCCAAGGCACACAATTGGGTCGACTCGACTAGTAAGTACTACTCCGTACTATTTAAGGGCTTAATTGATCCATGATTAATTCATTCATTCATTCATTTTGTTTCTAATATGTATATATATATAATTAGTGGGACGAAGCTGCACATCATGCCAAGTGAAACGGCCTTGAGAAGGACAGCGGCGCCCGTGATTGCCTCATTTTCATCCAGAGGGCCTAGCTCTGTCTCCCCCCATTTTCTCAAGGTACTACTTCTTCTTAATTGCATGCTCATGCTCATGCTCATGCTCTCATCTTCTTTTTATATAGTATTATGATTCATAATGATACCGATAATGTAGTAATATTGGGAATGCATGCATGCATGCAGCCTGACATAAGTGCACCGGGGGTAAACATAGTGGCAGCATGGTCGCCCAGGGCAGTTCCCACCGGATTTGGTGAAGACCATCGATCTCTGGAATGGAATATGGTGTCCGGAACCTCCATGTCCTGCCCTCATGTATCGGGCGTCCTTGCTCTCCTCACCTCCGCATACCCCCACTGGTCTCCAGCCGCCATTAAATCCGCCCTCTTAACTACCGGTAACTTTTTTTATTTTTTTATTTTTGCTCAGGAACAACCGGTAATTAATAGTACATGCCTTATGCCTATATATATTTTGAAGATCATTAATTCATTGATTAATTAATTAATTTGTATATATATGCAGCTTACAACACCGACATATTTGGCGATGACATGAGTGTGGAAGCATCAGAAAAAGGCGGCGACCCATTCGACATGGGATCGGGCCACATCAATCCACTCAAGGCCTTGGATCCTGGACTTGTTTACGACACCACTACTCAAGACTACATCACTCTGTTGTGCAACATGGGTTACTCCCAACCCCAAATACAATCCATGCTCAATATCAATTACACCTACACTTGCAATTACAACCACAATTACAATTACGATTACATGAACATAAATTACCCTTCCATCTCTGTGCCTGACCTCACCTGCACCATCACCCTCAAGAGGACCCTCACAAACGTCGGCCGTTTCAAAACCGCTGTCTACTACCTAAGCCTTGTCAAGCCTCATGGAGTTGATGTTGAGGTTTGGCCTAGAGTTTTGGTGTTTACGCCTTTTAAGGCGGTCATCACATATCGTGTCACTATCACTCCCCTCAAAATATCTGCAGGTAGATATGATTTCGGCTCCATCACCTGGTCCGATGCCTTCTATCGTGTTAGGTCTCCTCTCATTGTGCAGGTTAACACCACCACCACCACTACTACTACTCCTGCACCTCCATCTCACTCTTGCGATGACTATATATGAATGAATGAATCAAACAATAAACATCGATACATTTGCCTCTGTGTTTAAACAATAAACACTACATCTGATCGGTGTACGTGTGCTTTTCTATTGATTTGATGAAATGTTTCGATTGATTTTGGTACTGAAATTTCGTATGATCCGTTCAACCACATATTAGTGAACATTTTTGTACATGTGAACATCAATAATCTGCAATGTTCTTAAGGTGCAGAATGAATAATTATTACAACATAAACACCAAAAACAATAGGCTGACACAACGCATCTTTGTGAACATAATATCTTACTGCAATGTTCTTAAGGTGCGGAATGATGAATTATAACAACACAAACACTAAAAGCAATAAATTGACACATCGTGCCAAATTGTAACCCAATTCAGTGATATCGCACCTATATTTGCGGACAAAATTCGAGTACATATATAATTCACTATTACGGAATTTATACAAAATGACTATCACCTTATTACACATTTTCACTAGTTTACAATCATTTGTCAAGAGTTAAATTATACTATGAGCCACTCACAATCAAATTGCAACCACCGCCAGATTGTACATGTTCGTATTGCTGGCTAGAAGATGAGAAAGATCAACTCTAAATATGGAGAAAGAAAAATATATTATCTGAGTTCACTTCAATACGTGAATACGCACGCTAATATATATGCCATAAAGACAAGAGGGTAAATAGGAAAACTTACACGAAATCCCCCTATATTTTCTAATTTGCATAAAATACCCATGTGTTTTTATAAATCCTGCTCGTTACACCCAAACCGTGAACACCTATCGCCGTTTGCTCACTTTAACATTATTTTGTTTGATTTTTTCGATTGTTTTATATTTTAGTACTTTAGAGATTAATATTCAAATCATTAAACCTACGAAATATATCATAATCGACATTCGATTTGTCATATTATTTATTTTTTGAAGTTTGATGGAAAAATAAAAATTGAACGTCGATTATTATATATTCCGTAGGTTTAATGATTTCAATATTAATTTCTAAGGTACTAGGATATGGAACAATCGAAAATATCGAACAAAAAAATATTAAAGTGAGCAAACGGCGATAGGTGCTCACGGTTTGGGTATAACGAGCAGGGTTTATGAAAACACATGGGTGTAAATTCATATCTGTTTTGATAAAAATGGTGGTTATTACATGTCATTTTATTTCATCCACTAACTATAACCATACATTAGATCGGTGTAAATTGAAGCATGTTATTCCATTGCTTATTGCTCTCGAGAGAAATTTACTACTTGAAATTTACGACATAATTATATATAAAAAAGTTGAAATCCTTAATCTTATTATATATTTTTTTTATAAGTGATACCAAATTCCGAGAAAAAAGATGAATCATAATTTAATATTAAATACATTATATACATAAATAGAAGTAAATTCACAACTTATAAAATAAAAGAATACATTAAAATTATAATAAAGAGATTTCTTTTTAAATATAAACTCAATATTGTATCTTAAATTTAATTTTTGCAATGAAAACTTCTTAATTATACTTATATATATATATTTATTACATATTGATATTTGCGGTGAATATATGCAAAATATTATATAATATTATTTGTATAACTATAAGAATATGCATATAAATAAGGATAAAATAGAAAAATAGTTAAAAGTTTATTAGAGAATTGAGAAAATGGTGTGCTTTGATTGTTTCAAAAAGTATAAGTTAAATACAATGTTTAGTTGCAAGTAAGTTAGGTAGAGCAAGTGGGGAAGTACTTAGCCTCTCATCCATGAGGTCGGCATTGTGTCCGGTTTCCGGTCGAACCGGCCGGTCCGGTCAGGGTTCAAAACGTTGCATCGAAGACATTTGAACAATAGCAATTAGAGATAATAAACAATGAACTTGGAAAAGCTACGATTCAAAGTTTGGGATCATCATAGGCTAAAAGCGAGCAACAACTACGATTCAAAGTTTGAGATCATCATATACTAAAAGCGAGCAACAACGGACAAAACAAAAAATTTCGCTACCAGAAAACAAAAAGATAACCAATTTCTCGTAAGAAAAATTCAGATTTAAGCTTGGGAAAAACACAACCCAAAAAAAAATGAATATCCCGTAATACATATATTGCTTGGCGACGATGGGATCTTGAAGCTTGATCAGTCGATGTAGCTTTCCCGTTTTCTCGTCGGCGGAGCTTATGCAATCACACTCGATTTTAGGACACGCCCGTCGTTCTTCAAATAATTGTGAGTTGAAGGGCTTTTTTCGGTATTTGGCAAAATGTCAATGAGCACTGTTCAATCGTTTAAAATTTATCGGATGTAAGAGGTCTGAAAATACTATAAAAGGCTACATTGTTTTTTTGCTTGGGCCAAAAACTGAATTCTCGGGCTGGACAGAAAATGTGTCTTGGCTACCAAACATCCTCAAAAGCCCAAATAACTTTTCTTATCATGGCTTATGAGGGCAACCAAACGAGCGCTTAATCTTTACTATTTTATGTAAAAGGACAATTATATGGGACATCTAATAAGAAAAGAGAGACAATTAGGGTGAGGCGGAAAGAGTATTATTTTCTAATATTAACATTCTAAATGTGTAAAGTTAACTAAAAAATATGTCTATCATCGACTTTTTCTAAATATAATTCAATACTAATATATTTTTCAATGACTTTTTACATTTCTATTGTTTTAAAGAAAATAGTTATACTATTTTACTTTAAAAAAATTAACATAAATTGATCCTGTCGAATTTTGAGGGCGCTATACTAATTTTTTTTTATTTGGTATTGAAATTTAAATAATCGAATTTTGTGTAAACGTAATTAGTTAAAGTTAACTAATTATAGTAGTAGTAATTACACATAAGGCGGTTCCATTTTTTTTTTTTCTTTTCCTTAAGTGCTAAGAACACCGTATAAGTCCACGCCGAGTCCTCTTCCTCTTCCTCTTGTAGAAAAATCCCACCCGACAGGGACCTTTTTGTCCTTTTACCCACCAATGGAAATTCATCCTTCACCCAAAGCGACACGCGTACCGGCAGAAAACGCGTCACAGATGACACAACCAGCCCAATGAAGAGGAGCCACGTGGTACCCACACCCAATAAGAACGAAGAATCCGGAATGCCGCATCACAGGCAGGTGAATCTATCAATTGGGGGAGATCCGCAAATAGAAGGAAATAGAGGGAGCGAAATGGAAGAAACAGGTGGTGGGATTTGAATCACCAATTTAAGATGAATCAAAACCCTCGTCATAGTCCCTCTTTCTCTCTCTTCCCCAAAACCCTAACCCTTGGAGGTTTATTTTGCTTCGCTCGCTATTTTGTGGCGGCTGATACTCCTCTACTCCCCCCTCTCTGCTCATCTGCTTACTCCCTCTCTCTCTCCGCAAATCAAGAGATCCGTTGGCCTGTTCTTAGCTCATGGCGGCCGTTGCTCCACTCGCAGATCGTATCCTTTTCTACTTTTTATGTATGCTGCAGCTGGGATTTGTGTTATTGTCTCGTGTTTTCTCGGGATTTGAGTTATGTTCGATTTGAAAGTTTTTATGATTGAGTAGATCTAAGCTCGCAGAGTCAACTGCTACGTTTGGTGTTGATCATGGATGATTTGCCTCTATCTTTACGTCCAAGAATTTGTTTTTTCTTGAACTTGTCTTGTCCGTATGGCCGAATTGTTTTGGGTTCATCTTTTGTTGTTGCTAATTCAGTTTATTCCAGAAGACCTGATTTGCTTAAAGCAGCTCCTTCCTTTAAATCTTGGAATTCGCGGCGATCTATTTTCTGTATTATTCAATTTTTATTTGTATTCCTCTTGCTGGTTTATATTAATTGTATTGTATCCGTTTTATGGTTGTATGTGTTCTTTTTTGCTGAACCTTGTCTGGAATTATTGGGGCTGAAAAGTTTTTGAAAAGATTTTCTAGAGGTATGAAAGTTTTTGTATCCGAATATTTTACCAGCAGAAGATTTTTACTGAATCAATTCTTGTTGGGAGGACGTGTATTCCTTTACTCTCTTTGCTATAGAAACTTCTGATTTGTTGCAGAAGTTATCTTTGGAAACTCAGCCGAAGACTATTGAGGTCCCAGAAGCCACCAAGAAGGTGCTCATCTCAATCCTGGGATTATTCACTTAGATATAGGAATATCATTATCTTTAACCTCTCTCACCTGATTTCATGTTGCAGCCTTCAACTGATTCCAATAGCATGGCGAATGGAATTCAGACAGATCGTTCTATCACGCCTTTATTACCTGACTTTATGGATCCAACAATGTGCTACCTTCACAATGGCTATCCTTCTGCATATTATTACAGTGGTAATACTTCTGTTTGAATTCTAGAACTCATTTTATGTGGTTTCAGCTATGGAGAATCTTGATGTTGATGTTTCAGTATTCTCTTAACGTTCGCTTTGCATGTAGGTTATGATGGTAGTGGAAATGAATGGGAGGAGTACAACAGATTTGTCAGTCCGGATGGAGTGGACATGACTTCAGTAAGTTCTTATTATGTCTAGAGTCTTGCTCAACCTTTATTAACAAAATTACGTTGAAGTCACAGAGTGAAGTGTTGTTATCTTGTTTTTCCTTCATTTGGTTTCAGGGAGTTTATGGGGAGAATGGGTCGCTCATGTATCATCATGGTTATGGATATGCTCCTTATGGTCCGTATTCGCCTGCTGCTTCACCTGTCCCAACTGTTGGACATGATGGGCAGCTATATGGTGCTCAGCACTACCAGTACCCTGCTCCTTATTTCCAGTCATTGACACCAACTAGTGGTCCGTTCCCCTCTCCAACTGCTCCTTCAAAAGGTGAGATTGCCACCTCTGGAGCTGCTGATCAAGCCCCATTGTCCGTAGATTCTACTAATTCAAAATCTATTGGCATTGCCAATAATGGTTCTGCACCAGCAAGAGCTACGTATCAGAACTCGTCCTTCAATGGATCGCACGGAAGGGGCCAAATGCCTGGGGGAGTTCCTGCTTCTGGTTATCAGGATCCTAGATTTGGGTTTGATGGATTGCAGTCTCCGTTTCCATGGCTGGAGAGTCCTTACTTTTCAGATGGGCAGCCTAGACCTGTTACTAGTTCCTCAATGACTTCATCAATTGCAAACGTAAACAGTGTTCCTTCATCTAGGAATCAGAACTTCCGACCTCACATGATGGTAAAGTACACACATATTCCTCATATTAATAATAATAGTTTGTCTGAGGTCTTCTGTTGATTTTGTTCTACATGGTCTATGTCTATAATGGATGTTCACAATGTTTTATTCTGTGGATCTGCATGCTCTTGTGCTGCATGTGCTGTGTCTATTTTCTTGTAGTATTGATTTTATTGTGAACCAAGTTCTGTTGATTTTGTTTTACTCTGTTTCAGGAGGTTCACAAGGTTTTGTTCTTTGGTAACTTTGCATGTTCTTGTTCTGCATGTGCTATATAGCCTATATCACTATTTGATGTTTTATTGAACTAGCTGTTGGTGAGAGGTTTAGTTACGGACAAAAATATATTGACTAGAGTGGTCTAATTGATGTGTTGTTGTGTTTGTCACTCAGGGTGTACACCACTCGCGGCCAATGTCTGGGTTGAACACTGCTAATGGCTACATAAACAGAATGTACCCAAACAAATTATATAGCCAGTATGGAAATGCTTATAGGTCTGGACTTGGCTATGGAGCTAGTGGTTATGATACTCGGGCAAATGGACGTGGTTGGATGGCGATTGATAGTAAGTACAAGCCTAGGGGGAGAGGGAACGGCTTCTACAATTATGGGAATGAGAGCTTGGATGGCCTGAATGAACTGAACAGGGGACCGAGATCCAAAAGTTCTAAGAATTTGAAGGGCTTCATGCCTGTGGCCCTGGCTGTCAAAGGCCAAAACATCCCCTTGAATGGTACAACTGATGAAGAAGAGAAGGTTTCAAGTGCCACCCCTGACAGGGAACAGTATAACCGACCAGATTTTCCTGAGACTTACTCTGATGCTAAATTTTTCATCATTAAGTCATACAGTGAGGATGATGTTCATAAGAGTATCAAGTACAATGTCTGGGCTAGCACACCAAATGGTAACAAAAAGCTAGATGCTGCATACAACGATGCTCAACAGAAATCTGGAGACTGCCCTGTATTCCTGTTCTTTTCCGTAAGTGATTAAAGATAATGATGATGGCTAACTTGGGGGTGTTAACAAGTAATACATATTTACTCACAATTTTTTAACTGCAGGTGAATACCAGTGGCCAGTTTGTTGGGGTGGCAGAGATGATTGGTCCTGTTGACTTCAACAAGAACGTTGAATACTGGCAGCAGGACAAGTGGATTGGTTGTTTCCCTGTGAAGTGGCACATTGTGAAAGATGTTCCCAACAGTTTATTGAAGCATATTACCCTTGAAAACAATGAGAATAAACCTGTAACTAACAGCAGGGACACCCAAGAGGTAAGCATTGTCATTGTGTATCCTATTAATGATTAACAAAGTATTCTCTAGTTGTTTTCTTGTCAATTTGGAGGGCAAATGCTTATTAAATGAGTTGGTTTGAGAAGGTTAAGCTTGAGCACGGCCTTGAGTTGATCAAAATATTCAAAGAGCATACAAGCAAACAGTGTATACTTGATGATTTTGAATTCTATGAGGACCGCCAGAAGAGAATTCAGGAGAAGAAATCTAAACAGCAGCAATTTCAGAAACAGGTGATGGTGCTTTTCAATTCTAAGTGATAATAATCTACCAATGCTCTGCAATGTTCCATTTTTTTGATGCGCGGTTTCATTTATAGGCTCAAGTATGGGAAGGAAAACCAACTGAAGAGAAGAGCAAGGAAAGTGCAAATGGTGATTTGAAGACTCTAAAGTCATCGGATGATGCAGCAGCATTAAGCAAGGAAGTTCCCTCTGTTGATTCTAGCAGGGAGAGCAAGACGGTTGAAAGCAGTACCATCTCCAGACCGGTGGATGTAAAGAACGGGAGTCCTGCGGCTGCTGTTCCCGAGAAGAAGCCTGTGGTTAACGGTGTTGCAAATGGTTGCTAGGTTTCTTCTGCAGATAGTCCGAGGACGGACAGATGCATCCATAGAATTGTGCTGAATCCAGTTTACAAAGTCATCTGGCGGCCTCTTTAAGTTGGGGAGAATGTGGTAAACCACTGGGGAGGAGCAGAGGTGTTGGGGCCCATTTTTCCTCATGATGGGTATTGTTTAGATTCTAACAGGTTTTCTTGTCCTTGTGGTTTTGGGTAGTAGGGGAATGGACCTTTTTCTTTTTTCTTTTTCTTTTTTTCCTTTTTCATTTTCAATCGTGAAGATCTTTTATTTATGGCTTTTTCTTGGTTGTCAGTCTTATTTTCTTAATTTTTTTTTTCTTTTTGATTTTCAGTGTCTTTCCATTCTTGTAACCATAGCCTACTTTTATACTTAAAAAGAGAGCTAGCAGCAAGGTGGGAAGTATTAAATATAAGTTGGTTTATGTTCTGTCGTTATGTAGTAGTTTGCCTCAAGGCCAGTGCTTCTAAAATTGTGTGATTTGCCAAAAATACAATCAGTTATTTCGGCGAATAATCAAGGAAAAGGAAGAAAAAAAAAAGTCCCCGTGCATTCGACTAGACATGGATTTGAAGAGTTATGCATCGCTATAGTTCTTCCTACCATTTACTTGGATAGTGTTTATGAATCACGAGAATCATGTTCTGCTTCACAGCATGGTAAACACTTTATCAGAAGTAGAAAAGGAGGCTTTGTTGGCATCAATTGGTGGTATAAAGGTGTTTGCAGAGGGCAACATTGTAGGTGTATCTTTTGAACACAAATGTAGCGAAAAAACTAGAAACAAACACAGGATGGGGGGAGCATGGAGGTAACCGAAGAGGCTTGCGCTACGAGCACCTCCTCAAAAACTGACAAACTAGAAACAAACACAGGAGGGTACCCGCAGAGGCTTGCCTGCGAGCACCTCCTCAAAAACTGACGCAATGGAAAAATTAACGAACAAATAAACACAGAACACAAAGAACACGTTGCGTGCCTCAAGGCTAAACTTCACTATAATTCACGTAGAATTACAAACTAGAGTTGAGGTAGAATTACAAACTAGAGTTGAGGAAACAAACTATGAAAAATTACTAACACAATTGCTAGTATTACTCAACTCAAAAAGCTATTTGGAAATCTCTATTAACTCTCTATTCTTTCTCCCAAAAAGCGTATCATGCATCTGCAAGTACTTGAGGTATATACTCCAACAATCTTCAAACTCCCACGTTCTTCTCTTGCACGACATGAACTGAGTTAGTGGGAGCGGTTATTCTCGTGACACTTCATCCCACGATTTTGCTTCTAACCTAGTCTTCTAGCAGCCACATGTAAACTCCACGCAAGCAAATCTCTTCCTTGCATATAGGCATTAGTAGTTGTGTGTTGGGCTGTGAATGGATTAGCCCAATCTACACTCCACACTTAAAAGCCCAAAAGCGAATTGGTCTACGACCCTCTCTCAACACACATCAGCCTCCTCATCAGTTGACTCATCAGCCACCTCATCACTCCCCCTTAATCCATAACATCTCTTAAACAAGAGAGAAAATAGAAGAAAGACAAAACAACAAAAATATGGAATTTTGTTAGAATCCAATATTCTCATCAATTACCAAACCCACTTAAAACACTAAATACTCCCATCTTAAATCCCATGCCGAAAAGAAGTGTGACAACTTCAAAAGACCGGAGGGAGTACTACTTATCAATGCCGTTTGCAAAATCTTTTCCAGAGTGGGGTGTAGTGGGGGACTTGCGGCCATCTTCATTTCTTGACTGGTTAGAAAATGACATGCATGCTTTTCTTATTTCTTCTCAACCTCATAGCATGAATGAATTTGCAACACTCTCTCTCTCTCTCTATATATATATATATATATATATAAGTGAGTGTTCCCGGTGCCCTAAATGGTACGGCATGGCACATCAAGAATTTTTCAAGACAGTGACAATCAATCAATCATCAAGCAAGAAGGTTAAGGAAATGAAAAGCGGTGATCGATCCAATATGAACGTCTTAACAAGTCTGAATTAGATTTGACAGTTGGCTTCACATTAACGTCACCTGAATTCATGGCCTCTTCTACTTAGTTGAAGTAGTAGTAGAATTAGGGAATGAATTGTGATACAAATTAGTAAGATTTATTTATGAGAAAACAGGTGACAGATCCCGTAGTTTAATTACATTGTACATTTGTAGTACTTATAAGTTGTCGAGTAGTTTCCACATGTAGCCTAGGCTTACAAGATTGCTGGTAGCTGAAAGGCAATGCGGCTCTGATTCTGAATATTAAATCTATGTATTTATGCATATACGGAAGATTGAAATCAAGCTTGGTGCTACTTGCTACCAAATGTTGAAGAACCAAAATGTAACAATTACTGCAATTAGTCCTACAAAATATCCCACTCCAAATGGAAAAGGGGGATCGTACCACCACAAACTACCCTCATCATCATCCTCAACTACACCATCACCATCACCATCACCAGCACCAGGAGAAGAAGTGCAGGTCCTGTTTATGACGTATCCACACAGTTTTGGATTCCCTTCAAACGCATCAGCCCCGAATGTCTCGAACTGAAACCCCCTCGGGATCTCTCCTTCTAGATCGTTCTCCGCCACGCTGAACGCCGACAGGAAATGCAGCTCCTTCAGCGATTCCGGTATCTTTCCCGACAGATCATTCCTCGACAGATCCAGCCTCTGCAAGTTGGTGAGGCGCGACAGCTGCACAGGGATGCCGCCATTGAACCTGTTGGTGCTCAGATCCAAGGTTTGCAGCAGCTTCAGCTCCCCGATCTCCACAGGAATGGTGCCGCTGAGGCTGTTGTTCCCCAGTTTGAGTCCCCTGGGCAAGTTGAAGAGGCGATTGTACTGAAGTCTGTCGTACAGGAATGGCAGTGCCAGGTGGCTCAAGTCTGTGCTCGAGTTGTCGGAGATGAGCGCCGGCAGCCGCCCAATCTCCCGCGGAACTTCTCCCCACAGATAGTTCTGAGTGAGGTTGAGGACGAAGAGGCTCGGCATTGACCCTAACCACGCCGGGATGGGGCCGGAGATGTTGTTGAAGGAGAGGTTGAGCACTTTGAGTTTCCTGAGGTTGGAGATCCAAGTCGGGATCTGGCCTTGGAGTTGGCATCCGCCAAGAGTGAGAATCTGCAGGTTCCTGAAGCTGGTGAGATGCAGGAGGTCGTTGTCGTCGGGCATTCTCTCGCGGTGGAAGCACCTCGAGAGGAACAGAACTGCTAGGTTGTCGCAGTGCCTCAGCGTCAGCAGCGCTCCCACCACGTTGGAGAGGTAGTTGTCCGAAAGGGAGAGGTGGGTGAGGGAGGATGTTAGAGAAGCCATGCAAGGAGGGAGCTCGCCGGTGAGGCCGTTGTAGGCGAGGCGGAGCGCGGACAGGGAGCGGCAGAGGCAGAGGCTGTGGGGGATGTCCCCCACGAAGCTGTTGTTGCCGAGATCAAGGGCCTGCAGGCGTCGGAGTTTGGAGAAATCGAGAGCGGAGATCTGGCCTTGGAAGAGGTTGTTCCGGAGGAGGAGGGTGGTGAGGTTGGAGCAGTCCATTAGAGAGGGGGGCAGAGTGGAGTTGAGGTTGTTGGAGTGGAGTTGGAGTTGCTCCAAATTGGAAAGCAGCCCAATCTCAGAAGGCAGCTCACCACTCAATTGATTCACATGGAGCTCTAAGATTGCGAGGTTGGAAAGGTTAGTGATGGCGGCGTCGATTGGGCCAGAGAGCTGATTGTTAGGGAGAGAGACTTCCTTCAATCCCTTCAGCTGGTAAAGCTCGTTTGGCAGCGATCCGGAGAGAGAGTTGAAACCTGCTCTCAATACTTGCAGATTCGCACAACCTGATATTAACAGAGGAGCGGTGAATCCATTGATGGAGAAATCCAAGATTCGTACGAGCGGGGAGGCCTTGCAAATAGATGAAGTAGGAAGGGGGCCGGTGAAAGAGTTGTTGCTGATGTTGAAGGAGATGAGATTGGGAAGAAGAAATGAGGGTGAAATAATTAAGGAGGCATTGAAGAGGTTGCTGGATAAGTCTAAGTTTTGGATGGAGAGGGGGAAGGTGTGGATGAGTGGATTACCGGAAAGAGAGTTGTAGCTCAAGTCGAGTGTTCGAAGACGAGGGAAGGAGGAGGAGTAGCCAAGGGGAAAAGGGGAAGTGGATAAATGGTTGTGAGAGAGATTAATGTGGTATAGAAAAGGAAGACGAAAGGTGGAAGAAGAATTAATATCGGATGCGGAGGCGGAGGAGAGATTTTGGTGGGGCAGCCTAAGATGGGTGACGCGAGCAACACCGGCGGTGTTGATTCTGCAGGCTATGCCCTGCCAGTGGCAGCAATCAGTTGACAAGTTCCAGTTGAGAGAAGAAGGAGTGATGATGTTGCGGTGGAATGATAGTAAGGATTGTTGTTCCAGTTGGTTGCAACTTTGTACATATTGTAAAAGGAGGAGGAGAAGGAGGAGGAGGAGGAGGAGCTGCATACTTATTCTTCTTCTTCTTCTTCTTCTTCTTCTTAGGTAGTCCACTCCAGTCCTTATTATATTGAATTAAAGTTGTACTTGGAGTGAGAGAAGAATAGAGAACATGGATGGAGCTGATATTCCCCTGCTGCTGCTACTCACGCTCACGGTCACGGTCACGGATTCATGAATTACCGACATGGATTTGGCTATATTCACCTTCTATCTTCTTTTTCTCTGTGCGTCTTCAAATGGCATATTCAAGCCTAAAATGTGGACTTCTTTCTTTCCTTCCTTTCTTCTTTTTCTTTGTTGAGGATATGATATGATCGTTTTAGTTATTCACGCGCTTATATTAAAATAGTACTCCAATACTTTTAGCTAGCTTAGATAGTTGATGGGAGTATTGATATGCTACATGATACATTTGGGCGTCAACTTGAGCAACTGTGTGCATTTTTTTCCCTTGATTTCCTTTCCTTTCCTTTCTTTTCTTTTCTTCTCTTTTTTATTTTTTACTATTTTTTATTTCCTCCACGCACTAAATCACATTTATGTTATTTTTCTATTTTCCATATCAAATCAAATATTTAAGCATGATTTATTTAATACATTAATTTTAATTAGAATCTATTAGTTTCAATTATAGTTTATAAATTTCCAATTAGGGTTTGTACATTTTTAATTAGGATTTGTATTAATTTCAATTAAAAATTAGTTAATTATTAAACATATTATTTTCTTAAAATATTATTAAAAAATTGATTATATGCATTCAGTGAATTAATATATATATATATATATATATATATATATATATATATATATATATTCAAATATGTGTGTGTGAGAGAGAAAAAAAGAGAAAAAATTAGGAAGAGAGAGAAATGTGAAAAGGAAGGGGAAAAATTAAGTCGGCTTTACTGGGTGCTTATAGATGTCGGTGTTGTAACGGAATAGAGTAATTGTGAAATCGAAATAAACAAAAAGCGTAAAAGTGACACAGATTTACGTGGTTCACCAACGTTGTATTGGCTACGTCCACGGGCAAGTGGAGAACAGTTTTATTTAGATGACGGCTACAGGTTACAGAGATTGTGCGCCCTACTTCTATATAAATAGAGTATACCAGACAGGCTAAGCCCAATATGACAAATTGAGCCTACAGGAACATAGCATACCGTCGGGACCCCCATTTGCGTGGCGGCAAACATTATGAATTCAAGGCATACTAAAAGTCGGGTAGCATATAACTACTCTATATATATATATGTAATTTAACGAATGCTTTTAAAGTTATCTACATTTGACCAATAAAGCATCATTTTACAATTTCACATGGGAAGAATGAATGGCGGAGATCTGAAGCTGCACTATCTTTTGCCAAGTCGTATGTACAAATGGTAAACTTAATCCAATACTGTATCATATATTAATATGTATGTCGTCATAATTAACTTACTAAGCTAAGCTCATACAAAAACAAATATTAGCAGGTCATATGTTTGTTTTTTTTAATATCGAAACTGATAGGCACTGATTCTAAGATATAAATATACTACCTCTGTCTCATTTAAATAGACCTGTATTTCGTTTTGGTCCGTCTCAACTAATAGACCTGTTTCCTTAAATGGCAAAGAATACTTGACCACAATTAACTCTCTCTCCTCAGAATTAATTATGGTCACACAATCTCTACTCTCTTGATTCTTGTATCTACAGGAACCGTCCCTACTTAAATGAGACGGAGGTAGTACTAGTTTTTTAGTCAAACGTTTGAAAGACTTGGTCCATACGGAAATCCAACGTGAAAGTGAGGGTAAGTTCTATGGTTGAATGGTTCCCTTTCGGAGTGGGAACCTCCACTTCACTTACCCACCCTACTCACATTCAAAATACTCTCTTAGTTTATGATCTTTTGGGTTAAAATTTCCAGCAGGGAGGAAGTTCACCCCCTAAATAAAATTCATGGCTCCGTCCTTGTCCGAGAGGAAGGAGGCGAGAGAAAAATTTGGAAGAAAAAGAATTAGGGTTTGAGGAAATGCGGGAGCGGTTTTATTTTATTTTATTTTAAATTTAACGTTGTTAAATAAAGATAAAAAGTGGACAAAATTTGACATCCACTAACATTTATATTAGAGCTGTCACATTGGGGGGGCGGGCCAGCCCGGCCCAAGCCCGTCGGACTTTGGGTTAAAATATGGTTGGTTCGGCCCGGCCCACAAATCAATAGAGCCTGAAAACTCAAAGCCCAACCTGGCCCAAAAATACATATTTAGTGTAAAATTGTCCGGGCCAGGTCGGGCCGGCCAAGCTGCTTTTGCCATTTTTGGGTAGCCCGGCCCGGCCCAAAATATGATCGGACCTAAGTATATGTGGCCCAACCCGGCCCAAAAGCAGGTCGGCCCGGGCCCATTTTGCCACTCTAATTTCTATGGATTATCTCTATATATATCTTCAAAATAGAAATATACAGATATATACCATACTGGCGCGCAACTATTAACTAATTATTCATGATCAATATTACAAAAGTTTCAAACTCATCATATGCATAGAATTATATATAGTCCTTGCTTTAATAGGTTTTTTTTTAATCAGTTCTTTTATTGAATTATAGTAGTACTAGATTAATTACCTTAAAAGTTTTGTCCTCTCACCAACCTCCCAAGTCCCACCTCAATCAAATTCGAATTAGGTATACCACAATTTCCTACATAGGAATTAATTAATAATGTGTTGCTTCTGTGATTCTTCATAAATTTAATACAGTATTGTATTAGCGCGTTTCTAATCAAGCGCTCGCCATCATATTTTCTTTATAGTGATCAATAATGAATTAGAAATTTCTTGGTCACTTGAGAGTTGAGAGATACTTAGTCAAAAAAGAAATTATTATTATTATTATTATTATTATTATTAGGGGATTAGCCGATTAGTTTAGTGTATGAATTTGTATTGCAACTTGCGATATTGTATGATAGCTACGGAGATTCCTTACCAACTTATTGTTTGGCTTAATGTATGTTCCTCTAGGAACTCTATATGTACTCGTTCCGTCTATGATATGTAGATATTATTTCTTTTTTTGATTGTATATTATTTTTTAAACTTTTTTCTTTGGATGTATATTCGTACGTAGTTAACTTTCATGCTCAAATTTTCAGCTTAATTAATAATGGACGAAGAGAATAATTTGTAACATGTCAACTTGACTTAGAATACAGACGCTCAACAGAGTTGACTGCGTCAACTCTCTCACTGCATGCATTTCCATAGCTCCCCTCCCTCTCTCACACACACACACACACACACACATATATATATATATATATAAAAGAATGGCATCTCACCTCACTCACCTCAATTTATAGTCACTTCATGAGCACTCATCACTGTTTGTTCGTTTTAAAATTATTTTGTTCGATTTTTTTAATTATTTTATATTCAAGTACCTTATAAATTAATATTAAAATCATTAAATTTACAAAATATATGAAAATTAAAACTCAATTTATCTTACTTAGTATTCATTTTTTGAAATTAGAGGGGAAGAAAAACAAATTGAGTTTGAATTTTTTATGTATTTTATAAATTTAATGATTTCCATCTTAATTTATAAGGTACTATAAAATATAACAATTAAAAAAATCGAACAAAATAATCCTAAATTAGCAAACAACAATGGGTGCTCACGAAGATGACCATAGATTAGGTTGCGGCATATCATTCCTATATATTCCTATATATGAGAAATGATATAATACTCACCTCCTATGAGCACCATTCGTGGACACCTATCGCCGTTTGCTCACTTTAGTATTATTTTGTTCGTTTTTTTTTTTCCGATTATTTTATATTCTAATACCTTATAAATTAATACTGAAATCATTAAACCTACAAAATACATAAACATTTCCACTTGATCATATTGGGGCTAATATTGAGCGACTTTAATAAACCCTAATTGGGACTAATTAACCCTCATGGAAGTTAATAATTTCATCCATATTTTGATTTATTTTGATGAATTATGTATTAACTAATGCATTTTAAAATATAAACAAAAAATAGAGCATGTAAGATACAAGAATGAGGTGGAAATTAGTGGCATAAAATAAACGAATTATTTGAGCAAAAAAATAAGAACAGTTGTAAGCATGAAATTGATTAGAAAAAGAATAAGGGCTAGTTTGATACACTAGATATAGCAAGTTAGATAATTTTAAGCTGTCCATTTATGTTGTTTGATAGCTTTTTAAATTAACAACCAGGCCCATTCTAAAACTAAGGCCCGGTCAAGTTTCCCTATTTCACCATGACTCCCCATCTCTCCAAATTGGGCAGATACATAAAAACTAAATTGAACAGTGTCAAAACACGCGATTTTTCATTCCAAAATTACCCTCTTCATAATGGTTATGTCGATCGAAGAACAACATTCCACCATTTCAGTTTTTGAATTTTGGCTTCATCAACTCGACGGGAATATTTACGTCTTCAAACTTCACTCGACGGGATTCAAATTTCACTCAATTGAGTTACATTTTCTCCTCCGACGGGCATTTGGAAGCGGATCTGAGTCTTCAAGCTTGGATTTTACGAGGTGTTTCAAACCCTAGATTGTCGGAGCTGGCGGTGAAATTCCGACCACAAATCTGCAATCATCCAGCAACAGAGTAATTTCCTTTACTTTTTCGAAGCTGGCAGAGATTGTCGAAGCTGGTGGAGATTGTCGAAGTAATTTCCTTATCTTTTTTTTTTTTTTTTTTTTTGGCATTTTCCCTACTATCTTCCAATTTGCAGATGTGGTGTACTTGAGTTTATTGATTTGTATAAGATGTGAAATCGTTAAAATTTTGAGCTGATGGATTTCCAATTTCCAGATTCATAGGAAAGGATTCACTTTCTAAAACTGAAAAAAAACATCATGATTCACAAGGGGAAGGGAGAATCCTGCAACTAGACTTCATTCGTCTGAAAAATAAGTCGAGGTAAATTGCGTTGAACAAATTTAAGTGAGATTTCTAAATTATATAATTTGAAAGTCTATCTGCATTAGTCATAGAAAGGTATCCAGAATTTGAATTATTTTTTTAGATTCAATTTATTTGAATGTTGTATTTTGTATCTGTGGAGTTTGTGTTAATGTGAGGAATTAAATGAGTAGTTATTTTTGCTTTTGTGAATTTAGGGAATGAAATTTGATAGTTGTTGTTGCTTTTCTCAATTGTGAAGTAATATAAACGGAAATGTCTCAATGAAGTTTATAATTCCTTCTGCAAAATGTCTCTATGCAGAATCAAGAAATCCGTTGAGAATCGAAGGAATTATAAAATGCCTCGTAGAAGTGTTAAATATGCACATATTAGTTTAATGATAACTGAAATAATGAAGGCATATATGATCCATCTAGTTTTGAGCATTCATATGCTAATCAAAGGATTGACTAGAAAGAGAAAGAATAGTTCACGAACAAGGGCATACAGTATGATTGATAAGATCCCAACTCAAGTACATCACTTGAATCGGATGGTGTATTTCAGTGATACACACTGTATTTCAAACGTTCGAATGGATCGTAATACATTTGGGAGGCTTTGTATATTATTAAAGCAACTAGGAGGTTTGAAAGATGGAAGATATGTTTGTGTAGAGGAACAGGTCGCTATCTTTTTAGGAATTCTTGCACATCACAAGAAAAACAAAATCGTGGGATTTAACTTCCAGAGATCAGGGCAAACCATCTCAAGCTGCGTCCATGTCGTTTTAAAAGCAATCTTAAAACTACATAATCTGTTTTTGGTTAAACCCACGCCTGTTTTTATGGGATAGTACGAGTGTAATACTATCTCGTAAAATAAAAAATATTTCAAAAATTTATTTTAAAATCCATCATCGAGAAACATGAAAAATGCATGCTGAAACGAAAGGGGTCAGAAATCCTGAACATGAGCGTATGCACATTCATTGTTAATACATTTATTTGTTTTTATTATTTTATTAACAAGGTCAATTTTATATTTTAATGCTATTTTTTTATTTGATCATGTTAGCAAATTATTTTTTAAAAAAATATCGGAATATGCAGTTAATGCTTATCAAATTTGAGACATGTTTTATCATAAAACCTAAGAAACATCATAACTGATGATTTTTTTTATAATACATTATGGACCGTGCAGTAATGCGTTATAAAATTATAATGCAAAACTAAATGCATTATACAAATTGTGGATTTGTGGAGTAATGCATTATAAATTATAATGCAAAACTAAATGCATTATAAAACTAGTTTAAAATACTATAATGTATTTAAAATAATTTATAAATGTATTTTATTTTATAAAAATAAAATAAAATAAAATCCATCATGAAAATACTCTTAAAAATAAAATAAAATAGATTTGAATGTGCATTATCCCAAAATATAAGATGCATTATATAATACGTTATTCATTGTGCATCATTATACGAATTAAATATAATGCATCATTAAAATATATAAATATAATGCATCATTAAAGTAAAAAATATCTATAAGAAAAAATCAAACGATATAAGACGAATTATGCATTACTCATTTTCTTAAAATAAAATTATATAAATTATACTTTTTACATCTAATGCATTATACCTTATGCAGTAATGCATTATAATGCAAAACTAACTGCATTATAAAGATAACTTTATAGAAAAAAGAAATACAATACTACTTTTATTTTTCTTCTAAATCTCTTCATATTTTATTCAATATTATAGGAAAAAAAATGAATCTACCTTTATTTGCAACCCCTAAATCCGCCACTATTTAATGTTTCCATACATTGCGGTTGCTATTTATTTACTTAATGACTCTTCACGTTAATTAGTTTGAGCAATTGTAATGATTGGGCAATTAATAGGGATTAAATCTGGTCCACATGTTTGAGGTTAATCTAAGGCCTACAATATTTCTTATTTTTTACATTAGGCTTCTTTTGTACCTGAACTCAACCATATATATATATATATATATATATATATATATATATATATATATATATATATTATACATTCCATTGCGGATTCAGAGCACCACGTCGATTCGCATGACTATGTGGCGTTTCTTACATTCACCATTCTTATTTATCTAAAAAATATATATTTATATATATTAATTATTATTTATACATATTAATATTAATTGTAATCTATCTATATTATACATATATATATATAGTTGGATTCTAATGTACTAATTTTCTTATATTTAATATCTATTTATGCTAATCTTACATAAACGTATTATTTGATTCCATATATCTGTTAGATTTAGTTTTATATTCTATTATATTTATATTTTATTCAATCCTATCTTTTACTACTATTTCATTTTATATTATATATACAACTCTATACTCACACTTCAAATTATATATATATATACACCTCGATAATCATAGTCTTACGGCGTCCCACATTAATGATTCAAGAAATGATTCAGTTCAAGAAGAATTCGAAAATGTATTTAAACAATATTTTCTTAGCTTGAATCCAGAAAATAAAATTAGTGCTCTTTGTGCAATTTAAAAGAGATTATCGAAATAAGTACATAATATAAAGTGGAAGTCTATTGCAAATGTATGGTGCAAAATTTGTTCTCAAAATTCAAAGTAAAACAATTAAGATATTATAACTAGTAGACGTTCTCTTATCACAAACCTTAGGGAATCAATTATGATATCATGAGAAATGATCTCCTACCCATCGTGGATACGCTTAATGTGCCAACGGCTGATGTGGCACTACCACGTCAATAATTTTTCCTTTTGGGGTTTAGTTTTCTTTGTTAGAGTTTAATTTTTTTGGTAGGGTTTATTTTTATAAGGTATACTAATTAATTTTTTCCTTAAATATAATGCCGCCAGCTCATCCGTGGGCATATTAAGCATGCTCACGGTGGGTAGGAGAGCATTACTCATGATATCATAATCATAAGATCAATATCAATATATCAATATATAATGGCAAAATAGATCTCATCCTACATGGCATTATTATGAATTTACGTGATTATTTTTTAAATTTTCATAACTTTGACATTAATTAGTTAATTTGAAATATCCCACACATCAAATTTATATGAGATTTAATCAACGTACAATCCTTATAAAAGGAAACATCACATTCAATAATTTTTATTCTTCTCCAATTTTTCACTTAAAGGGTGAAAATTTAGAAAACTTAGATTTGATTTTCTATTATACGAAATTAGATATTAAAATTTATATGTTATTTGTTTGAAATTTATATGTAAGTAAATTTTATATGTATGATTTAGTTTAATTTTTTAGGAAACATATTCGGACAATTTTTATTCGTTTGTTTTTTTTACCTATTCTTTGCCACCCCTTTTTGATGCAAAATACGAGGATTTAATTTAATATAAGAATGAAAATAGTTTAAATTTCAATAATATAGTAAAACCTCCTTACATGAATACTCTATATAAGAAGGGGCACACTTGGCTGAGCCCGGGTGTACTATGTGGCCGTTCAAAAGATTGACACTTTTATTTGTATAGATTAACACTTTTCTGCATCAAGATTGATACTTTTAAAAATTGACACTTTTATTCGTTAAATAATTATGTTAAAGATTGACACTTTTATTCATATAAATTATCATTTTTCTGCATAAAGATTGACATTTTGACCTGACCACATTATGTGGCCGGCCTCACCCCAAGTTTTTGCCATATAAGAATAACCTTACAGAAGTAATAAAAGTCATGGTCCCCACTCGGGATCGATTATATTTAGGGAAAATATCTACATTGTAATAAGTCATATTTTTTTTCCTGCCCATCTTAAAAATTTATGCCTCCATATAAGAATAAATTGCAATATATATAAATATATATAATATTATTACACAAAATTTAATATGACTTAAAATATTTATTTATGGTTGCTTGTGAAAAGGTGAATGCATAGCTTAGTCGAATTTAAGATGGCCTAAAATACATAAATTTTTAGAACTTTCTAGATTCATACATTGTATTTTTGTATATTAACAAACTGAATGCATATTTTGGTCAAAATTATATTAATTAAGTACATGAATATGCTAAATGTATCTATGTGATGTAGAATTTAATTGAATATTTTTTTAAAAAAATAAATATTTTTCTATGTAAAATTTTACTTAGGAATAACCTCCATATAGCAATAATTTCTTTCAGTACCAATAATGGAGGTTTTACTATTTTTATTTTTCTAAATTCTTTAATCCCACATCGAATTTTCATGAGAATTCACTAATGGAGAACCTATATAAATAGATGTTTCTTTCTTAATAATTTTCATTAAACACAAAATTGATTTTGAGGTGACCCGTTGACCAATAAATTTTTGAAATTCTTTTATTATGTATCAATAGCTATAATTGTCAAATTTTTGTAACAAAAAGTATATTTTTAATTTAAAACACTTGACAATATATTAAACACAAAATTGATTTTGAGGTAACCCGTTGGCCAATAAATTTTTAAAATTTTCTAATTAACATGTATCAATAATTATAATTATAAGACAAAAACTTGGGTGAGGTCGGCCATATAGTATGGCCGGGTCAAAGTGTCAATATTTATACAGAAAAATGCTAATCTATACGAATAAAAGTGTCAATCTTTAACATAAATATTTTACGAATAAAATGTCAATTTTTAAAAGTGTCAATCTTTATACAGAAAATTGTTAATTTACACAAATAAAAGTGCCAGTGTTTTAGCCGGCCGCACAGTGCCTCTGCCTGATCCAAGTGTATCCCTAATTATAATTGTCCTAGCCTCTGTCCGGCATTGGTTTATGAATGAATATTCTTATTCAAGAAAATCCATGAAACAATCTCTCATTTCTCTGACTTTGTTTTAACTGCATGTCTGATGATGAGAGAAAAAACCCTCTGCTTTTGCTTTCAGAGTATTAGAATTATAGAGATTAATTCTATTTACATTTATTTATAATTCTTTGTCTCACATTGAAAAGTTAAACTGAGTCAATTTTTGTAACAAAAAATATATATTTTAATTTAAAACACTTGACAAATATTAGACACAAAATCGATTTTGAGGTGGTCCACTAGCCAATTATTTTATTTTTATTTATGAGATATACTTTAAAGTGATACCCCGTCAAATTTTGACATTGGAACAATCTCGCATTTTTCTAACTTTGTTGTAACTGCAAGTGTGGTCTGTGGCGTCTGCCTATCGATGCCGAGAGAGCTCTATGACGAGAGAAAAAACTCTATGCTTTAAGAGTATTAGAATTAGAGAGATTAATTCTATTTATATTTATTTATAATTCTTTGTCCCGCATTGAAAATTTAAACTGGGAATATATATTAAGTGACGTATAAAAGTGAAGTTTGAAGATCTAATTAAAAAGATGAATATTGATAAGTAATAAATATAATGATATCGATTGTGAGGTGGCCCATCCATTTTGAGGTGGCCCGTCCCTTTTAAAGTTCTGATAACTATAATTGTTAATTTTTTTTGTAATAAAAGTATATTTTTTAAATTTAAAATACTTGACAATATATCAGAGAAAATCAATTTTGAGGTGGTCGGCTAGCCAATAAGTTATTTTTTTTTGTTTTTTTAAAATAATTATTATGTATTGATGACTATAATTGTCAGTTTTTTATAACAAAAAATTACTATACTTTTAATTTATGACATTTGACAATATATAAACATAAAACGAGTATCATTTTAAATTGATACTCAGGTCATCCCTATCAGGCTCAGGCTATTTTTGGTTCGGGTTGATCATGTTAGATTGTTATATGCCCGTTGGCCAATTTTTTTTTGAAATTTTATTAATATGCATCGATATCTATGATTGTCAGATTTTTATGATAAAAATATATTTTTAATTTTTAATTGTTATATGGTGGCCAGTTAGCCAATTATTTAATATTTTATTTATGTGATATACTTTAAAGTGATAGTCCTTCGAATTTTGAAGGAAGAAACTAGTAGTATTTATTTGTGCCATTACTACTGTTGTAGTATTTTTCAAACATTTAATTACTACAAATTAATACTAACTTAATAGCAAGATGTTAGACTAGAAAAGAATCAACATAATAATGGTCTCAAGACTCTCAACTCTCTCTAAACAAAAAAGAGTAAAACAGAATTTGGAGGGGCAAAGTGTTAGATCCGCATAGTTTGGGGGGTAAACTGTAATTCAACCAAAATCCAATGCCGTTTGTTTTCTCAACATCAAAGTCACAAGTCAAAATTAGTCATTAAATTCTCCCATTTCCGCAATCTTCTTTTTTCTAATTTAGACTAGAGGCTGATAAGATCAGAGCCACGACGACTGAGATGAGGCTACCGATGGTCGATTGCCGGAGTTTGATCCAGTTCTGCCGAGCCTTCCCCCCTCGCAACGCCAATAATTTTACGAATCCCAGCCGCCGCCGCCGTTTCACTGCTGATTCCCTAAGCCCCTTATCCAATGAATTCTGCCACCGCTCCCCGCTCGCCGCCGTCGATCTGGTCATACTCGTCGCGGTGTTTGTCTCTTCGGCGTTCCTGATCCTTCCTTACTTGAAATTGTTCTTCTTAGAGCTTTTGCCGGCCGCTCATGCCGCGATCGTTGACCTCATCCTCGAGGAGCCGCTGCCGTACGTCGTCGGCTTCCTCACGGTAGTGTTGGGAGTGATTCTGGCGCTTTTCATCGACGCCAGGCTCAGAAAATGCGGGAACCCTAAGTGCAAGGGGCTCCGCCGGGCAGTGGAGTACGATATTCAGCTGGAGACGGAGGCTTGCGTTAAGCACTCACCGCCTCAGCTCCATATGGATGCTTATCGCGACCTCAATGCTATGACGGAACTGGAATTAGGGGAGGATCGGAAGGAATTGGAGGCGGAGTTGAAGAAAATGGCGCCCGTCAATGGGAGGACCGTGCTCATATTCCGATCTCCATGCGGATGTCCTCTTGGTAGAATGGAGGTTTGGGGCCATAAGAAAATTCGTAGAATTAAGAAATAATGTCTGTTTCGTTTATAGCAAATATCAAAATACTAATACTATACCATGGCAAGTCTGTCTTCATACTGGAGTATCTATATACACAATAAGTGATGATTTATAGCGCGTAGTACTAGTAGTAATACACTTTTCGTGCTCTTTCTTTGTAGAAACTAAGGAAAGCTGCTGAACACATAGTTTGTTATCTGAATCTATCAATAGTTCAATACAACTAACAGTTCTGTCCTGTTGAAAAAACGTATATTCTTGTTTTGCGGTTAGTTATGGACTATGGTAGTAGCTTCTTTCATGCAATTGCAATCTGAACTTAAATTCCCTTCTAAGCCATGGGAACCGTTGCAGTTAAGCCCATGTTTGGTTTACATTTTTTTGGGTAGGGAAAGGGAAACAATTAATTGATTTCATTACTTTTTGTTTGATTTGAGTAATATGTTATCAATTTCCCTTACTTGGGGGTAACTCAATCCATTACATTGTTACCCCTCAAGAAGAAGGGGAAACAAGGAGAAAGGATCTCCCCTTACAAGTGACTCGTTTTCATTATTGAACCAAACACTCAATAAAAGTAACCATTATTATTACCATTCCCTTACTTGACTTGATTTCATTCCGTTTCCGTTACCCAACTTGAACCAAACGACCCCTAAATATGTATGTGGCTTTTGTTGTGCTGATGCTTCTTTAGACTAACTATCTGTGCTATTTCACTTGCTCTGGATCATGACAATCATTCTGTCTGATTTCAAAGATCGTGAAACTGTTATCTAGCATAGGAGCATGTGAATGTTCTACCTTTGATAGGATAAGATTAGATAAGATGGGATATAGTTTCTGGTAGATGAGACTGTCTTGCCTTGTGTCATCTTTCGGAGTTAGAAGTAAGTGTAAGCAGCTTCTTCATGCTCTGAGCTGCGTGTCTGTCCCTGATGTTAGAGAGAGCTAAGATATAATAAGAATGAATGATCGACTAATGATGATTGCTTTTGCTAATCCACTTCAAGCAACTCGCTTGGTTGCATGTATGTTACTGAATTATCCATTTCTTTAAGGTCACGAGTAAAAGATCCTTGTTGTTAGTGTAGTTGGGATAACCGTAAGGACTGTGTCAATGCTTCACTTGTATTAGCATTTAGCAGGAAGGAAGATTTTTTAAATTGTTGTGAAAGAAAGAATGGTGTAATGAAGCACGGATATCGCTTCTGCCTTTGTTCATATCATTTTGAGTCTCTTACCTTGGTGATAAGAAAAATTTATAGGATGTATTCCTCTGGTTTTTGGTTATGAATAGAGTTGATTTAAACACAACTCACTGCTGTCTGCTGATACTAGTGTTACCTGAGCTTATATGGGAAACTGCGAAACAGGGCATTTATTACTAGTAAACGAATAATTCAAACTGTTTGTGTGTAGTGTATGAATTCATTTTGATGATGTTATTGTTGTCCAGTTGGTGAAGTTATATAGGATGGGGCCGTCCATGACCGGAAATTGGTTTGGATTTTTTCGTTTATAACCGAACCGAACTGTTAACCGCGTGTAAAACGGTTGCCCGGTTACTGCATTTCCGGTTAGCGGTTCGGTTATCGGTATGAGTTTTTTGCAACATTTCGGTTATAACCGATAACCGTTTGGGTATACCCAATAATCGCAAATTTTATTTAAGAATTAATATAATATATATATATATATATGTGTATATATATATATATGGTATATAATATATTTATATTTTATTTATTACTACCACTTAAAGAAAATTAAAAAAACAGAAATACAGAATCCGTAATTCACACTACGCACACAAGTCGTGAAGAAAGGATGCACAGAATGAAATCAATGAATTCCTAATCCTATTCACTCTCTAACTCTCTTCGATTTTCACTCTTCATTCTTCAATTCAAAGATGAATATGAAAGGGACACACTTGTGTCAGCCGGAGGCACCGTGCAGCCGGGCTAAAACAATGACACTTTTATTCATATAGATTGACACTTTTCTGTATAAAGATTGACACTTTTAAAAATTGTCATTTTATTTGTAAAATAATTATGTTAAAAATTGACACTTTTATTCATATAGATTGACACTTTTCTGTATAAAGGTTGACACTTTGGGCCGGGCCGCACGGTGCCTCCGGCTGACACAAGTTTTTGTCAATATGAAATATGAAATATTTTTCTTTGAAAAAATATAGAATTTAAAATTAAAAAAAAAAACGGGTAAACGGGTAACCCGATAACCACACCAAAAATCAAAAAAACGGTTATATGGTTAACCGAATTACTATTCGGTGCAGTAAGCGGTAGCCACTTTAACAAAAAATTAGTAGCTACTAACTGAAAATCTCGGTGCGGTTAACCGTTACCGCACCGATTTCCAGAGAGAGAGAGAGAGGTGTTAAGATGCTATCATTTGAAGCCTAAGAAAGACCCTCGCTGTGTGCAGGAAACACAATTTGAATAACTGAACGTCTCCTTAGTCCTTTCTATCATTCATATTCATAAAATATAAACTCATATGAGTCATATGTGTCACGAAGCTGTCGGTGATTGATTTAAGAGTTTTTTTTTCTTATTTCTTAATCTTTAGGGAACCAGACTAAATCTGTAACATTCTATTGTATAATTTCATTTCTTTTCCATATACAATGTAATGCGTTTTAGCCTCATTTAGGGTGTTGTCACTTTGATGAAAAAGAAAATGGAGGATTTTATCCCATAATGCGGTCCTAGCTTGCTTTATTATATGTTCTTTAAGGTGGAAAATATAAAAATATATTATCACTCTAAATAGGTGTACAAATATTATCATAATTTTGAGTAAAAATGTGGGAAAGTGGGTGCCTAAAGAAAATTTTTGCTCGTGTCCTTAGAAAATTATTTATCAAAGGGAACATGAGAAAAATTGTGTAAATTTTTTCGTTCCCCTCATTTTCCATTAAAGAAAACACGCCCTTACAATATTCGACCACACCACTTTGTATTTTGAGGCCGAGGAATGCGTTGTCTTTATAGGAAAAAGAGAGAAAATAATTTTTTTTTCACCATTCTTCATATTTTTTCTCTTTTCTCTATAATGGATATATTTTTTTTCTAAGTAGGAGAGACAATTTTCCTTTTGGCAGCCTCTTTTCTGCTATTTTACTCCAAATCTTAATGACACGTTAAGTTTATTTTCCAGTGAAGATATGATAAAACAAGTAACAGACCATGAGATAATTTTTTTTTTTTTTTTTTTTTTTTTTTTTTTTTCTTATCCCCATTTTTCTATTCTATCAAAGAGAGTAGAAAAAAACTAATCGCTATTCAGTGCATATATTTTATTGGTATAAGCAATGCTTTTAATTCCTCACGTTTTTATGAGGACATTCAAGAATTTGACGACATTAAACGTTACGAGTTTTAGATGACTAATTGCACGAAGAATGGAATGAAATGTCAAATGCTTGATAGCAAGTGTTAATGAGTTATTTTGGATAAGTGAGTGTATTGGTGTTGTATCAACAAAATAGAATGAAAACAATCTTCAATTTTAATGCACTATATATTTCGATTTAGTTCCACTTCTTAGTTAACAATTGAATATTTAGTTGATTATTCCAAAATTTGACAAATGTTAAAAGACTATAAATAATTTACTTTTCTTTAATCAAGAGTATAAATGATTTTGTTTTTGAGAAACACTATAAATAAATTAATCCCTCTCTTCACGAAAAAATGTGGACGGAGTCCTCCGATACAGTATTTTATATTTGAAATGATTGAATAATAAAGTGGTTTTTATATTTGACAAAAAAAAATAGTAAAGTAAAATAAATATTATACTCCCTCCATCCCCGTATTGGTGTGGAGAGAGGGGTAACACATGTTTTAAGAAAACAATTTAAAAGAAAGTGGAAAAAATAGATTGAAAGTGGAAAAAATATATAGAAGTGGGAAAATAATGTAAAAACTGAAGGGTAAAAATGACAATTTACTGAGGGAATATTCTCATTACGGGGGATGCCCCAAACAAATAATAATCACACAAATATGGGGGACATATAGAGTGATAGATTTTGGTTGACTTTTGAATGTAAAAAAGAGTTATAAATATAAAATCTACGGTTAAAAGTAAATATGCTTTTTTTTTTTTGGATTATCAAAAATGACAAATTGTTCACATTTTTATGGACGGTGGTGTGTTAATCCCTATGTCCCGGCCTATTTGGCCACATTTTATAAACGAGGTGACTCATCTCATTTGGTTCATTTCTTCTTCTAGCGATATACAATCTAAATAGCTCACAATTATAATCCATTAATAAGTTAAATAAAGTAGACCACTATATTTTCCTTCTAATCCCTCCTTTTTTTAAAAATTGTGCAAAAAAATAATTAGCCAAATGAAATACTAGAACGGATGGAGTATTATAATGGACAATTGCTCTAAACGGATGGAGTATTATAAAATGCTAAAAGATAGCGCGGAAGGAGGGTTTATGACGTATCCATTAATACGACGTCGTGTAGCTACTTCCAAAGCCCAAATCCCTAGCTCTGCACTTCTAATTGCTCATGCTGCAATCGATTCAAGAAGCCATTACAATTTTTTCAGAAGATGAGAACCAGAATTTCGCAAAGCATAATGCTGTTAGGTTTCACCATTATTCTGTTAATACACTGCATCACCAGATCGGCCGCATCCCTTCCCCCAGCTGACTCATTCTTCGGAGTGTCCCCTGAAGGTACCATCGCTTGATCGCCTTTGTGTGCGTGCGTGCGTGTGTGTGTGTGTGTGCAGTTCACCAGAAATGTTGCATCAGAAGAAAAATGGAACATAACAGAAACTGGATTTGGTGCAGATGAGAGTTATTACAAGGGGATGTCGTCATCGAGTGCGATTAAGTGCAAAGATGGATCAAAGAAATTCAACAAATCCCAATTCAACGACGACTTTTGTGACTGCCCTGATGGTTCTGATGAGCCCGGTATTCTCTTAATCGTTTCTATCTCGTCTCCCGCTTTAAATGTATTTATGAATTATGATGATGAACTTTGATGTCCTGTGGTTTACTGATGCCTTTTGGTTCCACTCATTGTTTTGTTTTATTCATCAACTTGCACTATGCCTTAATGCTAGAGTGTTTGGTGAATTTGGTACTCGACTGGGTTTTGCAGGAACATCAGCTTGCCCCAATGGAAAGTTCTACTGCAAGAATGCTGGACATGCTCCTATCGTCTTATATTCTTCCAGGGTCAATGATGGTATCTGCGGTAATCTACTATGCTTTACTTCTCATACTTCTGGTTCAATCTTACGAGATGCTGTAATTTCGGTTGCTTCTTGCCTTAGTGAAAGTATGATTGTGACCAGACTTGGGCAAGTTTAATGGTAGTTTGTACCACACAACCTTCTGAAAGGATTCATAGCATGTTAGTGACTAGAATTTGACGAATCTCATGGAGATTGTATCCTGACTCCTGGAAAACAATTTGTTGTTCTGCTTTTTTCTGTGGTCTTAGAAGCTTCAAGCCATGGTCTCATGCAACTATTCAGGCAAACTTATCTTTACTTATATAGGTTTCAAATGTTTAGTTTGGAAATCCAATTCGCCGGCTTGCTGCCATTTTAACTTTGAGACTACATTTTTGTTCCCAACTTTCCTATAACACGAGTTATTAACTGAGCAAAAACATTTCAGTGCAGTATAACGTGATCATGCTGTAGCAAACTTGAAACTTAATTTTTATAGAAGCACATAATTCACTCATGGTTGTCCATTTCTTCACGTCATAATTTTTTTTTGCCATTTGCTAGTTTGTGAATTATGATCTGTATGTGGAAATAAAGATAGTATCATTTAACTTTCTAGCTAGGAGTCACACAGGTCTGCAGTCTGCTTAATCTGGCCACTTTTTGCTTAGATTTTTAAAGCATTCTATTTTTATCATTGAAGAAATGTGCGTTACTGTAATCTTTTCTTTTACTGTATGTCATATGTTAACTTGTGTTTGATCATAAACTAAATAGCTTTTCATCTGTACCTCTATTATGGTGTTATTTTAGTTTTTTTTTAGCACATATTACCTGATTTAGGTCTTAGGACGTGAGAACTTATACAATTGGGCAGATTGCTGTGATGGGAGTGATGAGTATGATGGGAATACTAAGTGCCCAAATACATGCTGGGAAGCTGGAAAAGTTGCAAGAGAAAAGTTGAGGAAAAAAATTTCCACATACCAGGAAGGTGTCACTATACGCAGGCAGGAAATTGAGAAAGCAAAGCTGACCATATCCAAGGAGGAAGCAGAACTAGAGAAGCTAAAAGCTGAAGAAAAGATACTCAAGGGATTGGTCGAAAAGCTAAAGGGTACATTTTCTTTCTTTTGTGGTGGCTCGAAAGCATGCCCCACTTTCTCCGATCCCACCCCAACCCCACCAAAACAAACCTGAAAACTATGCTGTGTGATTTGCTACCTCTTATTCCTTAATCTGTGTTTGATGTAAGTTAATATAGTGAATATAGTGATATAAACATACATAAGTAGTCCTTGATGTTTCTACACAATTATAGAAGACTCTATTTTATATGCATGCAAATATCTGAATGCAATTTTCATTTCATATGTGGTATTTTTTTTATCCCATCCTGATGAGCTTGCTTGGAGAGCAGTAATAGAGTAAGCTACTAAAACTCAATAATGGCTTAAAAAACGTGCCAGAATTCTAGTTCACCTTCTTAAGTTGTTGAGAAGACTCTGCGAGGGAGCCTGTTAAGTTTCAGTTCATTAAAGTGTCAAGCTCCTCACCAATTTTTTACTTTCCTTTACTAACATATTTGTACCTTCATTGAAGCTTTTGGGTCAATTTTTTTTATCCTCCAGTGTGATGCATATTCTGTTCTGAAATATGTATCCCATTAGTCACTTATAATTTTACTTGCTTTCTGCTATGCTTTTGTCAAGAGCGCAAGGAACAGATAGAAAAGGCTGAGGAGCAAGAGCGGCTTCAGAAAGAAAAAGAAGAGAAGGAAAGAAAGGAAGCTCAAATGACTAAAGAGGATGATGTCAAAGCTGAAGATATTGAACCTACACAGAAGGATATTCATGATAATATTGGGCTAGTAGATCCACCTCCTCAGGTTTTACTAAATTTGATTTTGTCCTGTTCATATGCCTGCTTTAGTTTTGATGAGCTTGGCATTGAAATCTGAAGACTTAATTGACAACATACATAATGTACTTAGATGGATTATAAGTGTAATGTATACCACTATTGATATAGATCCCGAAGATTTAAAATTCATCGCTTTTCAATGAAAAGGGGAGACCTTTTATGTACATTTGACTTCTGTCTGCCAAAATATTATTTAATTAATATGTCTTTGTCTACTTGAGTACACTTGAGTATTATGTTAAAAGTGCTTTTATGTACACACTTGAGTATTGAAAAGGGGAGAGCTTTTATGTACACTTGAGTATTATGTTAAAAGTGTTTTTGTCCTAGTAAAGATTCTAGATCTTATCCGTATATAGGTTCTATACAGGGATCATTTGCAGAATGAAGATGATAACTAATTAACCTTGTTAAAACTTCAATACAAGGATACAAACATACATACTATGCAACTTTATTGTATCAAAAGAATATATGTATTGACTATCTTATGGGCCTCCATTGTTTCATAAAAGAGACGAAGGGTTGAGCTAACACTTATCCCGCATACCTTAGTGCGTTTGGGATTGCATCCAATCTTCTTAAATTCTCAAATCATACGTTTGAACTTTTATTAGGATTTTGTGGAAGACAATCCTGAATCTACCAGTGAACCTGAACTTGGTGACCATTCAATCGTGGACAGACATTCAAATGATGGAGCAGCAGGGGAACAAGATGGCTCTCTCCAGGTTTGGTCTTCTTTTGCTGAAAACATCACTCATACCAATATAGAGGAAGCTATTGATAATTGAAAGGTACTATTTTTAGAATGATGAGCAGCTAGGCAAAGACTCCACTTCTGGTGGCAAGGCTGGTCTTGATACGGGGAATCAGGTATATTTCTGGTGAACACACTGCCAGTACCAGATTTTGTGGTTTTATCTTTAGCCCTGTACTATTAAGTAGCTAATAGACACGTCTTACAGAAATATCGGTAGCTTTTATTCTATATACTGGTTCTATCAAGTTTCAAAGATCAAATGACTTGAATCCCTATCCAACATTTTTCAAAGAAACAGTTTAACAGTTGTTTGTTTTCTAGGATGAAAATATTGCTGAAGATACTGAATCACTATCAAAGGAAGAGTTAGGCCGTCTAGTCGCATCTAGATGGACAGGGGAAAAGACAGAGCAACATAAGGAGGAGACTGAGGCCTCTCAAAATAAGGATCATCAATATCCTAATGAGACGCCAAGTGAAGCCAATTATGAGGAAGATGTTGGCTACATATCAGAGGATGATGATCCTAGGTATGAGGATGATGATGCTGACAACGAAGACCAAGTTGATGACTTTGAGGGAGCGAATCATTATGATTCCAGTTCTTCACAAATACCTGAGCCTGATGATGAATTAGACTTTTCAGGTAAAATAATGTTTTGTAAGAATCACTTCGCAGCCTGCTAAGAAAATCTTACCTGTATATGATCCGGAAATCTCAGAAATAACTGGCATGAGTGGCTCGTCATGGCTGGAAAAGATACAACAAAGAGTGAAGAGCATCTTTCAGGCTGTTAATTTTTTCCAGAAACCTGTTAATGTATCTGGTAAAAGACAAATTTCGTAATTGTAGCATCACTGGACCCATACAGAAGATATTCATCTTTTTTCCCGATTGACTTTGCAGAGGCTGCGCAAGTGCGTAAAGAATATGATGATTCCAGTTCAAAATTATCAAAAATACAATCAAGGATTTCGAGTCTGAAGCAGAAACTAAAACAAGATTTTGGTATACTTCAGACTTAGAGAAAGCATGTCTTTATTGTTGATTACGGAGTATATTTACTTTAATGTGCACTTTTATAGGCTTTTGATATTTTCAATTTATTACTGCAGGTCCAGAAAAGGAGTTTCATTCATTTCACGGTCAATGTTTCGAGAGCAAACAAAACAAGTTAGACATTTTCTTAGTTTCCTTTTTCACCGCCTTTATTGAGTTGTCAAATTCCTCTTAAAAAGAAATGTTTCTGAAGACTGTAATTATCGGTTCAGGTACATTTACAAAGTCTGCCCATTCAAACAAGCTACTCAGGAGGAGGGCTACAGTACAACTCGTTTAGGGTAAGCATTTTCATGACATGAGCACTTCACCTTCATATTTGCTGTTTTGGATTTATACTCTCTGCTCCTTGCTTAAATCTGCACTTGTTATTATCATTATTATTTTTCTTTTCAAATGCTGCTTAAAATTCTCGATCCAATGTTGTAGGAGCTGGGAAAAATTTGAGGAATCTTACAGAGTAATGCAATTTATGAATGGAGATAAGTGCTGGAATGGCCCAGATAGAAGCTTAAAGGTAGATTATATATCTTAATTATGAACATCTTGCATTGTTATTAGCATGCATTCCATAACTACCTCTGATGGAATGGAGTAGTTAAACAATCTTTCAAAAGAAAGTGCTGGAACCTGCCGGTACAGGTTTTCTTCTTATTATTTTAAAGTCAAATTAGATAGTCCTCATCATTTGATGGACTATTCTTTCCCAAAATCAACTTGTTTTCACATCTATGATCTATGTAACTTTTATTTGTTTTGAAGAGGGACAATGGGCATTTTAAGTGTGATTTTCTCCTTCAATAATTTATTGTCTAATTGATCTCCATATTGTTTTGTCCTTTTTTCTTTTGGGTGGATCCATATGTACAGGTCAGGTTAAGGTGCGGTTTGAAAAATGAACTCACAGATGTTGATGAACCAAGCCGTTGCGAGTAAGAATCTCTCTCTCTCTCTCTCTCTCTCTCATGTGTAGTCTGTTACTTATGACTTTTGTGATATGTGAAAGGGTTTTCCCATTGGATCTTTACATTGGCATCTGACTTTGGAACGTGTGTATTTTCAGATACCTTGCATTTTTAGGCACTCCAGCTCTGTGTCTTGAAGATAAACTTAAGGTGCTACCCTCTTTCTCTTTCATTCAATTTGACGGTGCTATAGCCATGCTTTTGAGAAACAAACTTGTAAATGTGCTTGTTTATGATAGGAACTACAAGAAAAACTGGAGTCACTGAACGAAGATCAACCCGTGGGACAACACGATGAGCTATGAGTAGGAAGGGCCTCTCCTTTGGTTTGTAAAGGACGATTCTAAATGCAAGGATCCACGACAGCTGATGTTGGCAGGGTTTAACTTGCCGATACAGTGATAGCTACCCGAGAAACAACATGGCAAGTTGCGTTACATAATTTTGTGACCTCGGCCTTGATATCATAGTGACATATTGTGGGATTGAGCTACTTTTGATTTAATGTCCTCTTATAGACAACAACAAGAAGATGAAGATAGAGGGGTATGTGTGGGGACTAGGAAGTGGGAAGGAAGCATCAATCGAGTATCACAAATTTCATACTCTTTATATTTTGTGGGTCTTCTTTTCTTGCTTTTGTATGTTGAACACCCAATGCGCACACGCATTGAACGAAATAACGAAAACAAAACGTTTTAGAAACTTTGATAACGGTCACTGTTGGCATGCCAAAAAAAATGATACTTCTTTCCGTCTAAAAATAATACTTGCGTGAAGAATCATTTTATTATTATAAATATAAAAATTAAAATAAATACAAACCGTATACAGTACAGATGTGAAAACTGAAAAAGAGAAGTCCTGGAGGGAAGGGGGGGCAGTATAGGAATACAAACACCTTTGTTCGTTTACCCTAATTATGGCTTCTTCTGCAAGTCATCCACTCCTTTTATTTATATTAATACTTGTGCTGACTTTTTGGAATGCATTAAATGTGTTTTTCGAAACATACTCACTACTTGCGCAAAAAGAAAAGAAAAACAAGAAATAGTATTTATTTTATTATTATTATTATTATAAATATAATGCTCCACCCCTCTTACCTCTAATTCAAAAAGTTAGCGTTGGCTTTACACCTCCCGGCTCTTGCCCTTTCTTTCCTCTGTATAAATATTGCATACATTCTCACACACACTACCGCACACACTCAGGGAGAGAGAGAAGATGCCTAACTACTTTGTCCGCGATGGTGGAGAACAGCAGGTCGGCGTCGGCGACATGCGGCCGAAGACGAAGATCGTCTGCACTTTGGGCCCTGCTTCGCGCTCCGTCCCCATGGTCGAGAAGCTTCTCCGAGCCGGCATGAACGTCGCCCGCTTCAATTTCTCTCACGGATCTCACGACTACCACCAGGAGACCCTAGACAATCTCCGTAAGGCCATGGAGAATACTGGCATCCTCTGCGCCGTCATGCTCGATACCAAGGTCTCCTCCTCCTCCTCACCTTTATCACTTTCTCTTCTCCTTCAATTCGATTTTGAAATTGATATGTCATTTTTTGCTATTTTCGTGATTCTGTAGACGTATTGAATTGTATTTTCGTGATTTTCCCCCTTACCACCTCATGTGATCTAAATCGATTTAATATCAACTTTGCTCCGCTTATTATTCTGTTCTTCCCCTGCTGTAACAACGCCGCATTTCAGATGTAGACTCTTTTGTTATGCACACACATTGCGTTTCCCTTCATGCATTCTTCATGCGCAGGGTCCGGAAATTCGAACTGGGTTCTTGAAAGATGCCAAGCCCGTCCAACTCAAACAGGGCCAAGAAATCACAATTTCCACCGACTACAGCATCAAGGGTGACGCCAACACTATTTGCATGAGCTACAAAAAGCTTGCTGAAGACGTGAAGCCGGGAAGTGTGATACTTTGCGCTGATGGTACCATCTCTTTCACTGTTTTAGAATGTGACAAGAAGCAAGGCTTGGTCCGTTGTCGCTGTGAGAATACTGCTGTTCTTGGTGAGAGAAAGAATGTCAATCTTCCCGGGGTGGTCGTGGACCTCCCCACTTTGACAGACAAGGACAAAGAAGATATCATGAAGTGGGGTGTTCCTAATCAGATTGACATGATTGCTCTTTCTTTTGTTCGCAAAGGTTCCGATTTGGTTGAGGTTCGCAAGTTGTTGGGCCACCACTCCAAGACCATCCTTCTCATGTCTAAGGTCGGTCACCTCTTATCAATCAATCTATTTTCTTAACTTGGTTTTTGTTGCTTGAGTTTTGTAGGGCCAATCTTATTGCCTTTACCAATCAATCTTATGTTATGATCTTGTTTATGTTGCTTGAATATTGTGGGGCCGGCTAGATAGGAAATCTAGGTTTTACATTTAGATTCTTTGACCAACTTATTGGCTGCATTGCAGTTGCTTAGTGAAACTTTAGATAATTACTCGGAAGTGATTCTTATTCGAGTTAAGAGTTGTTGATGTCCAGCTGTTGTGAGTAATACTTCTCTTGGGGGGCTTTAAAGTTTGAGATTGTTGAGTTGTTGGCCGCACAAAGTTAGCTCCAATTATGTTTTGGGAAATGTTATGAGCAGTGCTCATGTAGTCCTGAAGAATGAGAGGAAGCAACAGTTATGACTAGGCTCACTATTTGGATCCGCCATAGGATGGTGTCTATGTTTTCATTTTTTGTTGAAATTGGTCATAAAGATGATGTATATATCATATTGTTCCTATCTTTTTTTTTCTTAAATCATTAGGTTGAGAATCAAGAAGGGGTGGCGAATTTCGATGAAATTCTAGCCAACTCAGATGCCTTCATGGTGGCTCGTGGTGATCTTGGAATGGAAATTCCAATTGAGAAGATATTTCTAGCTCAGAAGGTGATGGTGTACAAGTGTAACATCCAAGGAAAGCCTGTGGTGACTGCAACACAGATGTTGGAGTCGATGATCAAGTCTCCGAGGCCAACTCGAGCAGAAGCTACAGATGTGGCTAATGCTGTCCTCGATGGAACAGACTGTGTGATGCTCAGTGGTGAAACAGCTGCAGGAGCTTACCCGGAACTTGCAGTTCGTACCATGGCTAAGATTTGTATAGAGGCTGAAGGCACAATTGACTACGCTGATGCTTTCAAACGGATAATGGCAAATGCACCAGTCCCCATGAGTCCCTTGGAAAGCCTTGCATCATGTGCTGTTCGGACTGCCAACTCAGCCAGAGCAGCTCTAATTTTGGTCCTGACTCGAGGAGGAAGTACTGCAAAGCTGGTGGCTAAATACAGGCCAGGGATGCCCATACTGTCTGTTGTGGTCCCGGAAATCAAAACTGACTCGTTTGATTGGTCGTGCAGCGACGAATCTCCGGCCAGGCACAGTCTCATCTTTAGGGGGTTGGTTCCAGTTCTGTGCGCAGGATCTGCAAGGGCTTCTCATGAGGAGTCTACAGAAGAAGCCCTCGAATTCGCCCTCCAACATGCTCAAACCAAAGGACTCTGCAACAAAGGAGATGCTGTCGTAGCCCTTCACCGTATTGGAACTTCATCCATCATCAAGATTGTCACTGTCAAGTGAATGAAGATGAAGAATTAACACATTTTGCTTATAATTTTTGGTGGAAGAACATCTTAAGAGCTTGCTTTATATGCTGCTGCTTTAGTTTTGTCTATTTTATGGGCGTGGAGTCTTTTTGTTGTGGAGTAATGGCTTTTATCAACGCACTCAAGAACCTCTGTACCATTTTTCTCATGCTTCGGCGCTTTCAAACTTGTTATTATCGAGCATATGTTTTACTTGTTTCTGCACGAAATAGATTATACTTGCTATACATATACAGTTTGTTTTGCATAAATTGCTACGGTAGCTCTCAGTAATTCTTGAAAAGGGAAAGGATGAAATATTATACACTCAAACCAGTGACGGTGACTATACAAATAATACACAGCAGTTGTTGCTTCAGTGAATAGTAGCACATACACCTCACTTTTCTAATTATTGAAATCCTTATATCTACAAGGTAAAGGGTAAAGGTAAATTGGCCAACAACATCCAAAAAGGGAGATTTTCAAATTTCCAAATTTCAGTGTGTAACAACTAACAACAGAAGTGGCTCTTGCAAACTCAATTCTCATCCCGGTGTGAAGTGCTTGGGTTGGCATTTGTAGACGATCCCGACATAGTGGATTGAGAGTTGGAGGACGAAAACAAACTGCTGAAAGGCCATGGAAGAGGAACAGAGAACTGTCTCCCTCTTTCGTTTCTTTCATCGTCGTCATCATCATCATCATCATCATTATTATTATCACCAATAATATTCTCATTGTTGGCTGAGCCCTGAGAGTCAAGCTTCGACTCATCACAAGCTGGTAATTGATGCCTACAGATGGGACAAGAGCTATGAAGCTGAAGCCAAGGCAGAATACAGTTGCTGTGGAACTTGTGCTTGCAAGGCATCTCCTTGACCTCATCACCAATTTCGCACTCATCCAAACAAACAGAGCACTGCACAGTCTCCTCAATCTTGACAGTAGGTAAAGCTTCAACTGCCTCTTTCTGAGCTGGAGGTGTTCCATACCTATTTGGATCATTCTCCGACAGATGCTGTAGCAACAAGTCGAGCCCAGGTCCGACAAAATAATCCCCTAGTGACCCAATAGGTGCACGGCTTATGGACTCCTCACCCTGAACAATGATAGTCTGGTTAAAGGGATTTATCAGAATCACACGCTCGTTGCTATCTTGATCACTACTCCCAGAATCATTAGTACTCCCCGGTTCAGATAGTATCCCAGCTCGCATGCCTTGGAGAAGCTGGAGGATTGCAGCAGAACTCCTCCTCCTCCTCTCTATGGCCTCCAGTTCGCGGTCAAGCTCCTCCGCCTCCCCGTCATGATGCTGCCGTCTATACTCATCACTATTATTATCATATTCACTCTCCTCAAATCCCATGTGCCTATTACGGCGCCTACGCCTTTGGTTGCCCATCATACCCAGAAGGATTGGCGCCCAGAGTGAGAGGGCACGATCAGAATCCGACCCTCCTAATTCAAGATCAAGAGGGCTATCATTTTCTGGACTGGCTGAAGATGACGCCATTTCTTCTACAAACCCACTCTGGCATATGGGGCATTTCACTGAATCAATCTCCAAAATTGGGTTCACTGTCTGTGAACACATATGGCACCAATATCTTGGTGCCTCAGCTTCCTCCATCGTTGCTGCACCAAGACTTGGATTTTTTTTTATTTGTTAATTCTACCTGTGCACAACCAAAATGAAAGCATTAAAATTGAAGAGTCCAACTCTTTCAACGTCTCAACTGAGCTCCTTGTGATAAATATTCATCCCAACGAACCCCCCCTTTTTTTCTTTCTCTGAGCCCATCAACAAAACCTCCAAATAAAAGAATCAAAGAAACATTTGGGATCTAGTAAGCAGATCAAGATTCAATATTTTAGTCAACAACCATAAACATCTACAAAAACCTAAATCGTCAGAACACAGAAGATGCAAGGAATAGCCTAATTAGGACTCACAAAAAAGAGATGGATAAGAATTACTGCGATTGCCCAGAATTTGTCAGATCCAAACAGAAGAAACGTCGTAGATCAGATCGTAAGAAATGAAGTTTCTTGCTTTTTAATTCTAACATTTAATCAAGCGGGCTGCAGCTGAATGAGTCAACAACTAGAAAAATATGCATTCAAACTGGAAGGATCTCCAAGGTTGAAAAAGGCATCAAGAATTTTGCTCAATCTATGATGTTACCCAATTGAAAAAGGCATCAAGAATTTTGCTCAATCTATGGTGTTACCCAATTCAACACGGAAATGACCCCACCCGCACAAAATGATCGGTTTGAAACCATCAGACAGGATCAAGCAATACCACCATAAGAATTTGAATTCCATGAGGAAAATAAAAGTCAAAACTCAAATTTTGATCCATACCAGGGGCAGAGGCAGGGGCGAGAAAAGAATCCAATTTTCTTGTTGTCTGATGCTCTCCTTCTATTCTCCCATGATATGTTGGTGTAAATTTGTGATAAGGAGCAGAAATTCTGAGGTGTTTTGTTCACAAATGATGTTGGGATTGAATTTTCTCCTCCATCCGCGTGTTTGTGTGTTGGAATCTATTTATTCAACTTTTGTAAAATGATGGCCCATCTCGTCTCCTTCCACCACCATTTGTTTTATTGTATGTCATTAATCTCCTTGCACAATTACTACTATGATAATTGAATTTATGTTATGATGTTAAATTTTACTAATATATTTTTCATATATAGTATTCTAAAATCAAATTTTACTAATGAATTTAGCTCATTTTACTTGTTATTTATAGCTTGTCTATCATTATATATACAAGAATAACCTATTCTTAATTTATTTGACCAATTATGTTCCTAATACTACCTCCATCCTATTATATTAGAGCTATTTGCTTTTTGATTTTTCAGCACGCTTTTCCACCGAAATCTAGTACGGATTTAAAATATAATTTTAACGTATTCATTTTTTCACGGGATACATAGTAGTATATAGCTAAACTGAAGAGTAATAGTGTAATATGATGTATAAAATATTAAAAAACCTAAGTGTCATTTGCATAAATTGATTTTGATTGATTTAATAAAATTTATACTATCTTTCAAAAAAAAAAAATTTATACTACTATGTAAAAATTTATAAATTCTTTTTCATAGTATTATTATAGAAAAAAAAATTCGAAGCTAAATCATTAAAACTTAAGGAAAAATAATGAATAATTTTTTTTTATTTAAAAAAACAAAGTTATAAAGCAATATATATCTGATAGAGTGAAAGTGGTGTACAGTATTTATAAGACTAAAAGCAGTAGTAGCAGCCAAAAGGGCACACGAAGACGGACTCATCCATGTCAATCAAAACAACCTTAAAACCGCGGATTACTAATTCATCTTTTCCAATCTTGTTTAATTGTTTTCTCCTCTTTTTCTATCCAATATATACATATATTTTTCCTTAAGAATTTCATATTTCTATAGACACGCTTGTGACACGGTAGGTTCTCGTTACGCATTACTATTATTTAACCAATAAATCATCTCGTTTGCGTATCATGTAATGGTGATAGATATAAATAAATAAATGATAAAGAAAATAAAAGAAAAGAAAAGAGCATGAGGTTCATATATATCAGTTTTTGCTGATAATTGCCGTATCGTTTTCTTTTTGATCAAGAAGAGAAAAAAGTTCATCGAGCTGGCCAATTATTTTCTTGAATCCTTCGTGACAGCGTGTCCCACATACATGACAATTGACACGACACACGACACACACACACACACACACCAATGAGTTGCCACTGCTCTCTCTCTCTCTCTCTCTAGAACAGAACAGAATGGCTTTTTTTTTTTTTAATTTCTTTCTAATTTCTTTTTTTTCCTCTAGAACTAGAATAGCAATAGCAATAATAACCAATAGATGGTTCATGTAGATGGCCGAATTGAAAAGGTGAAAATATGGATCATTGGATACTCTATCGGCATTCAAGCCGCTAAAAGAATATAACTATGGAGGGAAGCCTGTACAGATTCTTGCTAAACCTACCAATGCTTAATTGAATCAAAAAATAATTCTCCAAAGAAATTATATAGAAATTGGAGAAAGTAATCACCAGTACTGATCCAAACCATCTGAAGCTTTGATTGAACACCACTTCTCTCTCGTCCTGAAATATTGTACAGTTTGTGTTCGTATTAGTAAACAATTAATATGATTCATTGCATTCTCTTCTCTTGATCAAAACACACTTGTAAATAAACCCCATTATTCCATAATCAAAACAACTCCAATATATTTGCATACATGCATGCAAGTTTAGGATAATTGCTCAACAAAAGCAATTGACTCTTCATCCAATCTTAGAATTGTAGAACCAAGTTACAGACTATTAAACCTATCGGTGAATTATAAATATCTGATACGAGAAATTATGGACAACCTATATGTCTCATTTAATACCTTGAACAAGATAAAACAAATATTTGCAGAGTTTGGAATTATTGACTATTGAGAAAGAGCTGGTAACTCACATCTTTAACTTGAAAAGATCAGAACTTGGAAGAATTTGGCTGAGAAGTTTCAGCTGCAGAGGCACAGTCCGCTACAGAAGCGTCGCCATTTTGAATAGCCTGCCATAAAAGAAGTAAGCTTCATCATTCATGGCTCTCCTCAAATCATCTGATAGCGGTCAGGGGGATATTATCTTACTTTATCTTATCCTATTCTCTATTAGTACAGATTACTTCCTCGAATTTCATCACCACTTACTGGCATATCATTCCACACTAAGTTCATAATGTTAAGTGAAGCAGCCAGAGCTTACAGGCAAATTAAACTTTACTGCTACAAGTATCTATACACTAAGTGGGTAGTTGGCAATTAAGGGAAATGAGAATGGATTATGGTATGATGGTGGCAGAGAATGGCATGGGTATGAAGTGATTGTGGGAGAGTCGCTCGTCTTTTTAGTATACATAACTCTCACACGTTATAAAAACGAATTATTTTACTTGACTATGGACATCGAGATCAGAATGCTAAATCCACTTTATGCATAATGGACTTTAAGATTTTATGCTGTGCATCTCATTCATAAGGATACATGTATGTGAAATTGGATAAGTATCATGATTGGATACATGTGTGTGGAAAAAGAAAGCATATGGCACGAAACAACTATATTGATAAGTCAATAAGCAAAGCAAAGAAAAGTTGGCTGATTATATTTATCGTACATAATGTTAGAGGCACGATTAAAGAAAATATGCTCCTACATAGCATTAGCATGAATTTAACTCTGTTAATTTCTGACAGTGGTTTAATTTAGCAACTCAAACATTTGGGCAATGGATCTCTATCTTCCATTGCTTTCTTCATCTCTCCTCGCCTTTCTCCTATCAAACAGTCTTATCACTCATCTCTACCAGGAAAACTATTCATCCTAAGCCTATCTCCACCAAACAATTAATACCAGGATTTTTCAAGCTCTAAACTTATCATTATAATAAAAAGATGCCTATATAGGTAATGCCAACACCTTCTCAAGCCCCCCGAAGAATGAGATTTCTGGATAAGCTTGTAGGTGATAATGCACATTGAAGTATTCTAATGAGTTATTAGAAGTTAGTGGGAGGAGCATACCGCATATCGATAGCTCTCATCCCTGCTGCGGTCTCCAAACAGATCATACATTGAGGCTTCATCATAGGAATGTCGAACAACGGGAGTAGCCGGATTGAGGAAACTATTTCTCAAATCCGCATCCGCATCCCTAGCAGCTGAGCTCTCCGCGCAAGAAACACCCAACCTGTACATCTGAATCCATAACAAGGATGATATCAACCTCACCGAAACTCCGGCAATCTGCACGACCAGAGTGAGCTTCACGGCGTAGGCAGCTAAGGTTCCGTAAATAGCAGCAGGAAAATGCCTGAACCAAACAAAAGGTCTATTAGATATCTAGAGATAGAGAGAGAGAGAGAGAGAGAGAGAGAGAGAGAGAGAGAGAGAGAGAGAGAGAGAGAGAGAGAGAGAGAGAGAGGGTAGGGGTAGGGTACCAGATGTGGTATGAGAAGAGGAAGAACCAGGAGAGGTCAAGGAAGAAGGAAGAGAAAAGGAGGAAGGCGTAAGTCCGGGCGAGGCTCTGATTGCTGCTTTCGACGGCGACGAGGCCGAAGAGGGAAACCCCCAAATGAAGGATGACGACGCCGTTATAAAGCGGGGAGAGCGATCCCAACAGAGAGCACCCAATCTGAGCGTAGATAAGGACGAGGGCCAGACGCTGGAGCTTGTCGTAGTTGCCAATCCACCGCCGCGATCCCAATCCACAGCAACAACGCATTGTCTCATGAATTACTATTCTATTCTATTATTGATCGATCGAAATTGAGTAGAAGTTGAATCAATGCCAATGGAGGAGGAGGAGGAGGAGGAGGAGGAGGACGAAGAAAGTAAAGGACGCCATGGCTGCAGATGCAGACGGCAGATGCAGATGCAGTTGCGATGCAAGTGGTCTCCCACTTTTTAGCCGTCTCAACAGCCACGTCACCCTATATACCATCTCTTAACTTATTTACAAGTTTATTACTTATTCAAATATTTTTATTTTATTTACCGTATTAGTATTATTTTATTACTGAATGTATACAAGACTAGCCTCCAAAGGAGAAAGGGTATCGACTTATTAGTTAATTATAAGAAAGATGGGAGAGGAAGAAGCAGCTCCACCTCCACCTCCGCCGCCGCCGTCGTCGTCGCCGCAGGATTGGCGCACTTACATATCGGAAGACCTCCCTCGCACCGTTCAGGAGTCAGCCGACACCGCCATTCGCTCCGCCCGCTCGCTCCACCAATCCTCCTCCACTCATCTCCGCTCTCTTCAGGTAACCAACATCAGATCCCTCTCTCTCTCTCTCTCACACACACACACACACACACACACACACACACTCTCTGCAAAAATTGACCGACATGTGTTTTACAGGATTTTGTTCCCCTAATCGGAACTCGCTATAAATATCACGAAGAGGCTTTCTTCGCCAAACTTAAAGGTACACATCTAACATCTATTTCTTATAAATTCGTTTTTGTTCCGGAAGATCGCTCTTGATCTTTCTTTCGATTTTTGGATCGTTGTTTCAGTTCACATACATTTAAACAGTTATCCCGGTCTGTTGACTCTTATATAATCCGAAGAATATTGTTTGGTCGATTTTGATATTATATTAAGAATGTTATTTGTCGTTGTTAATTTGCTTGCTTTTTCCTGCATTTATTATACAGATGAGGTGGTGAGTCTTAGAGAACATCCTTCACTGACCGCTGGAGTTGCTGTTGCTTCTTGCCTCCTGCTTATGCGAGGTGCTCATTATCATTTCAATATTTGCAAGGCACCTATTTTTCTGTATTATCAATTACTATAATGCATGACAAAAATAATAGATTAATTTATTTTATGCGTGATTCAGTTTCATGTATGACAAAAGCCACATATTATCAATCGCTGAATGTTCAGGATTATATATAATATTCCTTATGTTTTCCAGACCAGTTGGTAAATTTGTTTGAATATAAATGCTCTCTTTGTTGCTAAGTTAAGTTCTTTGAATATGTCTTTTGGTTGACTAGCCTTGATTCTCTACTCAAAACTGCTGTTGATTTATTTTGCTTGTGGTCTGTACTAGGACCTAGAAGATTTTTGATTCGTCAAACATTGGGTCGACTTCAAAGTGAGGAGGTAAACCAATATCTCAACTATATTTGTCTTATGAATACAGATGAAATCGAACTAATGTTAGTATGTTACATCCTTGCCTTTGTACTGATTGCATGCGGGAAGCATGTTTCTTACAGCACCTTGAGAAATGGGCTGAGCACGTCTATAATGCGATTGTATGCAGGCACAATTTGTTAGAGCTGAAAAGAATGTGAAAGAGTTGAGTCTATCTGTAGACTTAATGAAGAAGGAGAGCAAAAAGCTGCTTGAGCGCTCTGTGCTTGCTGAAAAAGACATGAAACGTGGCCATTCTGATCTCAGGTAGAACATTAACACTTATGATCTTATGCATAGTGCGTACAAGGATGACCTTGTCTGATCCTGTGCACTTGATGTTCAAATTGATATGTAGGGATGCTGGAACTCACTTTCAAAGATTTGCCAGATCAGTTTATAAGGCAGAAGCAGAAGCTGGTGGTAATTCCTTTTGCTTTTGTGAATCCCGCTATACTTCATGTTAAAATATTCCAGTCTCGAAGTCGAGTAAAATAAGAGCTGCCTTTCCTGTCATAAAATGTTTATATTTCTTATGACGCATTTGTAACATGTGTTGGATAAAATCAAAATCAAAATCTAAAACAAAGGCGGTTATATACAGAGGTGATGATTCATACGCCTAGAGTATTCCTAGACTGAGAAGAACCCTAACCCTTGAGAGCTAAATGTTTTGCATTTGATGGAACTTTTTAACTTATAGATAGATGCCTGCACATGAAAATGTACTCTAGAAAGATTTTATAGTTGGACAAAATAGCCCGAAACATGTCAATAACACCTTTTGTAGGGTAGATGGATTTGGTGGACCTCATCAAGATGCCAATGTATTACACTATTAGGAAAGACAATGTAAAACCCTTCAAAATGTCTTTTGGCAACGTCGTTTATAAACGTCTCTTTGAAAAGAAGCTGTCGATTTGTGGATGCTACCGAGGGAGTTAAATTTGTAAAAAGATGGGGAAAAATCTACCCATTTGGTTGAGTAGACAATTGTGCTCATTATCATCACAACATTGATTCTTTCATCCAGTTACAAAATGTATCTTTCTTCAGTATTTTGGAGATAAGACTGTTTGGGCATGGCCATAGAGATATATCTCGCATTAGAATCTGGAGCTGACATAGTGATGGGATGAAGACGGTAGTGTTGGCCAATCCATTACACCTGGTTATTTCTTGAGTCCAGAAACGCACAGCACAACCATTTCTTTAGTAAACACCCTAAAGGTTGAACCAAATCCTTATCTGAAGAGGAAAACAAGAATGTTGTATATTTAAGTTAGTCTTCCGGATTGTGAAAATGAATTTTCTGGTTGATAAAGTAAGTTTTTGTTGTTGTTTGAATGTGTGTTCGCACCTGGATATTAGATCTTGTAATAGAAATGGTGCTATATTCACTCAATCCATCTTATGTTGATCACTATCCAAGAGTGTTACCAACTAGGAGAATGTTTGGGCACGATTAAGAATCGATGTGGCAAACACCCCCCCACCCCCTGCCCCGATATTATGATGTTTTAGGTTAGAAATGTTATAGTATCTTAATGGTGAATCAAGTTATCTGTCATGGACAGTATCCTGTTATCCTATCTAGAAGGATATTGTTTATAGAGTGGAAAGCAGAAGCTAGTGCAGCACCAAAATGTATAGAATCAGTTCCACAAGGAATTATAGGTTAAACGTTTAATGCTCTTCCATACTTCAATTTCCACAATGCCAGTATGAGTATATGAAGTTAGGTGCCCCTGGAGATTACCAGTATCCCCCCTTAGAATAAGGTGGAATTCCATGTTTCAGTAAATGAATCCTGACTAAATATGACTTCTTTCTCGAGTTATAATGATCTTTCTTAACATTAACGAAGTAATAGACTTTGTTTGATAGCCCATGAAGTCCAAAGTCCTATCCTTTTTTGAAGATGAGCAAATCCACTTATTCCCCATAGATTGGATGCTTAGCTAATTACATAATAGAATTATGATGAAACGAAACCAATGGTTTGCCAGTTTTATCTTGTTGGTTCATAGCTCTATTCGATCTGTTAATACAAGAGCTTACTGATGATGCAATACAAACATTGGACTTTGTATGTTTTGCTATATACCACTGTACCTGGAGTCCTGGATCTTAAAAGCTTTATTTGGCAATTAATTATTTTTCCTATACCTACTGTTCAGATCTGATGGAACTGTTGCGAGAAATTCCTGGTAGGGAGGCTTTGAAGCTCCGGGCAGATGTGAGTTCCTAAAAGTTATTGATACAAGTTTCTCAGTCTATTTGTTGTTGTTTTCAAGAAAAATCACTTTTTTCAATGGAGATTTATATGTCCATGTTTTGGTTCTTGACCAGGTTGCTTCCATGGCATCACATCTGCGGCAGCAAAGATCAGCAGTGGATAAAAAGATATTAAAGATTTCTGAATTAGGTGTTCCCGTGTAGAAATTTGAATCCAGAATTGGAAGAGACGTACGTTTAACTTCCAAGCGCTAGGAGTTTCTTTTGAACCACATTTAATATTCTCAAGTGCGACACCCAATTTGTAAAATAAATGTCAATTTCGAGTTTGAGTTTGAGGCTATAAATTGAATCATTAAGATATCCGTTGAGTTTTTGGTTGGATCAACAAAAATAAAATAAAAAATAATATCTTCGGCAGATTTGTATGGAATGGGTGAACCAGTTGGTCTCAAATCCATACATCTTCCTCAATTATAACCGATATTCTAAAAATCGCTGGGCGGGGGACTGACCTTTTCTATTCCATAATAAAAACACATAATATGATAATTTACAGAATTTCTTAATTTACAACAATTTTTATAAGTTTAAATATAAAATTTATAATTATTAATATAATATACATTATTTTCAATATATATATGCAATTTGACTATATTCAAATCATGCCCAGAGCCTGCCTACTGCCTAGCATAGACACTACCAATTAAGCCTCAATTTGACAAGTGAAGTGCTGCATAGCACCTAGACGGGTTAAGCCTTGCGCTGCCTAGTGCCTAGGTAGCCGATTTTTAGAGCAGTGATTCTGGCTACCACGAGAGAACGCTTTTGAGGAAAAAAATACTAAAATGCAGGATGATGATGCGCGGCATCCATCATCACTCTAAGCATTTGTCTTCAAGAATAGATTTAGTGTAAACTTTGTTCGGACAACATCTTGAACTCATACTTGTCACAATTATCATGTACAACTGATCATTCTTTCATACAAAAGTTATTACTCACTCCCACGACCACTAATTGACGCCTTGAGTAGCAAACTATTTCCTCATCTGCGTGAAAAGTTCAGAGGGAGGTCTTCCAGTTCCTGAACTGCTGCCGCTAGAGGCAGAGAAACCACCACCACCAGGCTGATTGCTAAAAGCTCCAAAGCCACCACCTTTCAGTTATGAACAACATATATAATCAGTTAAAACCATGGAATATGTTTTCCTGTTCATCACTAAATAACATTATCGACAATATAGCCCATGACAAGAACTCATCCTAATAATATTTCTCTACATAGCAAAAGAGAAACAAAACTTAGAATAAGATACAATAGCAATTACCTGACATGGCACCGCCACCTGTTGCAGAAGACATGAACCCGCCTCCTCCAGCATTAGCAGCAGCAGCAAATCCCCCCCCAGATGGTGCTGCTGCAGCAAATCCAAATCCTCCCCTAGCTGTTGCTGCAGCAGCAAATCCTCCTGCAGCTGTTGCTGCAGCAGCAAAACCACCACCAACTGCTGCCACACTTCCAAATCCACCACCTGAAGGAGCACTAGTGAATCCAGCATGCCCAAAACCGCCACCAACATTACCAAAGCCAACATTGCTTCCCGGTAGACCAGTTCCAAGTTGCCTAGACTGTCCAAAAGAACCAAGCATCGAGCCTAGAGCTTGTTGCCCAGCTCCCACATGCGCAGGTTGCCCAAATCCAGCTGCTGCTGGAACTTGACCAGCAGCTCCAGAACTAAATCCTCCAGAGGAGTTCACGGCTGTCGGCTGCAAAGGTTGTGAAGGTTGAAAGTTGAAAGATGCAGGGCGAAACAGCTCACCAGTGGATGCATTCATCATATTTGCGGAGGTGGCGAAAGTTGAATCTTTGTTAAGGACTGCTACACCAAAAGGATTTACTTTAGCAGTGGTAGAGTTTTGAGTTGGTCCAATGCCAAACTTATCTAGGTTTGCACATGTGATATCACTTGTCTGATCTGTCTCAGGGGCTTCTTCCTCCATTTCCTCCTCATGAGAAGAATTTGAAATAGCACTCGTCATGCTTCCATTAATCCCTTCACCTGATAATGCAACTGTTGAAGTAGCTTCAGTTGTGCAAGGCATTTCTGCCTTAATAAGTGATGTAGCGAAAAACTTCTCTGATGATTCACTCATACCATCTCGACTCCCAGACTTGGAATTGGTTGATAAATCAGTAGGTATAGAGGAAGTTGAAGTTCTAAGTTTCATATCAGATGTAGAAATCACCGATGCAGGCTGTGAATTTGAAGTCTTTATCTTAGTATCAGCTTCAGTGTTTGAAGGAATAGTATCAACTTTAGTCTGTTCCCCAGTTTTTGACCCATCCATTGCCAAATAAGGTTCTGGGTTGATAATACTGGAAGACGATACTGATCCAGAATTGCTTCCAAAGGAAGACAATGTAGAAGGCAAAGTAACTGCTGAACCAACTGATGTCTGCCGCTGTGACTCCTCCTCCTTGGCTTCCGAACGGAAATGAGTTGAAGGAAACAATGTTGATGAACTTGGTTTTGACACCAAAGAAGAAGGTGATGGATGATCGTTGCTTAAAGGTGATGATGAACCCAATACAGACTGCAGTGGGCTAGAAGCTGACTGACCATCATTAGGACTGCCTGGCTTTTCAAAAAAATTACTGAACAGACTCTTCTCTGATTGATTAGGGGGTAAGCCAAAAGCAGAAGGGAAGGTTGCTGGAAACTTAGTATCTAATGTCTCAGACAAATGATTAGTGCTCTTCTGATCCTTGGCTGTTTCCTTCAAGTGACCTGGACTCCTAGTCAAGCGAAAGGGTGAACTCAGAGACTGCACAGGCAACTGTTCATGCATTGATGTTAATGGATGGAAGCTTGTGTCAGACTGCTGGATAACCTTAGACTCTCTTACAGCAAGAGAGTGATTTCTCCCGGTAAAAGGTAGGCTACTCTTTGCTTCGTCATTTCCAAGTCTGAAGGAATTCAGTTCACTGTTTGAACTCGGTCTTGTTTGTGAAATGGATGGTGGTAGCCATGTAGAAGGATTCTTGGTCGATGATACTTGAATTCCATATTTTTGAGCTTCAGGTGTCGCTTGGAGCAAAGATGGATTGTCCCTGAACTGTTCAGCTGAAGTTGAACACTCTGTACAAGTTTATCAAATAGCCTCATTTGTAAGTTTATTTTTATCACACCAAGATCCCCTTAATATATTTCAGTTACAACTTTATCATACCTTTGCTTTTGTAACGATCCAGAAAAGCTCCAGAGGTACTTGAAAGTTCTGAATGAGCAACCTCGGATTTCTTCTGAGATCTGACATATTGTTTATTGATGTTTGACAATGACCCATTCGGACTTCCCTTCTCACAATCTTCTTTCAGCACCCTTTTAACAGTTGATTTCGGAGGATCAAAGCTCACCCAGCTCTGCATTTAGTTGTGAAATAAATGCATCATGAACAAGGAATAATACCATTCCGAAATTGAGAAGAAAAACGAAATTAAAGGTGACCTACAGAGATGCAGATTCATGAATACATTCACAAGTAAACAGTGTGCTCTCATTTGCCATTCTCAGGCTATGGTAAAGGTAAAGGTCCTATATCTCTTTCCATTATAAGATGGCAAACAAGAGTGCTAACCGAACAGTCACAGTGCGTTGTAACCAGTATTTAAGCAAATAATACAAAGTTTCACAGTAAAACTTAAAATGGCGTATTAACAGAGCAAATAGCAAGAAGTATTACACGGTCAAGAGAGTCACGGTGCCTCCTTGCAGTTTGTGGTTCACTGCCCTTGGGATAGCTAAATTGATTTCTCCTAGACTGTTCTTTAGCATCAATAGAGTCTGAAAAGGAGTATCCTTTGTTTTCAGGAATAATGGAGGCCCTATTCGTAGCTGGGGATCTTTCACCAACATAAGTGAGGCCAAGAGATTCGAAAAGCTGCTTTTTGACATCATGTTTTCCAGAAGACTCGACACACAAAGCAGCCATTTGTTTCGAGAGACACTCAGAAAGCTGCTCAGCAGCCGATAACTGCGCAGTGATTGTATTGTGTACACTGTGTAAAGATTGAACTTTCCTGCAACAGAGACACTTACGTTTCAGTCTATGTAGATGCAAGATACGCACACACACACACACAAATTGGGGAAGGATCAAATAGAAAATTACTCTCCCATAGAAACTAGAAACACACCTAGATCATTGATCTTACCATACAGTTGTCATTTTTTTTTTTTGTTTTGTCATTTAAGATGCACAACTGTGGTATACAAAATGCATCATCATAATATATATAATATCTATAACGCGTTATTATGAAAATGCATAATCATGCGTGCGGATGATTATTGTGTATGTGAAGATGCATAATTTCTAGGTTTTAATGGGAGAACAAGTTTCTATACGATCTCATCCCTAGAGAGACACGCACACACACATATACACGACTTCATCAGCAATACCTTGAAAGCCCTTGCCTATTATGCAAACCTCTCCTATCTCTTTGAGTTCCTTGATTTTCACGAAACTTATTGATCTCCAGAGTATTGAAATGTCTCTCTAATTCAATCAACTTATTAGTCAAGTCCTGTTTTTGAAGGAAAAAACAAGACTAATCTAGTAAGTGCATATAGAAAATCGATCTACAAAGCTTGCAGTAAAGATCAACCATAATGCACCTGGTTCAGTTCTAATATACGTCTCTGCTTCAATTCCAGCTCAGAACTCAATTTCTTACGATTCCAAAACTCCCAATATTCTCTATCAGTTGTTTGTTTAAACAACCCTTCCATGTATATTTTCCTCGCCAAAACTGAAATAGTAGTGTGAGCCCGTTAGCTTCAGAAAGAATAACATACACTTTACAGTTTACACAATAGAGAGGTATAACACACATGGACCAATAAGGTACATGAACTATATCATGACAGAATAAACATGATTTAAAGCATGAAACCTGCACAAAAATCAGCATTACATACTGAATTACATACTAGGAAACAGCAATCCGAATTCCGAAGGCCACACAAAAATGGTGCGGCTTATTCCCTGAACAGCTTAGACCTTTTAAGTATTTTCGGAATCCTTCCAACTACATTTCAAGAGAAAAAATCTATCTTGATCGTGCTCCCTTCATCTGTCTACAATTATAATCAACACACAAACAACTATTTTTCAACCCTCAATTTCAACCTCACAACCACAAGTAATACATACATATATATATATATATATATAAGGGTTCATATAGAAATAAGTTCTTGTATGAGAAGAAATAAATCTGGACCATTGATCTTAGTATGATCTACAACTGATATTGATGATTGCATTACGCAATTAGCATGAAACTAATTATATACAATTTGATGCTTTAAAGTATTTTCATGATTATTGTGTATTGGAACCGTGCTTACATCAATAACAGCCGTAAGATCATCATACTAAAATTAATGGTTCAGATTTATTCCTATTTTTCACATCAGAACTTATTTCCATGTGTGTGTGTGTGTATTTATATATGTATCAATGTATCATCTAGGATTCATAGACATATACAACATCAACTTTGCACTAAAAGGTATATTATTAAAAAAGTAGGATCAGACCTTCTACTGTCTTCTCAAGCAAAACTTGAGTTTCCCCAAGTTTCGCATTCAATAAGCCCTGCATAACAGAAAGGAGAGAGACAGATAGAGAAAATATCAGTAAATTTATGGAAGATTCAAACATACTAGAAGCTAAATAACCTTATGCTGTCCACAAAGTTGCAAGGCTATAAGGGGTCTTCTTTTGAATCATAATACAGATCAGGACTTACAATAAATTTAGAAATTTTGTCTACCACCATAACTGAACATAGTCATTTTAACTCAATTGACATTCACAGAAAGATTTTTTATTGTGGTTTTATGGGGAGCCTCTTCTTGGATGGGAAACCGAGTTTAGGAGCAGTAAACCAAGAAAAGATAAAATAAAAGAAAGTCAACACTTGAAAGTTTTCCCTGGACATATCAAAAATCATCTAGGCTATAGATACCCCATGAGCCCAACTTCCTTGCCCAGTGGTCAGTGGTCATGGTTGAGAGGATATCATATCATGTACCATTACTATAAGCCCAAATCACACAAAGTGACAAAACCAGAGAAAACTGTTACTTTAGAGCCTAGATCTTTGCATTATGAAGAAAGTACTCAAGAGAAAAATATTCTGAGCAGAACTATAAGGGAGGATAAGCTGGAAAGTTCACAGGGTCAAGTGAAAAGGATTCTATTTGGATCATGTGGTGGTTTCACCTGCATTTCTCAATAAAAGCTAGAGGATCATCAGAGAGACGTAATCAAATTTGCAGCTCCAATCACTAGTATTATAAGAGAAGTTGTAATTTGAAGTCACTAAGCTTTTTGCTGAGTCATCTATTAACCATTCAGTAAAGTGTTTTCCGTCAAGTGATTTTTCCTTAAGCCATAACACTTGAATAAGAACTGAATTTAGCATCGTAAAGAGAAAAAACTAACAGTCCCTGGCCAAAGATATTATCCAAGCATATCTGTTCACTTTGAAAAGTCAAAAAATTAGAAGCAGAAGATTTGCAGACATGAAATTGTAAGCAGCACCGGGGCTTTGTTGCGGAGGAGCACAAAGGCCTATTACCAGAACAACTGAGCAACATATTTTCTATTAAAGAGAGTAATAGAGAACAAACCCTCCACATTCCGCATTTGTCAGAAAGATCCCATATTCCTTCCTCCAAGTCGGTAACATATTTCGCTTGAGAAGTTATGGATGCATCTCTGAAGCCACCCTTTCTTTCAATGCCTTCAAGCAGGTTATCAAGTTTTCTGGCCATTTCTTCAACCTAAATATATAGCAACATTAAAAAGTGCATTATTAAAGCTTACCAATTGCAGACAGTGAACAGGAAGGTTCACAAACTGAAAGTAATTTATATTCTATTTTAAAATAGACTAGACATCAGACTAGCCCTGAGAAGGCAATAGCATTATGGTTCATCCCGAGGAGATGGTGCCAGAAAGGAGAAGCTAACGAATGCATATACCTATGACAAAGTGCACCTTTGTTTATGTTATTCTAACAAGTAAAGCCTCTTACATTTCCAAACTGTTTAGACACATTCTGCACAAATGGCGTCTGCAGCATTGGAGGCGGATGTGCATTCAGGTCCTTCTTGGATTCAGACTGGAACACTTTTTTTGAAGGAAAAATACTCTGCATCAGCAACGGTGGAGACAGAGGTTCATTCAATTCTTTCCTCGAATCAGACTGCAATACTTTTCCTGAAGCAAAATTACTCTGCATTGACAAGGGTGGAGATGTAGGAGCATGCTTGGGTTCAGATTGAAAAGCTTTTACTGAAGCAAAACTACTCTGCATTTGCGACAATGGAGAAGGAGCTGCATTCCCTTCCGTTTTGGATTCAGGTCGGAAGCCTTTTCCTGAAGCAGAAGTACTCCCTGAAGGTACTTGTAAATTAGGATATGCCGGGAGTGAGTTGTTATTCCCCGGTGCACTCATAAATGACTGTCCAAAGGAAGTAAAAGTCATAGAAGGTTTTTCTTTTAAGCCTGTTGAACTTTTCAGTAGACTTGTGGCAGATTGTAATGCACTTTTATCTGAATTATCAACTTTTCCAGGAATTTTTGAACCATCTACACTTGCATTTGACCCAGATGAATGCCATGTGTTTGGACTTGTTGATGGCAACATTTTAGGTAATGGCTCCACATTAGATCCAAATGGTGGGTAGTTGCTTACTGGTTGAGAAGAAACACCATCTACTACTTTTCCTAAGAAACCTTTGCCCAATTCAGTTTCTGATATTGACCGATGCTCAGTATTACCCTGTTCGCTGAGCCCCATCGTGAAGGCTTTCTTTGGGTCATCAACTTTCAGTATCTGGGATCCCTTGTCTTCTACAGTATTTTGCTCTTGTAGTCTGATGTCTAAATTGGTAGAAGGTGATAAAATAGTCTTAACATTCCTCTTTTCAACTTCAATTTCACTATGAGATTGAAATGTTGAAGACAAGAGCTTTTTACTTTCCGCACCACCTGCAGAAGATATCAGGGGCACCTCATGCTTCATTGATTCCTGTGAAGCATCATCTTCCTCACTGGAAGCGCATTCTACAGCTGATGCTAGATTGCCAGCAGCACTACAGAAGGGGAAATGACATGTAACTTCTAAGGAGTTTGCAACCCAGAATATCAAAGAAACTATCCGGTAAGAAAGAAAACATAAAATATGGTATTACCTAGCAAAATGGAAAACTGAGATCTTCCCATCAATTGTTATGCATATAATGACACAACAGGGTGAGACTTCTCTTTCCTCATCCCCCAGTGTGAAACTGAGATTCTCATTCTGGGAAGCCTTGTCAACAGAGAGTCCAAGGATCACATTTTCTTCACCATCATCTGAGATCAAACAGAGTGACATCAGAAATTTTGCTATCCTAAAGCATTACCGATTAGACATATGATAAATCTAGTTAGTAGGGTGGAGGTACAGAGATCTGCTCAACAATGAAGCACTTCATTCTAACAACATCACTTCTTTTGGTTGAGTCAAGTAGTTTGCAGATAAACTGCACTGTTATTCCAATGGTTTGGCATACATGCTTTAGGAACCCTTCTTCCCCACCCCTCGCTTATGCACATCACAAGATAATGTCATACAAATTTTGGTGGCATCTAGTTAAATAATCTTGGGGACTCAAGATATCATAAAATATATTCTCTAATTAACTTCTACCACCTTGGGAATCGATATAAAGATTCCAAACATCATCAAGAATCTCAACCATGGCAGCTTCATTCTTCCCACAATCCTGTGGCCAACAGAGCAATGCAACTTTCTGGGACAGGTTCTTACTAGCAACAAATGCCAGCCCACTGCATCCAGTAAAAACATCACAGCTATAATAAGTTAAAACAATATTTGCAAAGTACCAGATACTATACTGCATATTGGAAAACTGGTAGTCATTAAAACAAACATGTGAGTGTTACAGGGTGTACAATCACCAGAGGTAATAGTCATGGGTTTGGTATATTAAATTTAATATCTCCTTGTAAAATTCTTATTCTAGCCTCTTTTGCATAACACTAACCTAAACCATCCATGTTTCCCAGCTTGCATTTTTAGTTAACTCAGCCCTGATTGTTTGCATTTGGCAACCAGAAAAGAAAAAGGCAACCAATATAGCAGAAATTAAAGATATGCACACTAAATACTTTCAGCTACAAATGCATGTTAAAATATTTAAAAATTTAGACCTAACCAACAAAGTAGCTAAGTGATGGTCAGACTGAAGTCTAGATAGCAGCTAGAGATTAAATAAACTACATAGTAAAAAGAGGGAATATATATGATAAACAACGGAGGTAACAAACTAGACTTACTACATATCTAGGTAACTGAGAAACAGATGCGGTCCAGTAAGAGTGGGCACAGCATCAGAACAGAAATCCATGAAGATATTATTAAATGACAAGATGACTGGTTTTGAAGATGCCTGGAAGCAATAAGAAAAGAAACATGTAATCTAGATAATAGTTGCAAATGGAATCCAAAGTAAATTAAAAAAATAAAAATAAATAAAATACTCCATCAAAATCATATAATTTGGGAATTTTCATAAGTAGCTGGGATTTTTATAAATAAGCCATTTACAAACCTGAGCTCAACTTATATGCAAACATAATGCATTTGATTGCATGTTACACTTAACTGTAGAAGCATGAATCAACCTCAAGCCTAAGTAAAATTTAAGAACACAAGCTCATCCCTGCCACTGTCACCAAGCCACACTCATTTACAACTTAAACCCAAGCCCATCCTATGTGCCTTTCTTGGGCATTACTCCAAGCAAAATAAATATAATTCTACTCTCCCATTACCAATGACTTACATTCTATGGATGTCATATTTTTCAAGTTTCCCAAATCTTTAATGCAAAAGGAGATCAAAATGAAGATCAATTTTGGAAATATAGCAACAAGAGTCATTAATCATCAAGGCAAAACACAAATCACTTCTTTCAATCTATGTCGCCCTAGCACCACAACTATACAGCATTTACATTCATCTCTTGGAGAGTAGTACCTACAGCACATCACAATAAACAACTTAAAAAATTGAAAATTCCCATAAAGGTCCTAACTACAACTTGCACAATAAGACAATGAAGCACAACTCAGTTGGTAAAAAGCTTCTCCTCCGACCAAAAGGTCGGGAGTTCGAGTCACCACGGTGGGAAAATGGGGAACCATTATTGATCCTCCTTTAAAAAAGAAAATTAAAAAAAAAAATGCACAATAAGGACATCTGAAGTAACTCAATGCTTCATCTAAACAATAAGGACGGTGTCATTTCTAGGATAAACTAAGTCAAACCACTCAAGTACAAAACTTTCATGCTACAAAGTTAGAAAAGATGACTTCAGTTTGCATTATTAGGTGACTAAAAAAATGTCCATAAACCAAATAAACGAATGATACGGTGACATGCGGCCTGTTCATTGGCATGCTAATCTTATCCTATATAATTTTGTAACCTCTGAGCAGTATCCAACACAAGTTGATCATCATTTGCAATATATATTCCTTTATCATATAGACTATAAATAACAACAGTTACAAAATTTTACTGATTACAAAAATTAGTTTCTCTAGATTATATAGGTATATAAAAGAGATAAAATATTGTCGAACAATGAGGAAAGGTTACCTCAATATATGAATAACTATGAATAAAAGCGTATAAATATTTGATGAAGTAACTAAATGTGAAGGATATATACACCTACATCAGTAATTCTGCCCCTACTGGTGATTAGCTGGACTATGTAGTTCTCCTTCTCACCGTCATCATTTAATTGGAAACATCCAACAGCTATGCTATCTGGACGGAACCATCTGATGGAATCCACTGCACAAGATAGAAAGTAATGATATATTAACAGTAGCAAGTCATAAAACAAAGAGAAGAAACATAATCAATTCTAACCAGATTCTTCGCGGGGCTTGCTACTTATGAGTTATCAGGGAGACAACCAGAGACCTACTTTTTATTGCTTAAATATGATGATGAGTCCTTTTTATGCAACATATAGATCCTTAAACGGATCAAGATTGACCCAAAAGGAATCTTAGAAGGTTATTAGCAAGAAAGAACTAGACAACCATTACACTGCAAAACACAGCACCATATACCTCAACTCCTAGCATGTATGGGATCATTTAACAAAACTTCTTCTTCCTCACAAACTTGTAAGCTTTGGACTCTTAAATATTCGAGATCCATTCATATTAATCATGTGGTATCAGAACTTGCTAACTACGCCGTTACACCCAATTACAAACTAAGAGAAAAGTCCATCACTTCATCATATTAATACCTAATGATAGTGGTTAGCAGCATTTGCATTTTAACCCAAGTTCCTGGTAGAGATAGGTGAACGAAATAGAAAGAAGAAGAACTGGAATTAATAAAAATAACTCTCTTACGAGGCCAATACAGCGGCTGCTGTCCCTAAGCCAATAATTCTCTAGATACCTAATTCTAAATTTCTAGTTCCTATCTATTTAAAGACCTCATAACTTGTGAACCAAGTAAATAACTTGGAGCTCAAACAAAAGCCCACTCCATATATCTGTTCTAAACTTAAATACTTAAACATAAATAACCAAATAAACTAAAGAATTAAAGATAACTATGAATCTAAAATATATAAAACTACGAATGAGAAGGAACGGTAACAGTTCCATGACACATTAGTGCACAGAACAAGAGGGACAACAAAAACTTAAGGCTTAAATGCACAAAGAAGAATTATATGCAGCATGCTTGATTACACCAAATACAATGGTCTAGCATATATCATTGCACAGTGGAAAAAAGAAAAAAAAAGATTCAATAATAACTTTGGACATAGTGCAACGGATTCAACACAAGAGTCAGATAAGGGACCCTATAGGCAGGAGGAATGTTGATGAACAAATCAATATATATGTATACACACACATGTGTGTGTGTGTGTGTGTGAGTATATTGAGAGAGAGACAGAAAGAGATACCTTCAATAACCTGGTTAGCATCAGCATCACCAATGACTGATTGGAAAGAGAGCAAAAATCTTAACTTTTCCTCAAAATGAGACGACAAAATGATGACAGCATTGTTTTTTGCCACAGCAATATAATTGCCTCTGATACTCCAGTCAACTATGTGAAAAAAAAAAAGAAAAAAAAAGAAGATATGTGTTATGTTGACAGAGAAATTTAGACAAGGGAAAAGGGCACTAAAGTTTATGACGTGAAAGAAAAAAATTAAGTGAACGTTATTCTACCAGTAAGGTCAGACTGGATGTAATTTCTATGAGGTTCTCTGGTAATAGTTTAGTAAACAAAGGGATGCAACAAGGAACAAGGCTTACCAGAATCAACATCTTCCATCAAACAAGTCAGGGGACCTTGCCCAGATCCATGGTATAGTTTTCCACTGGTTGAAAGAATAACATAAGCTTTTGCATCTTTTCTTGCCCAACGCACATCCTTGATCCAAACAGAATCATCAAGTGAGACTGAATATGAGGGCTTCTGCTCCTATTCAAAGACCATATGTAATCACTTCAAAATTCAGTTACGAAGAGTGAATTGGTAATATATTAATATGTGCATCACCGTGTAAAGAGAACGAATGGCAGTTGAACATTGAGAAATATATGATTGTTCTTAAATCTAAAATGTGTGCAATAAACAAGATGTAATGTAATCAATAACCTTGAAAACAAAGCTCAAATCATAGCCGTACAGAAAAGCAATAGATAACAAAATACCTTATGGAGCAATGCACTAACAGCAAAGAAATGAACATGGCAAGAGACCGTAGCAGCGAGCAAAGAATCATCGTGTGAGAGGGCCAGAATTGAAATCTTCCCAATGGGAACATCCACGAGGCTCAACTCCTGTATTGATGGGGCTGTCTTTTTATCTTTGATGGCCTCAGCTGATGCCATCACGTCCTTGGTCCAAGCAACATAAAACCCTAAAATCTCAAACAAGAGTATGAATAATCCAGCAAAGGAAAATATATCAGATTATTGAACCTTCGAGTAAGGGAAGTTAACCTTGTCCGGGATGAGCGAGAAAGAGAAGGCGGAAGCGTTCAGACACGGCCAAAGGCTGGGAAGGAAGCGATTGGGGGTCGAACTGGGAGGTGGCACCAGCTGAGTTAAGAATAGGGACGGATTCACCAATCTTGGAGTAGCGGTAATTTCTGGAGCCAATTTCCTCTCCGTCAATTTCCTCATTCAATTCAATGAACGGACCGCCACAATCCAATTCAACAGGCATTGGGGATACAGAAAAAGCAGCTGTCACAGTCCAAAAACAGATATGAGTACTTGCTTAAACCCTAATATTTCTCATATATAAAAACATTTATCGCACTTATTCTGCAGGTAGCAATAGTCTGGACTTATTATTTCTCTTAAATAAATACAAATTTGATATAAGCTCTTATGTCGATTAACCATAATGCAACACGCAAAATGTAGTCGGAGTAGATGAAATCCTCCAATTGCGATTTGGATGTGGAACCCTTCTTCATTTGAATAGACTCAAATCCAACACTATAAAGAGAGTTGAGGGTCCAAGTCCAACTCAAAGCATAAGGTTATTGAACAGTAAAAAAACAGATTTGCGTTTCTATTAGTCCGCATTCAAATAACTTTCTCGAGTCCTGATTGAAGATTCAGAAAATGGAGGAGAAGTCGTTTCAGCAAAGAAAAAGAAATTAAAGACTTACACAAGTATACAATTTTCAAAACTTACAAAAGTATTACTCGGTTGATCGTGTATATACAGGGGCTGTGAAATGAGGAGGTTCCCCTCAATTTGAGTGCAGAAGTGTGGTGAGTGGCGGCGGTGAGATTGAAGACAGGTTGTGACGGCAAACCGCGGATTCTGTTGATGAAAGAATGTAGAAAGATTGGCACTTTGGCAGGGAAGAAAGGTGAAGAGGAGCAAACGCTACGTGAGTTTGCACCAAACTAAATGTGGAAGAAAGGGTTTTGTGAATTAGAGTATCATTTTAATTTCTTTAAAAAAAAAAAACAAAACAACAACAACAACAACAACAAACGGGTCGGGATACCTGCCTCAGAAAATACCCTACCTGGCGTCATACTCGTTTAAAATAAAGCGGGGGCGGGGCGGGGATTACCCCCGGACGAAGGGTACCTACGGGTACTCGTTTAATTTATATTTTTTAAAATTATTATTAAAAAAATTAAAAGAATTAAAAAAATTATTTAAAAAAATTATCAAACAATAATAATTAAATGCTAAATTTATTAAAAGTTTAAATATAATTTACAAATATTTATATTAAATTTAATTATCGGGGCGGGGACCTGTAAACCCGCCCCCGCCCCGAACCCGATTCGGGTACATGTTTTTATACCCGCCCCCGCCCCCGATTATCTCCCCCACCCCCGCCCCATTAGTCGTGGGTAAAATTATCATTCTTAATTAAAACTACAATTATGTTTTTTTTTTTTTTTGCAAATGATGTCTTTTATATATAAAATTATGTTTTCTATGAATATAATTGTGTTTTATTATGTTTACAATCATGCAAAAAAAACATAAAAGCATATATAAATAAGACTAAAAGCATTATTTGCAACAAAATATAATTTTATATATATAAAAATATGAAAGTATATATAAATAGAATGATCTTCACATTTGTCACGAGTATTAAGTTTCTCATATGAATCACTCAATGTATATATATACTCATATAGAAAAAGTTAATGAGACTTTTTATTTATATTGACGCTAATACCTTATTAAAATTAATTAATAAAAAAAATCATCAAAACTTAATTCTCACCCCAGTTGTTACTCTCAACACTCTCTCTTTCGTTATTTCTTTTTTTTTCAACACACCTGCAAGGGTGAGGGGTTAGACATACCCCCAATCTATATATAAAAAATCAAAGAACAAATATACAACGTTTGGGGAGGTAACACTAAAAATGAGTGTTACCTCCAACATAAACCGAAATATCTGCCCTAAAGTGAGAAGGATCAGCAGGGATCCAACTCTCTATGAAAACGGAGAAAAAAGACAAACTGAACAATACACAGAGACTGACCCAAAAGTGACCATCTCCAAAGACTAACAGTAGAACCTATCAACATAATCAAGGAATAGTAAATGAGTAGCATATCACTAACTGTATGTGAATCTAAAGTTCGGATAGCCCAGTTGATTCATCCGAACAAGCGCCAAGAAATGGCGTGGGGTGCTAGCAGCATAAAAAAAGATCATGGTGTCAGTTTGAATCCCGCGACGCGCCATGAAATCGGCAGGGCGGTTCCCCTCCCTATGTATGTGGGAGAAACGGATCTGAACCCCCTGCAATCGGAGACTAATACGAGTCATGATGTGGCGTATATCTGCAGAACCATCCCTGCCATAAACAAGCAGAGCAATGATCGCAACAACATCCATCTCAATCCAGACGTGAGAAGAGAGGGTGACAGCCAAATCCAAGCCATGGAGAAGAGCCCAAAGCTCCGCAATGTAGCTGGATCCAGCCTCCACCGGAGTACAGAAAGCCCGGAGGAGAGAGCCATCGTGATCACGAACCAAACCACCTCCAGCAACTCTCCCTGTAGCAGCATCAAACGAACCATCAGTATCAAGCTTCACCCAAGGAGCATCCGGCGGGATCCAATGAACCATCCTTGAATGAAGGGACCTCTTGAGGGGTGCAGCAACTGGCATGAAAGCAACCTGAGGTTGGCATCCCTGCCAGTGAACTAGCAGGAGCCTCCTCGCAGCAACCAAAGTATGCAGGTGATGAGTAACCTGCCAAATAACGTGTGAAAAACGAAAAGGAACACCACGGTGTTTGTGGTTATTCCTCTCCATCCAAATAAACCAAGAGATGAGGCAAGGGATCAGAAAAGAAATGTGTGTGCAAGTGGCTCGTGGAAACAAGTGTCTCCACCGTCCTAAGCTATGTGCAATGTCAGTGCTCGTGTGTGCATGTGTAGGTGCAGGGAACCAGGCCGAACAATATGTCCATATAGCCCTAGCAGACTCACTCCATGCAAATACATGCATAATGGTCTCAATCTGAGGAGAGACGCAACACTGACACTTCGACGCAAGATGAATGCGTCGGGACTGAAGCTTAACCTCAACAGACAAGCGACCAAGAAGGAGACGCCACAAAAAGATAGAAATGGTAGGGGTGAGACAGGAATTCCAAATATCAAATAAGAGAGAGGATTTAGGGCGCCTGTACCTGACCATATCCCAGGTAGAAGTCACAGTGAACTCACCATGCCCGGTAAGACCCCACCTCATGACATCCTCCCCACCCCACAACACTGGCGTCCGGCTCAGGGCAACTACCTAATCATGAGATAAAACAGAAGGAGCACACAAAGCATGCAAACGAGTCATATCCTAAGCAGAATCACGCCACAACTCACATAAGTTGGGGTTAGGGGATCCCTCAAGACAATATTCTAAGAGGGGGCGATCCCCAAACCAAATATCATCCCAAAAGGACACCCGCCCCGCACCAAGAGACCAAAAAATATGCTCATGAGCCCTAATACCAATATGCAAAAGACTGACGCCAAATAGGACTATGATGCACAAAAAAATGATACAGGGGGTACAAGTACTTCCTCCACAAGTACTGTGCCCAAAGGGAATCGCAAGCCTGAAAGCGCCACCACAGCTTATAACTGAAAGCCTGTGACCATATCAGAAAGTCTGCGAATACCAAACCCCCCCCCTCATCCTGAGGCAAGCAGATCTGCTCTGAGCTAATCCAGTGGATCTTCTTAGCCTCTCCAACTGAGCAAAAAAAAAAATCTGGACATTATCTACTTCTAACCTACTGAAGAACCTGAATCACTTAGAGGGTATGCAGAGGGATGATGGAAAGAGTGCCCTTGATCAGCGTCAACCTACTCCCAAAAGAAAGGTGTCTGTGTGACCAACTGTGAATACGATCACTGACCCTTTGTCTCAGCCCAAGAAAAAGGTCAGACTTAATGTGGCCCTGATAGATGGGAACTCCGAGGTAGATAAAGGGGAGGCTACCTCTCTGGAAACCTCATACCTCCTGGATGCTATGCTGCCACTCCTCTGCAAAAGGCTCATGAATGAAGAAGTTACTCTTCTCATAACTAATCATCTGAGCAGACTTCTGACAGTACCTATCCAGACAAGTCTTCAGCTTGGCGATGGCCTCCCTCCTCGCCTGAGTGAAGATAATGATGTCATCAACATATGTTAAGTGAGAGATAGGAAAAGAACCCTTCTTCGGCGAACGATACATCATGTCCCTCTGATTAATAATCAACCTGTCAAGGGCATGTGATAGATAATCTGCGGCGAGCACGAAAAGAGAGAGAGAAAGATGATCTCCCTATCTAAGGCCTCTAGTGGATGGGAAGAAGCCTGCAGGGGCTCCGTTAACCATCACCGAGAACCAGCAATTCTGCATACACTATATGCATCATGTCAATCCACTGGTCAGGAAAACCCATACTCCTCAGAACATTCATGAGAAAAGGCCACTGAACCCTATCATAGGCCTTGGCCATATCCAGCTTTAGTGCAACATTCGAAGCTTCACGCCCCGGCGGCCTCTTCAGATCATGAATCAATTCCTGAGTAAGCAACACATTATCACTGATCAGTCTGCCGCGAACAAAACCACTCTGATTCGGCGCCACCTCAAGAGGAAGCAACAGAGCCAAATGAGAAGTTAAGATCTTAGTAATGATCTTGTTGGTAACGTTGCAGAAACTGATTAGGCGGTAGTGTGCCCAAGTCAAAGGGTTCGTCCTCTTCAGAATAAGGACAATGGTGGTGGCAGTGAAACTACGAGGCATGGGAGAGCCCCGAAAGAACTCCGCAACAACATCAACCACATCGGAACCCACCACATCCCAGCACTGCTGAAAGAAAAGATAAGTGAATTCATCTGGGCCAGAAGTACTATCCCCGCTGATCTCAAATACAGCCGCTCTAACCTCATCAACCTCCGGCACAACACAAAGGCGCTGAAGATCAACAGAATCAGGCAGAGGGCAAAGACCCTCCAAGTTATTATTTAGCTAGATCGGGATATCAGAAGTGAGTAGTTTTTGAAAAAAGTCAGCCGCCGAAGAGCGGATATCAGCCTCCTCCGTCAACTTCTCATCCCCATCCTAAATGACATGAATCCTCGATTTGACCCTTTTTTGCTTCACCAGCCTTGAAAAAACTTGGTATTTCTCTCCCTCTCAGTAACCCAGCGGATCGCCGCCTTCTGTCTCTAGAAATCTCTTCCATCCTGGTATGAAGAACATATTGAGCAATGTAGCGATTGAGCTCAAACCTCAACTCCGAAGTTGGGCTAGTATCAAAAGCCACTTGCGCCACCCTAACTGCCTCTTCAGCCTCTATCAAACGAGCATGGATATTCCCAAAAACATCCTTATTCCAACCCTTAAGAAACCTTTTCATCCTATTCAGCTTGAACTGCAAGTTCAACATGCCCTCAAACCCAGTCGGAGCCTCCCAAATCCTGGCATCCTCCGAAACAAAAGTATGATGCCTGACCCACATGTTCTGAAATCTAAATGATGCTCTCAGAATCTGGGCCGAAAACTGACATCTGACCAAAAGATGGGCATGATCAGAAGTGATCAGAAATAGCATCAGCAAAATCCATCATCTCAAGATGATCGGCATCACTCCCAGCTCTCTCATCCTCAAATAAGAAAATGTTGAAGTCACCTCCAACGAGCCAAGGCTTACCATCCATCTCAAAAGAAAACTCTCCCATCGTGTCCCAAAGTGGATACCTAGCCTCCATAGAGTGCTTGGCATAAACAGAGGTAACAAACAACGGGTATCTGAACACATCAATAGAAATACGAACATGAACCAACTGTTCCATATCCTCCAGCACATCAACCTGATAATCCCTATGTGCAAAAATCTAGATCTTGTTACTGACATTAGAATGTCTGTGAACAAGTCCGATCTTTCTCACAAGATCTGAAGGATCACGATCATTCATAGGCTCCAGAATAGCAATAAAAGAAAGATGATGTTCTCTACATAAATTAACGAGAGTGCCCACAGTTCTCGGATTAATGATGCCTTGGGCATTCCAAATCATGAAGTTTGTCGACATAAGGAAACAAGTCAAACAACCTTAGACGTGGAAAGCCCATATTATAATAATCGACCATCAGAATCATGAGAAGCATAATCCTAAGTGGGAATCTCCTGTCCATGCATACTGCCATCCTGAATGACGTACTCTCCTTCCTCCATCACATCATCACCAGCTGACTGTTGACTGTCTCTCCTCACTATCAGGCATTTCGACCTCAGCAGTATCATCTGACTCTCTCTGATCGCGTATCACTTCATAAGAATTGCTGATCACTGTCTTTCTTGCTTGCTCTTGATCTTTGGTGTTGCGTTTCTTATGATTAACCTGAATCCAAGAACCCTTGCTTTCCTTGTTAGAACCTTGATGGTTCTTTTGAAGCTACTTCTGATGGAGCCCATTCTTAGTACCAGAGGATGAGGCATGCTCAGATGGACCAAAGTGGTCCGAAACACCATGTTGTTTGCCTTTATTAGCTGTAGAATCCTTGCTCTGAATGCCATGGGAGCCCTGTTGGCTCTTCTGTCCCTGAACCTCTATTTTGCTTCCATCAGTAGCCTTCTGAGAATCCGTTTGAAGTCCATTTTCCTCCTTCTGAGGGGCACGAGGCGAAACCAGAATTTATCTGTACCGGGATGCGAGCACGGGGAGGAACACGTTTCTCTGGCCTAACATTCTTTCTAAAGGCATAGCAAGCCTCAAGAGTGTGCCCAACATGTTTGCAGTCACTGCAGTAATGAGAGATCCTGTCCCAAACAACTCTTTGCTTCACCTCAACCCCAACAATATCAATAACCATTCCTTAACAAGGGGCTTGGTGATGTCAATCTCAACACAAACACGAGCAAATGAGATTATGCTTCGTGAAGCAGTAGCCCTGTCTATTTGTATAGGATTTCCAAGAGCAGAGCATATCATATATAGTGCACTCTGATCATACAAATGCACAGGTAGAGCAGGCAAATTACAACACACAACAACAATAGGTGTTTCAAAAGAAGGATCGAACGTGGGGGTCCACTTAAACACACGCATGGGGATACTATCAACATACTAAATAGGCAAACCATTGACACCATGCAATAACTATGCATAATCATCAGACTCAGACAATTCAATCAGAATATCGTAGCATTTAGAAAATTCCATTTAAGAGTACCTCTGATCGCGATGTTACCAAGAGCCTTATTGATGTTGTGGGAAGAGGGGATGGAGTGGGAGAACTTGCCGACCAGAGCAAGACCCATGCGACCTGTAAGAGCATCAGTGTCAGATATCGAAAAGGAGATTACAGGCGTACCTTCCCGAATACTGTGGGTTCCAAGCGGGACAAACTTTCTGGGATTAAAGGAGATAGGACTAGAATCAGCGGCTATTTTTTGAATGTGAGTAGCCATGGATTCTTTCAAGATTTTTCCAACAGGTTTTGGGATAGAGGAACCACTACCATTGTCATTAGCTCTTAAAGCTTGTTCCTTTATTTTTTGATTTTGCTGTAACAGACTTTCAGCAGAATCCATGACTCATTCCTTCTCACTTGCCATTAAATTCTTAGTTGCACCAATAGAAGAAAGATCATGGGAAACATGAGTAGCTTGGAGAATAGAATTATTAGATAAAAGAGGGAAATCACGAGAATCGAAAGGATTATCGTGATGAGTTTGCGTTTTATCTTGAACTGAACCAAGATGGGATTTTTTAAGAAAAGTAGGATTATGGGTTTGATTGTGTTGGGCCAAAAAATTGGGTATGGGGACGTTGGAATGAATAGTATTATTCTCAAAGTTGGATTTAAGCACATAGATTTTATTTTTTGTGCTTATATGATCATGGCACTGCTTATGTATAATGGGGGCTTTGGTTGGTTTAGCAATGATAATGGGTTGTTAGGATTTTTTAGATAAATAAGTTGGGTTGTGGATTGAAGCATCATGGAGATGGGCTTGGAGTTGTGGGTTGTGGGTTTGGGGCGGGTTAGAAATAGAGGTAGGGTGAAATTAGAGTGGGGCTGAAGTGGCTGGGCTTCCCTAGAGTCTAAGAATTGGGCTTCTTCAAAGCCCATAATGGGAGAGATTAAAATGGAGGCTGTCGAGATTAGGCATGGAAGAACAAAGAAAATGTTTTTGTAATGCCTCGACCCCCAGGGCATGTAAAAATATCACTCGGAGACATAGCGCTACGGGTGGAACATGAGAGAAACTTATCATTTGAAAGGGAAACCGTACTCGGCTTACAATTATCGAAGGAGGAGGCTAAATGGTGAAGGCAATGCAGTGAATAAATAAACTATGTAAGGGAATGGAAGATGGGAATGCTGTCAAAGAAGGAATGAAATGCTATTTATTCATGTACATCATAATACGAGGACATCGGTTACAAACGTTAACTCGTGAATACATAGCTTGTACAAACACTTTATGAATAACTAGGATTATTCGACTTCAACATAACAGCGGAAACATAGCTGTGATGCATGTATGAGGACACGCTCCACGGGGCTACAACTGTGACATCCCTCGCCTTGGCCCGCCTCTCTTCATCTCTCGCTTCCAGTTCACCTGCACGTTTAGAAATACGCACAGGGGTAAGTACATTTGAATGTACTCAGTGAGCTCGTCCCAAAATCAATGCCACTTAGGGCTATAAAAGTAGACTTGCCCATTTATGCATACTCAGGGGTTTTCAGAAAAGACCCGAGTTGCCTTTGAAAACATCGTTGCATGCTCCTATCATTCTACATGGTCATGCTTATAACATGTGCCGGCAAATTAAACGTGATATACCAAGTCTACAGTTAGAGTTGTGCCAAGAGGGTGGCCAGCCTCTCGAGCACCTTACTGTTCTTCGTGTGCACACCCGCCTGATACCTTCATCAGAAGGGCCGATATCGTTTTGAGCAGCTGATTCCTTCATCAACTGCAAGTAGACTGGTAATGCATGCTAAAAGTGGCAAGTCTATCATTTGGTAAAAACATCTTCATGTAATTAAAACATGCAAGCTTCATAAAACATTTCATTATATAGAAAATAGAGCTCACTCTTCACAACAACAAGTTAGGGTTGATCTTCTGCTCATATTTGTCTCATTGGACTCCTTGACTAGTACATTTAATCATACACATAAGCAATCAATACTAGTCTTAATCATATGAGCTAATCATTTCCAACCCTTTAACTTATTTATCTATACCGAGTTTATTTATCTTAGCTTGTCATTTTAACTCATCCTTCATCTTGTTACTCTTATACTTAACTTATCTTATACTTAATCACTTAACCTCATTAACTAAAGAGGTAAGGGGATGGAGAAGAGTCCAGAATATCAATAGATTTGGATGATCAATAGATCCAAGCTAGATCAAGAATGTAGGTGATTTAAGAGTGAATGCAAGTTGATTACTTAAGACATGATCCGGCAAAATTGCCACACTTGGGAGATTAGGCTATAAGTCAAGCATACAAGCTTCAATAGACATGAAATCATATGGATGGAAAGAGAAGACCATAGGCTTTCCAATGATATCAATTTCAAGTGTTGAAGATGGATGAATCATGAGATATGAGTTCAACATTCGCTCGGTTCAAACAGGGAAATCAACTCTGCAACACTTTACAAAATAATTTATTTCCCTCGATTGGCTAGGCAAAACAAGACATAACTTGGTGACTTAATAGTAAAGACATTGTCCTATAACATGTTTAAATTTCAGGAACAATACACGTAGGGATTGAGAGAAATCAGTTTATCGTTGAAGGACTTAAATCTGGAAACATGGGTTTGGCAGATTCAGAACCCCAACTTTGAGCTAAGATAATTGGAGTAATACTTAATCATTTGGGGTGTACTTTATATCAATAGAAAGGTCAAACAATGAAGAATAACTTTCATGTTTCATAGTTCTTGAGATAATCAAGGGATCATATTAAAAACTGAGCATCAAAATAATTGGTCAATTCGCGTTTATGAATTCGGCAGATTTGACACATGATTTTCAAAGTGACCTTGTGAACTCATGTGAGCACGTATGGGGGTGTGCAACCCATAATTAGAAACCTAAGAACATGAAATTCAACATGGAGAAATAATTCAGCTCAAAAGATTGACCATTCGCATAGAATCATGCTCGCAAGTACGAGGGTAAAATCTGGAAATTCTGGAAAGTGTGTTCTTGAGAAATAATGAACTCAATTATTATCCTACGAGTTCTAGATACATGAATCAAGGCTCATAACATGAATATTGGCTCAAGAACCTCATCGTACATGAAGTACAGTAGCTCGGTCGAAGAGGAGACAAAGATTTAACCGATTGATTTTGATAATTCATGCATCTACATGCTTCGAATACACTCTAGATCAAGAATATGAAGGAAGTTTCAACATGCATGATCATTCTTCCTAGGACTGAATTCAAATCATGTATTATCAAGTTCAATTCCTCATCTACAACATGGATTCATGTTTAGAACATCAAAGGAAAGATATTTACCGATTGATCTTCAAGAAAATTCGAAAGTGGATGCTTGATGAATAATTCGATCCTTGCATGAGCTAGATGCATGCTTCCAATGATGAATCTGAGGCCGGAAATGGAGGGGAGGTTTTGGTGGTGATCGGAGGTGTCTCCGGTCACTGGAGCGATTTCCAGCGCGGCGGCGGATGGCGGCTGATGGCGAAGGTTTGGCCGGAATCCTAGAGAGAAGGGGGAGCTTCTCTCTCTAAGGGATGGTTCTTGGAGGAGAAATGAAGAATTTGACCATAATTTTTCTATTTATATTTTCCTTTGGCTAATACATGTTGGACACTTGTCTACTCCTTATGTGATGTATTTTCTCCCACTTATTTCTATTACTTGGTGATCACTCATACACTAAGATCACACTTCTAGGTATCTAATCCTCATCCTAATAATGTATAAAAATACATGTGGTTTTTAATTATTTAAACACCATTCTTAAGTAGTGATTTTCGATCACTATCAATCAAATAAATCATATACACATTTAATCACCTAAGCATTTAATCACATTGTCACATCATCATGTCATGGAGCATTTAAACACGTAGCTCATCTTATCATAGCATCATACTATGAGCGACTCTCACATGTATCGAATAACACCTTCGTTATTCTAGAATTCACTAGACTGCTACGGCTAGTCAAAGAATAATTTCTTAATTATTTACTAGCTCATCCGAGCTCACTTAGCTTATTCGTTCGTCATAGCTAATCATGCTAGAGCTCTAAATCTTATTCCGGATCGTGTCATATGGTCAATGATCGTCTCTCATTTCCGGATAATATCAGTTAATCATTTATGGAGCTCTATCTCAGATTTAGCTAAATAAATAATAATATATCCTTAAATAGCTAGAAAATCATTGATGGAACTCGAGGGGCGAAATTTTCCAGAATGGATTTTTGCGGGGTGTTATAGTTTTGAATTGAGGTCAGTACCCGGATTAGTAGGGGGCGTTGATCCATTGATTGCATGGAGATTGGAATGTCATATTTCTTTCCAAATCTTCACCGCTATCTACAGCAACTAGCGGATTTGTAGGAATATTGGTGGAGGAGATCTTGCGTAAATCATCAGTCAAATAGGGAGGGATAAATCTGGACAACTACCGAGAAGGGGAAGCCGGCGCTGACATAGAGCTCTTCTCTGGCGAAAGATGATCAGAGTTGTAATTATGAGTTCCGAACTCATTCATCTTTCGTCTCTCATTCCGAAGAGCGAGACGTAGCTGCTCCTCGTCATATACACCATATTTATCCATTAAATCACGAAGCACATTCGGACTATGACGAGAGATGTCAGCGACCCAATCAGCATCATGTATCTCACCATCATCAAAGTACACATCTCCGTCTGCATCTTCTCCATTCACTTCATTAATATCAGCTGACTCATGCAGAGACAAGTGAGCATTAAACGAAACTTTTGATATTTGTCATTTAATTTCCTGAACATCATAAGTCGGCGGAGCTTCTTTCAGGCAATAAGGAACGATAGCAAGGGCCAAGTTCGACTACATCTCCAACTTAAAAAAATTCTCCAGATTTGACGAGGAGTCCATGGTATCAAAGGACCTCTTTGCCGTCGAGTAGGCTTCATAATAACTTGGAGGGACAGACCTCGAACGGATGATAGGCAAAGACGCAGCCGGCTGAATCAGTTGATGGAGAGAGAATTGATGGAGAACCGGCCGAAGGAGAAGAGATGACCGGCCAAGGGCCCGCCATGTGGCCGGAAAACTTACTAGTGACTACAACCGACCCCAAAATGTCACTGAAAGTCACCGAAAAAACAAAGGGACGATGACAAAAAAAGGAAAAACACGCAGAAACAAAAAAATTAAATGAGACCGAAAAGTGAAAGAAGATTAAACGGTGGAAAACACAAAATCAGAACCAAAATCATGCAAAACATGAAGAAAATCGCTAGGGCTTATGTCGTGCTCGTGTTATCTTGATGTGCTATGTCTCTCTTTCCTTTTATTTCTCCCTCTCTCTCTTTTCTATCTTCCCTTTCCTTCGTCACTGTCGCTGTCGCTGGTGAGTAGCACTGTATCTGTCACCATCGCCATTGCTATTCTCTCTCTCTCTCCTCACCTCTTTTCTCCCAGTTCTGCCGGTGTAGTCATCACATGCGAGCAACATCGTGCTCGCCGTCATAACCAATATGACCACCGTCGCTTGTGTTTGTGTTCACAACCAATCTTTACGCCGGTTCCGTATGTATTCATGTGTACGACCATTCCTTACACGCTTATTCCGTTCATGTTCGTGTGCACGATCAATTTTTGCGCTCATATACGTGTGCACGGACATAAACAAAATGAGCGTGAGGAATGGCCATGCATACGAAAATGAGTGAAACGAGCGTAAAGACTGGTCCTACACACGAACACAAGCAAAATGAGCATGTAAGGACTAGTTGTGCACACAAACACGGGCAACTGTAAATTCATGCAACCTCATCATATTTTCTTGTTATGTTGTGGTTGTGTTAGTGACAACCGGTGGAAAGCTAGACTGTCGAAGGGGGACATTGAGGCGATAGCGACGGCGAGCAATGATAGCGATGGCAAAAACTAAAAATCTAGAACTTAATCCTAGTCATTATATTCCAATTCCTATTATTAAAATACAAAACATATTGCACATCCTTCAATCATTTTCCCCTAAACACTTTCTTGAAATAAATTTGAACATGATTGATTATATTTTCATGCTCAAGATTTTTTTTCCGTTTTTCTAAGTTTTTGTTCAAATTGATTAAGTCTGATGATTTTGGTTTATTATGATTTATGTTTATTCACGAGATTAGTTATCAAGTCTCTAATTATTGTGCATAATATGTTTTAGTATATTGAATGGTGTACAAATTTCTTTTGGATGAATTATGTTTCTGATGATGTTGCTGGAGTGATATTATATTATTGGGTTTTCTATATTTTTTTTATTATAGCAGGATGTTGTATATACACTTGCTTTGACTTCTCTTGCTATTATGAGACTTTTCGTTCCTTGTACTTTCAACTTATCTATTATATAATAGCAGAATCAAGTTTTACATTCATTTCCCGCCAAAAGTTCGCAATATTTTATTCAGCTTTTATTATTTATTTATTTAAAAAAAATAATACATCATGCTATTTTTTGAACAAATTATTTTCAGCCATAAGTGAGTATCATGCGCAGACCAACCCTTTCAATTCCCCAATACACCGCCAAAAGCCTTTTGCCCTACTTTTCTTCTTCAAAGCTTAAAAAGCCTAGTTTGAAAAGAGCAATGGTTTGAATAATACCAATGGTGATTGATTGGTTGAATATGTCTTGATATTTGGATAGCTTTTATTGAGACGACATTGGATATACAATGTTTGATGGCTTACTACATCGTTCTAATACCTATGCAGTTCAAACTTGAAGAAGTTTCCAATGTTGTTACAAATATTGATTAGTAGGGATCCAACTGGATTATTTTTTGGAGGAGCAAGGAATATGGTTATTCAAGGAAAACCTGGATCTGTAGTTCGTGGAAAAAGGTATGATCTTTTGTTTCTTAATTCATTTTTGTGTAATTAGGACATAATATAATTTGAAGGATTATGGTTATTATCATGTTATAGGCCATATGTTTCAATTAATTCAAATTTTGCAACATATAATCCTTCTACACATGATCATCTTACTACAATCATTGCTAGAAACTGCATACTTGAACCAATTTCTTCACTGAGGAAGAAGTATTTTTGAACTGTCTGCACTGCATGTTACTGCATCTATCAACCAAATTATATTTTCAAGAACTTTTTCTAGCACATTAAAATTTAGTGCATAACATACACTGGACATAATAAACTGAGTTTTTTTTTTTAATTCACATTGACATTTTCTACCATTTTAGTCAAGATGGATCAAAAAGTCATAACAAGAAACGAAACTAGTCAGAAATTTATTTGCATATTTTGCAGGGTTCTGGAGGTCGAACTATAAAGAAAACAGGACAAGCTCAAACTTTTCGAGTGTACAAGGAGCCGATGACACTCGGGCAGTATAATCTTGGTGTTGAAGATGGGAAATTATTAGAGATGTCTATTTAATATGATATTTTCTCTTATTTGCTACAAACAATCAATTTGTGTCTTTTGTCATATTTCGAAAGACATATATCTCTTTCATACATCATTAGTTCACTAAGAGTTGGTGGTGTATTGCTACAGGCTATTATTGGGCATGCTTATAATGACTTGCAGAGCCAAAACAAGCAATTTTCTATAGCAAATCACTGAGAGATGATTATAATGCTAAGGTTATGACTTCATTGATTTCAGCTGGATTTAACAATAAACATATTTCTCTTTGTCTGATACTCCCTCCGTCCACCAAGTCTGTGCATAGAATCTTTCGGGATGATTTTTAATTTTTGTAATGATTGGTGGATAAAGTGATATTTTGGATCCCACCTTAGTTGATAAAGTGATGTTTTGGTTAAATAAAGTGATGTTTTGATTGATAAAGTGATAATTTGATTGATAAAGTGATGTGGGGTCTACGTCCAAAAATATTATGCATATAGGTTGTGGACGGACGAATACGGTAATAAATGCACATACTTGATGGACGGAGGAGTACTAATTATCGGAGTAGCTATACCGGTATCAATCGACTCTTGATTTGTCCATGTAGTCTAACCGAGGAAGTTTACCTTAGCAACCTTAGAACCCCTACTTGACTTAACAAGGGGTTTTTACCTCTATTAAGTGTAAAAACAGTTATGAAGTCAAGATTTCAAATTCTACTTCTTTCCTTGGCTTTGAAGACAAAGAAAGTTTCTTTCATTTTATTGTTCAGACGTTCTGTCTTGTCTCACAAGTTTATGTTATTTTTTTATGGCGATTGTGTTAATTTTGCTAGGAATAATCATTGAGAAGTTGATGTCATAATTTCGAGGCTATGTTGTATTAAGAAGTGACATCTTTTGTAATGAATCCAGTTAATATTAATGAACCACTTAATCTGTCCTAAATTACTACACTTTGCTTTTTTACTTTCCTGGCTTTCTAAACAGAATTGTTAGCATGTGGTTGACGAATCAATATACATGAGGAGAACTTCACAAGTTCGTATATGCAGAAGTGATTTCAAACTGTAAATGCTACTTCATTATAGTGGTTTCATATATGGACAAGCACAACTCTTTTTTTTTTTTTTTTGTGTCACTACTTCATTATAGTGGTTTCATATCAACCTGATCAATATTTTTAACAGCCATGTTATGGGCTGTAGAATTACAAAGGATGTAAACTATTACCTACAAAATTGCGTTAGAGGTAGACCGTGAACCCAAGGATTTTTGCAAAATCTTTACCAAGTAAAGTATTTGGATAAATATACTATTATTATGTAATTCAAAGGACTATTCACAATATATCATAACCTTGTACTTCTTCACTTGAAAACGACTATTCAAATCATATTAACAACTATCCAATAGCCACAACGACAAATTAAAATAAAACGTAAAATAGAGACGTCCGTCATAGATAATACAAGACGATATCTATTTGTTGAGAATCTAAATCTTGCAAAACTCTACCAATCAAAAAAAAATTAACTAACCTTCAAACAAAATTTAACTCGCTTAGAAAATGCATGCTTATAATACTTTCCTTCACAATAGATACAACAAATCATAAAAACATGATAACCATATGAGAATGATTTTCTAAAGCTGAAAGAACTATATAATCATTCAAACCACCAACTAAGTTCAGCAATCTTGAAGCAAATACAACCCACAATCAGTTTTTAAGTTTCTGAAATACAATTTGTACATAAGACTACTCCCATCCACGACAAATTGCTTAGGTCGTAGGAAAATGACAAAAAAATAGATTAAAAAAAATTAAAAATGCAAGGAGATGGATGACTCGGTTGTCCAAGCAACTCAACCCACAACTTAGGTTACCCAATAGCAATTAGCCATGTGTCATAGTATTATTGGTCCATGTAATATTGATAAGATAAATCTTATCATCATAAAATTACAGATAAATATATATTGAAATAAATTAAAAATTATATTGGAATTTATGATGTTCAATTCTGTATAAATAGACACCAATATTGTTATACTTTGAATCACAAAAAAAAAAAAACTCTCTTTTCTCATCTTTTTTCTATTATTTGGTAGTTTATTTGGAGATTATTATTATTTACAAGAGTACAAGAAGAAGATGATCAACCTTTTCAATACTCGACCGCAAGGATTGCAAGTTTGTCCTCTTACATGACTAATAGGGCACAACTTCGAAACAGAAAAAATCATGAAGCTCTTAAAGACGATTTAATTGAGCATATATGGCAAAAATTCGGCAGCGATAATTAACTATGTAATTTACTTTTAGTAATTGTAATTATGTATTTCAAGCAATTGTAATTTTTTTCAAACAAATATTTATAATGTGATTTTTCTGTTATACTTCGTAATATTTTTTGTAATTTTTATTTTTTATTCTATTTGAAGCTTTTAAAAATATGACTAAAAAATTTATACTTTTGGCATAATATATATATATATATATATATATATAATTGTTTATAATTTTAAATATAATAAAAGTTAATTATATAAAACTAATAATATCCAAAAATAATATGTAAAATAAATTTTATTTTATATTATGTTGGTCATTGATGAAGTATATAGGATGTGAAATTGGGTCGGGTTGTAGATTGTGTAAGTGGAAGCAGGGACAAAGGCAGGGGGCAGTGGGGTCCATGGGCTCCACTGGAATTTTTTTTAAAAAAAGAAGGGTATTTTGGTAATATCATATTTAAAATTAGATTTAATAAATATAATTATACCACATATTTCCCCACATTAGGCGTCTTTTTCTTCAGCAACACACGCACATCGCGATTTTCTCTGCTCAACTCAGCTCTCTCCCAATTGTCCTCCCTAATTTCTTGTCGTCGTTGGAGTTTCAAAAGCTGTTTTCACTCTCGTCTATACCTTGGTTCTTAACTCTTTCACGGTAATTCTTTTGAAAACTGATTTGATTTTTTGAATCTTTTGGGTATTTGATTTTTGGGCTTCTTCCTAGTGATCCGGGGCTACGACCTGATATAATAAGTTATCCACCAAATTTAATTGAGTATGTGCGTCGAGCTTATTTATTAAAAAGTCCTTGTCAACGACTCAACTACGGGGTCATGATTTTCCTGAAAAAGTAGAAGCAAGTCAGAAACACAAGTTTGTAGTATCTTGGTTTGATGGTTTTAATTCTTGGCGCAACAAAGAGAGATTGAGATTTCATGTTGGAGATCATAAGAGTGAACATACAAGATGTAGAATGCTATGTGAAAATTCGATGAATCAATCTCAACACATTGAAGTAACTCTTTCTCGAGTATCAAAACAGTCCAAGATTGATTATCTTTGTAGATTGAATGCATCAATTAAGTTTATACGCTACCTTATTATGCAAGGATTAGTTTTTCGAGGAAATGATGAGTCAGAAGAATCTTTGGATCATGGAAACTTTCTTGAATTATTGAAACTTTTGGCTTCTTGCAATGATGATATATCTAAGTTTGTATTGAAAAATGCTCCTCAGAATCATAAACTTACATCATCAGATATTCAAAAAGATATCTTTAATGCAGCTGCAGTTGAGACACTTAATGCTATCGTTAGTGACATTGAAAGTTCATTCTTCTCTATATTAGTTGATGAGTGTTGGGATATTTCTATCAAAGAACAGATGGGTATTATTGTGCGCTACGTGCATGAGAAGGGATATGTGTTATTGAACAATTTCCGGGTCTTGTGCATGTTAAGGATACAACTGCAGCCTCACTTGAAATAGGTATAGATTCTCTACCTATGGATTAAACATCTCCGGTTTGAGAGGTCACGGATATGATGGTGCAAGCAACATGAGAGGTGAATTCAAAGGACTGAAAAGTTTGATACTTAAGATAAGAGGAATCCAATGCTTACTTTGGTCACTGTTTTGCTCATCAACTTCAACTCACAATTGCTGCAGTTGCAAAAAAGCATACATGTGTTGGGTTTTTCTTTAATACTATTTCACGCTTATGTAATGTTGTTGTTCATGTAAGTGTAGAGATATGTTACGAGAGAGCCAATGAGAGAAGATTATTAAAGGCATTGCAAGTAATGAGATTGAGACCGGGAGGGGATTAAATCAAGAGATAGCTTTGAAACGGCCTGGTGATAGTAGGTGGAGTTCTCATTACGGTAATCTAATAAGCTTGATGCATTTGTTTTCTTTTGTTATTGATGTTCTTGAGTATGTTGAAGAACATGGCTTTGATGATTCACAAAGAGCAGAAGCTGATGATTTATTAGATTTGATCAATGGATTTGAGTTTGTCTTTATGCTACATCTCATGAGACATATCTTGGGGATCACACGTGATCTTTCTCAAGTGCTACAAAGAAAAGATCAAGATTTTGTCAATGCAATGAATCTTGTTAATATATTAAAAAACACGCTTGCAAGTCATGAGAGACGACAATTGGGAGGCTTTAGTAGCTGAAGTGTCTAACTTTTGTAGCAAAAATAAGATATTCATGCTATGTATGGAAGAAGAATATACAGCTCGAGGAAAAGGGAGGCGTAGAAAAGAGACAAGGACAAATCTCCACTACTACCGAGTTGAGGTATTTTATTATGTGATTAATGTGCAAGCTTTTGAATTACATCAACGTTTCGATGAAGTCAACATAGAATTATTTCTATGCATGTCATGTTTTGATCCTAGGGATTCGTTTTCTGCGTTTGATACTATGAAGCTACTTCGTCTGGTAAAATTTTTCCCATTTGAATTTTCAGAAGTTGATGTGTATCAACTTGAAAGTCAACTGCAGAACTTTATCGTCGATATGCTCAGTGATGAAAAGTTTTCAAAGCTATTAGGGATTGCAGATCTTGCTCGGACTATGGTTTCTACATTGAAACATAAAATTTTTCCGATGGTTTATTTGTTAGTTAAGTTATCCTTAACTTTACCAGTTGTCACTGCTACAGTTGAAAGAGTTTTCTCAACAATGAAGATCATCAAAAGTAATCTACGCAATCGCATGAGAGATGATATGCTTAATGATTGTTTGATACCTTACATCGAGAAGGATGTTTTTGTAAACATCATTAATGAAGCTATTGTGGAGCGGTTCCAACAAATGAAACATAGAAAAATAATATTATGATGTTATCAATTTTTTTTTTGTTATCAATATAATGTAATTCAAATGACATTGTAGTTATATCCATATTATTTTTAAGTTGGACCCCCTGGATGAAAAGTCTGGCTTCGTCACTAAGTGTATGAGAGAAATTAATATTTTATTTGTAGGTTAAGTTGTGATAGGTTATGGATGAAGATAGTAGTAGGCTGTTATATCTTCCAAAATTATGCAAAAAAAAGAATCAAGCACCAGCAGCCAATGTCATACCAACACAAAAACAATGTAAGTGCTTTTCCGACATAAATTCCAATTGATCTCATGGAAAAACATCACCAGCTAGTCCACCATTGAAGAGCTGAGCACAAAAGTAGCATCGGAAGTTGTAGGTATTATTCGGGTCAATGCTACCAACACTAGCCACCAAAGCTAAACATTCTAAGTACTTGATAGCCAATATTCCACAATCGTTCAGCCCACTCTGTTGTTTAGAGGTCACATGGGAGGGAAGCACATGCCACACATCTTGAGAAACCTCTTTGAAATGAGTAGGGACAATTTTCTTAACGAAATAAAATGTTCTTTAAACTTTTCCCAATCATGATACTCGGAGAGAGAATCATAAACAAATATTTTTTCAGTGAGCAAGTCTATCGTGAGCCACCCAATAATTTATAAACACTTGAGCAATGCCATATACCTCGACTGTATGGCACCACATCAAGCCACCTTCGAGGGGTAGTTCGCCCATAACACAATGCATCATCAGTGTGGATGCATCCTCGAGGAGGAAAATACAGATTTCGTCTGAAATAACATAGATATTATATGTTAGGAGATATATAGGCTCCGACAATGTTAAATGGACAATTATGCTGAAACACATGTCATAACGCATATGTTCTACTTAACTCACCCAAAACAAATCCTGCACGCAGGTCCACATCGGATTGAACAATCTTGGTTCAACACGAGCTTTGAATATTAGCAAGTTCAACAACACGTCACATTGCTAGTTATTAAATAAATTTGGAATTTTAGTCAATCGTAATATAGATGTCCATTCAATAATAAGTTCGCTATCTACTAATTCAATAGTCCAAAAATAATTATGCCTACATCGCCGTCCAACTCCTCACCGAGTATGTAAATGTTTCTTATCCAGTTAAGACTAACTTCCTTGATAGTCTTCAATGGTATATTAAATTTTCTCGAACTGCAGAAATTAATATGATATGCACATATTACTTATGATTATTTATGATAAATATAGAATGACACGATGTATCTATTAATATAATTATAAAACATAAAAAAATTAGCAGCTGCTTACTTAAGATCATCATTCTTCGTGTTGTGATACCAATTCAAAAATTTATTCAGCTGTTTGTTAGGATATCTTTTCATGGGTTGTACATGACTGTCTCAGTGGAATATTCGACATGATTGCTTGGAGTAGAATGTGGCTTTGGCTTTCCAACTTTGCTACGGACAGTATCAACATCAACTTATCATTTTGCCTTAGAATTCTTACTGGAATCTTCAACTTCATTGCTTGGACAGTATTCTAAAAGACGCTAGTAGGGCGGTGGGGTGGGGATTAGCGTCTAGGCAGATTAGACGTATTATGCATTTTTTTTTACTATTTTAATTTTTTTACACAATGTCAAATAATATAAACATGTACTATTTTTTTCTAATTCATGATAAAAAAGTTAAAAACATAAAAATATGCAAATTAATAGTTTAAATTCAATAAACTTAGTAGTTCTACATAAAAATTAAAAATCAAAGTTTAAGATAAAAATGAAATCCATAAGTTAAAATAAAAATGAAATCCATGGGTTTTTAAAAATCTATAATCTAATCTTTCATTTCTTCATTCCCATAATCTTGCAAATTAAACTTCATGCTCCATGTTTGAATCATCAAACTCGAACTCATCATCATAATCCTCCTCACACTCGGAGCCATCAGATAAAAAAATTATCTGCATCCACTTCTCTCACTTCCTCCAAAGGAACACTCTTTTATCGTTCATTCGATGATCGACTCACAAAAGTGGCTACAACCTCCTCATCTTCATCATCATCTATTCCATCAACTATCCACGATTGTGCATAAGTAGCCTCATTTGCTAAAAGCACACCATCTTTCTTACTCTTCTTTTTCTTGTTCATCAATCTTGCATTGAATTGGACATGCACTAATTTATTCATCCGGTCGGTATGTAGTCTATTCCTCTTCTTTGTATGGATCTATAATTATAAATTAGAGAAAGTTAGAATACTATCAATAATTCAACATTTAATATTTACAAAGAAAGTAATTACTCCTTCAAAGACACTCCAATTTTTTTCGCATCCGGATGAACTCGTTGTCAAATAAAGAATCTTTTTTGCAAGCTTTTGGAGATTAGGTATAGCGATGCCATAATTGGACCACCGTTTAACTATACATCAAAAGAAGATATCAAAATTTATAAGACAATGAACATATAAAATTATATATTATATTAAAAAAGACCAACTCAATAAATAATTAAATATCATACCCGGATCATAAGTATCATCATTTTTTTCTCACATCATTTGGTTTCTAAGCTTCTTCCAAATGCACCTTATTTACTTGTGTACATGCCTAACTCCACATTTGCAACTATATCTTGTATATCCTCATCCGGATAAAATCGTTTTATATATAAGAAGAATGTGACACATCGAATAAGTAAGGGATGTCAATATAGTATAAGTGTGGACCCAATTGACTCTCTAGCAACTTGGGTTAACCATTTTGGCAAAGCGAGGACGAATGCCAAATAGTTGCTAGTGGGCCCATTGTGTCACTGTAGCATAATGGGCTCCTAACCCCGTGGGCCCGGGACGTTACAAAGAACCCTTCCATTATTAAGGCATTCTCATTGGTGGACCATGTAGATGAAGTGGTAATAGTAAAATAGATTCAACAAATAAGCGGTCAAGGGGAGTGGAGTATTAATACGCCCATTTCCTTTTGCATCCACTATGTCAAGTATAAGCTTATATCTCTCATCTTTGTGCTTCAAGGCCTCTTTAATTTCTTCTTTTGCCTTTTCATCTCACCATATACATAATCCATGGCCAGCTTCACATCTCCATCAACAAGTCTAAGCACTTTCGTCAATATACCTTCAAACACATAGCCACACCATTCCAAAAGCTTGGAGTGACTATGGTAGCAAAAGTGGTTTTTCCCTTCGGGCTCTTTGACCATTTTGTCTCTTCTCACTCTTTAGAGTTCACCATTTGCTTCAAATTCTCTTTTTTTCCATCAAGCTTTGCAATGTCAAGAAAGCCGTGGCAAATCTAGTTAACCTGGGTCGAATTATATTTCTCTTTGTATATTTTTCATCAATGCCAAAGTCTTGTGATGAGAATAGACAAAGAGGGCAAAACTCTTTGTTTTTGCAATTTTATTCTTGAAAATAGAGATCTTACCAATGGCTTGAAGCATTAGATTGATGGAGTGAGTAGCACATGAAGTCCAAAAAATCTGAGATCTCTTTGCAAGCAACATGTTGGCCGCCGCCATATTATTTGAAGCATTATCGGTCACCACTTGAACCACTTTTTCTTCACCAAGCTTTTCAATACAATCATCCACATACTCAAATATTTATTTGCCCATATATGCATCTAAGGAAGCCTATTTGGAACTAAGAAAAAATGCTTCCAAGCCTAGAATTCACGCACAAATTCATAATGTTTCTTCTAGTCATATCACTCCAAGCACTGGTCATGATAGAGCAACTATTTTTCTCCCATTCTTTCTCTTGAGCCTTGAGTGATGTTTTCACTTTTTCCACTTCTCCCTTCAAGAGTGGCTCCCTAAGAAGATATTTTGACTTGGTGGTTGATAATCTGGACCAAATTTTCCAATAGTTTCAACAAGTCTTTTGAAGCTATCATTGTCAACCGCATGAAAAAAGAATGCCGGACTCATACACCCACCTAGCCAAGTATTGATGCACTTGAAGAGTCCGCTCTTTCAAAAGAGCATCACTAATATTTTGTTGCCTTTTTCTTTTGCTTTCAGTTAAAGCATCGTCATCAACCTTGATGCTTGAAACAAATCTATCCATAGCTCCAAGAGTACGTGGAGCCTTTTTGGTTTCTCCCCCCTCCATCTCATCAATCTCTTTCATGATTTGCATCTCACTAAGTTCAACTTCACTTCTAAGATTGCCATCTCCTTGTTTCATCTCTTTATTTTTCTTCTTTGATGCTTCAAGTGCATCTTTGCATCGCTTTTTATCTTCATCACTTAATTTCGGACATGACGAAATATTGCCCTTAATATTGGCAATATGTTGTTTAGCTCGGAATATCCCGCCACTATATACACCTCCACATTTGAGGCATTTCCATTTATCTATATTTTTGGGATCACAAAACAAGACATAGTCACATCCAACATCACCACTACCTCATGCTTTGTTATTCGTTGCGTCGGAATTAGAAGCCTTGAATGAAATTGGTTCATTTATTGGTGTCTCTTGTGAATCTTGTGACATGATAAATTCTCTACACATATGTTGCTATAGTAAATTAATACAAAAATACTAAAAAGACTCAACAAATAAGTCATAAGAAGCAATAATTGAGCTCCAAGCAAATAATTAATAGGTGCAACAGATTATAACAAACAAAGTGCATAATAATTAATATGTAAACATTATGGCATATAAAATGCACTATAATTAATATGTGCATCATATTATAACACAAATCTAATGCACATTAATTAATAGGTGTAGTATATAACAAATATATAGCATAATTATTAATAATGAACAACAAAACCATTACATAAATACAATTATCAATGTATGATTCACAGAGGACTTAAACAAACTAAAAACTTCATGCTAGCATGAAAAGAGGGATCAAAGATGGAAAAACCAATAAACAAGAAATGAGGATGACAGAGTTGTATGGGGGCAAGGACAAAAAATATGGAATTTTACTCTTAAGTCAAAAACTTAATCATAAAGATCAATAGTTTTTATATATATCTACAAAGCAATCAGAACTGTTCACCTATTTTCATTCAAGTTTTCACATGTTTTGCAATTACTTGTACAGTCATCATACTCTTATATTGCCATTTGATCGGTCTAAGTGAAAATCATATCATTCATCTATATACTTACCTACTTCAACACCATGTGGAATACATGAATCACATGTCCAAAAAATTCACGAACACGAGAAAAGTATATGAGTATAGCTTGGTGGAAGATGCGCATAAATCAAACAGATCAGGGGACTTTGAAGATGGAGTTGCATTAGCTTCGATGCCAGTAAGTCAGGCGGCGGAGGGCCAGAATTTTCGAACGATGCAGTCCGAGCAGAGCTGGACAAATTAGTTGAACTGCTTGGAATAGTAAGGTTCAAGTCTAAATAAAAATATATTTTTCTAGACACGGTTCTGAGCAACCTTCAGCTTCGGATACAAAGTCTTCGTCCTTCAAAATGAATTGGAGCTTGAGCTTCACTGGACGTGCAACAATATCATTGGGCCAAGATGAATGCTCTAGCCGATGCACGTTCCAAAATCAAGATTATGAGGTAGTGCTTTCTATATTTCAGCTTCTTTTTCGATTATGAAAATGAAACGTACATATGCATGTGTTAATGATCACAATACATGCCAATGGAAATTTAATTATAAGCTTCAAAAAAATATAGGAGTTCAAACATATTAAGCATAACTAACCTTTCGCAGTGGTACGCTAGACACAAACAGTTGTTCGAACAAACGACATGAATTTGTGAGGACTTAGTCATTTAAGGATGCGAGGACAAGGAATGCTTCAATCCTGAATCATATAACTACACAAATTTGCTATGTCTGGGAACACCTCATACGCCCAAACTTGTAGATCAAGACCAAAACCATTGATATCAATTGAAATTCTCTTTGAACCAGCGACTTGCTAATCCATTATCGATCGACTTTTATAAAAGACTGAAATCATAACATTATAGGATACCCGGCCCCAAGGGAATAAATTAACATCATCAATGTCATCAAAGATGTGCAAGTAATTGATGTCAATAGCATGTTCAACAAAGCTTGACCCAATCACTACACCAAATACAAATAATGCCAAAGTAAGCTTCAGGGTAATCCTATGACCAGATCGTTTAGAACACATTTCTTTGAACTTCTTCTCTATATCTCTTGTGTAAATTGCCCGAGACGTACGTTCAAATGTAATATCCCATAGTTTGGACCTGCAAGATATCTCTTTAGAAGACCTCAAAAGAAAGCCCGATGATGGCTAAGCATTCTTTTGGGTCAAAACAAGTCTCTGCATCATTGAAATTAAATTGCAACATCGTGATACTCTATTCAAGTGTCGAAGAAGGAAGTACGCCAATGGTCCTTGATATAACAATTTCTTCATCTTTAGAAACTCACCAAAACAAGAATTACGAAAACTTTCAAGATTTGTGTCGTCCAATTTCGCCCATACAAGATCAAGGACGAGCTGAGGAGAAGATCTACAATGTATTGAAGCACTTGCAGTGGAAAATGGAACCATCCTTCTGCCTGGCCATTTAAAAAAATCAAGTAAGTCACTTATTAGAAGCAAATTACCTGATTTTAGGGAATAAACTTTATAAATAAATCCGCTGATCAGCTAATTGAAACAAAAATATAGGTTTCTTTAAGTATGGACAACTCTTCAATGTTTGCCTACTCACAAAATAATACTCCTTCAGTCCACCATTTGTTGGACTGAAATTATGGCATGTAGTTTAATGTGTCAACAAATCGTGTGCGTCCCGATATAGTATTAGTGTCAATAAATGGTGGGCGGAGGGAGTACTTCTTCTCAATTTCTTTTTACTACCCAACAAAAATTAATTTTTATTACGCCCACAATAACATCTCAAATGAGCATTTGCAAGCTTAATCACGAAATGCATACATATTTCGTACATGGATGCCAAATGAATATAAATTTTCAGAAAACAAACATTCAAAGCTTAAATGACAAAATACCACTTGCCCTAGAAAATAATCACTTCATTATACAAATCCTATTTTCCTTATAGAGTTAAACCAAACCACCAAGGTCGAATAGATTCGATAAAAATAATTAAAAATCAATTGGTTTTTCGATGATTCGCATGCTGAAGAAAACTGCAAAAACAAAATAATAAAATTAAAATAATGTACTAAAGCCAAAAACAAGCTTTTGCACTGCCATGAAAACAAGAAATACTTTTTACCCCTGCCATGAAAACCTTCTACAACAAATCACCAAGGAATCTAAGAATATTTAAGGGCAAAATGGAGATCTACCTAATCACTGAAATAAAATAACATAAACAAAATATTCTAATGCAAAATTTGAAAATGATATGGAATGCTTCTTCATGCGTGCACAACTTATAAAAACAAAATGCACAACAGCCACAACCAAATTCATTTAGTAGCAGTAGCATTTATTGTCCAAAATATTCATGTAATGACCAACAAGAAAACAAACCAAGTACATTCATCATAAATGCTAACAAATCAACTAAAAAAGAACAATATAAACCTTCTGCATTAAACATCTCCTTTCTTTTATTAGATTTCACACCTTTTGAATCTGCCATTTAGTAACCTATTATGCCGATTTTTTTTTTCCAATGTAGATGAAGAAGAACAACTTGGTTTTTGTTTTTCTTAGACTGCTTTTTGATTTTTACACAAATAAAACTTCATGATTCTTTGTTGTTGCATTTGATGACGCATGTCATTCCCACATTTAATGCATAGATTGCTTTCAAATTTGAATTTCCTACTATTTTATTAAGGACAATACCACCTTCATGTTCTGGAAACTTGCAGGAGTACTGTAGCATCCTGGCTTGGTTTCATAAAAATACCAAAAGTGACACGTGTAGGGCGGGATGGGGGTTATGCATAGAAGATGATTTTTTAAGATTTTAAGGTCGAAGCTCTCATTGATACATGTCCACTTGTTTAAATGAGCATTTGTTGCTTATATGAGGCTGTGCAACGACATGGAGAATGAGAGACTTGTCGTCTTGGCTTTATTTGAGTGAGGCAGTTTCTCTTTTGCTTATACTAGTGTTATTTCTTTTGCTGGACATGACTGAGCTTTTAATTAGAATCTCGCTTATCCGTCCATATAATTATGTCATAGATCAATTAGGTAAACACTACAACGGACATCACATGCAGTTACACGCTAAACTATTTCAGCTTATGCGGTATACTACATAAGATTCAAATTAAAGTGATGTGAGAAGTATGGACAATTAATTAAGAAGGCATAAATTACATGGCAATAAATGTTAATCAAAGTTCTCTGTTTAAGTAGTTTACATAATAATAACAACTCATCATTAAGATAAGAGAGAGTTCCGTACGAAATGAAGCTATACACTTGTTCGAATTAAAATAAAAATAAAAAAACTAGCTAGCTAGGTTGCTATGGTGAGGATCGGATCAGCTGTAGAGAGCGAGGTTGGGCTTACCCTTGACGATGCCGCAGAGTAGCTGGGTGGGAGGGAGGTTGTATTCATCCCTCAAGGAGTGCTCAGGTGAGACGATACTGAAGTAGAGCTGCTGTCCCAAATACGCCCTCTCCCTCATTTCTGATCTCAAGTTCCACATGCCCGCATTGTCCAAAGTCGTCATCACCGCCGCCCATGTGTTAGGGTACACTTGAATTGTGTGCCTGCTCACCGCATCCTGCAGGTTGTAATTCTTCCTCTTCGCCTTGCTCCATCTCCCCGGCTCGATCCCCACCGCGAAGAAAGAGTATCCATCCAAGTGCCACGTTTGGATCGTCTTCTCCTGGTTCTCAAATATGATCTCCACAAAATTTCTAAAGGTTGCATTCTTTACGCTCGGGGCTACTACAACTTTTGCCTTCTCCGCCTCCGCCTCCTGCTCGTCCTTGACCAGATCGTATTTGAACACTTTGTCTGCCATCCCGTAGTACTCCGCCAGCTTCACCGGGGTCTCTGCATCCACATGAGACACGCCGTTGATGGCGAAACGAAGCTTCCCGTCGACTACTTGCCGGGTGTTGGCCAGCTTGATGGTGCGGGTGATGTTAATTTTGCCGTAGTGGTACGACCCTTGCGGGTTGGGGCGGGCGGCGCTCGCGGTCAAGTTCCAGCGGAAGGAGCGGAACTGGTTAATAGACCAGGCGATGCCGACGGAGCTCTCCGGAGGCGGCGGCGGGAGGTCGGGCGATGCGGGCCCGTTGCCGTTGGCGTAGCGGATGGTGGCGACAGAGGTGAGGACTTGCTTGAAGAACCTGCTGGAGGCCACGAAGTAGTAGTAATCTTTAGGGGTTTGGTCGGCGGTGAGGAGTAGGGACATGCATTGGCCGACGTGGATGTCCATTGAGTCATACACATTCTGCACGGTGTGGGACCCCTCCATCTCCACAAGTTTCATGCTATGCCCCTGGATTCTGAAATTGACCGACAGCCTCATGCCGGCATTGCACACCCTCAGCCTGTAAGTCTTGCCGGCCTCCACAGTGATGAGTGGGTCCGCCTCTGCGGCATTGCCTACCTTGTTGGACTTGCCGTTGATCTGAATGCCATCGGGCTTGCCGATGGAGCGACCGGAATCGAGAATGCGCTTGAGGGTCTTGTGGCCCTTGTTGTACCAGTCACCGAGGAGGATAGCATGCTCGGCAGCGGGGTTAGGGAAAGGGACGGGGATGAGATCGCGGCTGTGGACCTTGAGCATGCCCATGCCGCCGGAGGCCCGGTGGAGGGCGGTGGTGGGGAAGTAAAGGTAGGTGCCGATCTGGTCCTTGACTTGGAAGCGGTAGGTGTAGTTATGGCCTGGAGGGATGGGGCACATGGTTCCAAGGGTGCCGTCCTGCCATGAGTTCTTCCTATGTTGGATGCCAGACCAGGTGAGGAGGAGAGGTTCGTCTAGCTCGTTGAAGACATTGACGACGATGTTGTTGTTGGAGGTGCAGTTGATCTCGGGGCCTGGGAATTTGTCATTGATGAGGATGCCTTGCTGGGGGGTGCCCAAAGGGGTGATGGTGCCATACCTCACGTGCCACTCAAAGAAGTGATACGGGTCCTCCCCCCTCGCAACCGCTGCTAGGCACGCCCACAATAATAATACCACAAATATACAACACTCCATCCCCATTGTATATATATGGTATCCTTTTCTTTCTTTCTTTTTTTCTTTTTTATTTTTATCACCTGCTCTGCCAAGAAGAAGAGGAAAGTCTAATAATAATGTCTTCTTCTGGCAATAAGTACATTTAACTAATTTTGACTATATATTTTTTTTTTCCAATGATAAAATGAGTGGGTTTTGTAGAGAGCAGATTTGGACGGTTAGTTGTCAAAAGTCTCCAATCCTTCCAACTCCTCATTGTGCTCGCATCCATTCGTTTATTTTGGACAATCAATTCCCGGAGTTGCTCTCTTCTTGCTTTTTCTATTAACACCATATCTTTTAAGTAGTCTTCTCTCAAGAATAAAGATTACCACTAATTCATCATTCTATTACTTGCTATAAATTATATTCCATGCATGGTTAAGTAGATAGTATTATCGGTCATTTGATTGCACATATCCCAACAATTTTTAATTCATGATTTGGTTACTGATTTATTATTATTATTAACATTATTATTAATATTATTATTATTATTATTATAGACAATTTGAACAATTTACTCTATCAAGCAAATCAAGATAAATCATGCAAATTAAACTCAATATTTTCAATTATCAACATGTTTTAATTTAAATGGTTAATATGTCTAAAATATACAAATTTTTGCACTTGAAACAAAATTATTTACCATTTAAACCAAGAAAAAGGCAAAACTAGTGTATATTAAACAAATTAAAAAGGAGGATCAATGTATAATGGTTCCCCATTTCCTCCTCAAAAGGTGGCTCGAACTCCCGACCTCTTGGTTGGAGGAGAAACGTCTTACCAATTGAGTTGCTCTTCGTTATCTACCGTCATTCAAACTTATCACGACACATTTTTCTTGGTCTGCAATTTTAGGAGAGCTAGGATTAGAGGTCGGTCCTAGGTGAGCAATCGAAGGGACAATTTTTTAATCTACTTCTTCCGTCAATGGAGACATTGGTGGCATGAAATCATAGAACCGATTACTAATGAGTTCGTCAAAATCCCGATCAAAGACGGCGACGTGAGTGAGACGGAGTAGCCAAAGACGTAACAAATTACGGGCTTTGATTATTCGATGTGTGAATGGTAGTGGAGATTTTCAGGCTAAGTAGTGTTTGAGGGTTTCAAGCACGGTGGTCATGACAATGAGAAATGAGAGATAGAAGGCAGAGGAGACGCCTCTGCCTACTTATGCTACTGATCCGATCAGCGTTTGCAGCTTCTCACGGTGGTGCGATGCTGCGACAGGGGAGAGGAGATGCAGAGAGTATAGTGGTGGCTCCTAGGGTTGTACACGAGCCAAACTACTCACAACCGACTCGAAAAACGATATAAAAATAAATATATATTTTAAGCTAATTAACCTTAAATAAATAAAAAAATTGTATTACAATATTTTTATTAAACTGAGTTTTTAATAATACTGAGTATTGCTAAGGTCATTTGAAACAACTAGAAATTAATATTTGAGTTTTGCATGATTTACTAGAAACAATCATTACCATACGGTTTCTTAATGATTATATCAAATATATGGTAAAATTATATCATAATACATATTGTAGTTATGAATTTAAATTGTATCATATAAAATCATGAAAAAACTTAGACCAATTACCTCCTTGGTTGGGAAAAATGAGAATGGAAAGAAGGAGAAGGAGCGCGAATGTAGGGAGATGGAGCGGATGAACAAAGGCATCACCCAACAGCCAACCATTTTCATAACTAACCTTCCTATAAATTCAACCTTTCTTCATTCCAGCAACACCATTCTTCTCTTGCCAGAAGAAGGCACTAGCACGCCTTCTTCTTCTTCTTCTTCTCGGCGGAACCCATAATAAAAAACCCAAAAATAATATATATATTAAAAATAAAAATAAATAAAATAACATGGGTTCCATTAGGACACCCCTTTTTGTGGCTCTACCTCTCCTCTGCCTCGTGGCTATTGCCAATGCAGGAGACCCCTATCTCTTCTTCGAATGGCATGTCACCTACGGCACCATCTCCCCCCTTGGCGTCCCCCAGCAGGGCATTCTCATCAACGGTCAATTCCCTGGCCCTGAGATCAATTCCACCTCCAACAACAATATCGTCGTTAATGTCTTTAACGAGCTAGATGAGTCTTTCCTCCTCAGTTGGGCCGGCATCCAGCAGAGGAAAAACTCGTGGCAGGATGGCACCGCCGGCACCATGTGCCCCATTCAACCCGGCCATAACTACACCTATCAATTCCAAGTGAAGGACCAGATCGGCAGCTACATTTACTTCCCCACCACCGCCCTCCACCGGGCCTCTGGAGGCATGGGCATGCTTAAGGTCCACAGCCGTGATCTCATCCCCGTTCCCTTTGACAACCCTGCTGAAGAGCATTCTATTCTTCTTGGTGACTGGTACAACAAGGGCCACAAGACCCTCAAGCGCATTCTTGATTCGGGCCGATCCATTGGCAAGCCTGACGGTATTCAAATCAATGGCAAGTCCAGCAAGGTAGGAGATGCTGCTGCCCAACCACTCATCACCATGGAGGCTGGCAAGACTTACAGGTTGAGAGTGTGCAACGTGGGCATGAGGCTGACTGTCAACTTCAGAATCCAAGGCCACCCCATGAAACTGGTGGAGATGGAGGGATCCCACACTGTGCAGAATGTGTATGACTCCATGGACATCCACGTCGGGCAATGCATGTCCGTATTGGTGACTGCCGACCAAACCCCTAAGGACTACTACTTTGTCGCTTCCAGCCGCTTCTTCAAGCAAGTCCTCACATCCGTTGCCACCATCCGTTATGCCAACGGCAATGGGCCTGCATCCCCTGAGCTCCCACCACCCCCTCCAGAGAACTCCGTCGGCATTGCTTGGTCCATGAACCAATTCCGCTCCTTTAGATGGAACCTCACAGCCAGTGCTGCCCGCCCGAACCCACAAGGCTCCTACCACTATGGGCAGATCAACATCACCCGCACTATCAAGCTCAGAAACTCCCGCCAAGTGGTGGATGGCAAGCTCCGGTTCTCTATCAACGGTATCTCCCATGTGGATGGTGAAACCCCATTGAAGCTGGCAGAGTACTTTGGAAAGGCGGACAAGGTGTTCAAATACGATCTGATGAAGGACGAGCCAGAACAAGGAGACAAAGTTGTGGTGGCACCCAGCGTGAAGAATGCAACCTTTAGAAATTTCGTGGAGATCATCTTCGAGAACCAGGAGAAGACTATTCAGACGTGGCACTTGGATGGCTACTCCTTCTTTGCGGTTGCAATCGAGCCAGGGACATGGATCCCCGAGAAGAGGAAGAACTACAATCTGTTAGACGCAGTGAGCAGGCATACCATTCAGGTGTACCCCAACTCATGGGCTGCAATCATGACCACTCTGGATAATGCTGGCATGTGGAACCTGAGGTCTGATATGAGGGAGAGGGCATATTTGGGGCAGCAGCTCTACTTTAGTGTCGTCTCACCCGAGCGCTCATTGAGGGATGAACACAACCTGCCCCCAACCCAGGAACTCTGCGGCATTGTCAAGGGTCTACCCAGACTTGCTCTATACAGTTGAAGAAGAAGATGCTAGTTTTTTTTATTCTTCATCCATCTAAATAATATATACCGCTTAAATGTGTGTCTACATATCTGTAAATTCATTTTTCATTCTCAGAATGAATGCACATATTTTACCATCTATTATTTCTACTTTCACATCTACAATCAATGTATAAACAAATATGCATGCAATTGACAAACTGGGAATAAGGTCGATGCATATTCTTCACTCGTAAAGTAAGTTTCACATAATAATTCATGCTTGTAAGTACTCATTGAGAAACTTAATTTTTTTTTTAGTATATAAAAGCAGATACGACTACTAACTACATAATGGTCATGGAAGGAGAAAGCCTATAAAGTTTCATCTACGCACCGCTCTAAATTTTTATTAGATGTTTGTGAACTTTCGTCACTCGCCGACAAGTAAGAGAAACTCTGGTAGTACTCCGGTGAATCACCCCGTCACCTCCGTTGATCTTCAAGCTTGCCAGAGTCTCAGTGTCATGACTTGGACCATTAATAATATTTACAGCCTGCACCAATAGGAGAACCATAATTACACCTATATACAAACCTAATGCATGTTTTTGTATTTTCTAACAAGTCGGTGCTGAGATATTGTTCGCATGTTTCATCTTGCCTCATCGTAGCGGTGATCCTCAGACTCTTTTATGCCATGCAAATAATCTGGAAGAGATAAGAAGATTTTCAACGTTGAAGAACAGCAAGGACGGAACATACACGATAACAAGCAAAAGACAAATAAATAGCAACCTGCATATGCCATGTCTTTAAATATCAGCAAGCTGCGGGGCATTAGTAACACAGAAAAGGGAAGGTATTTGCTGGATTTGTTGCACAAACTCATGTCCGAATCCATAAGTTCTGATGTTTTTGCTGTGCTTTCCAAATTAGGATGAGGAACGAAGTCCATAACTACAGGAGACCCAAGTGATAGGATTGCGACCACAGGCATATATGCAGGTCCATCCTGATGCGGCTGTTTAAGAGATAAGAAGTTGCAAAAAAAGGAGCATTCAAACTTCCAGAGTAAAGACCGTACAACTTCATAGAAGTTATGCTGTTTTCTTCACCCATCCCGTATAACAGTAAAACCAAAACCGCCAGAAGAATGCAACAAAAACAACTAATACATACATGCAAATCTATATATACATATAACCTATAAGATCAACGTAATACACTTGAAGTTAGCACCCACCATAATTCCTTGGCCAGGCAAATATTCGTTAATGAGCACATGGTTGATTGCTGATGGAAACAACCTTGATTCATCGCATATTCTATTTGTAACTCTTGTAAGCCAAGATGGCACTGCAAAGCAAAGAACTTGGACATTCAATTTCTGTTATGAACCTAAATTTCATGTATAAAATATCATGAACTTTCTGGATAATTATTAGCATCTCCTACTTTGCTTAAATTAGAGGTGATTGAATGAGGATACATCAGAACCAAATAATGTTGGCCTAAACCTTTGCTCAAGTCAATTTCAAAGTTATGCCACGGCACTTTTTCGATTCATCATACATACTTTTCACTAATCATCTTTTATAAAAGGAATTTAAGAAGCAGTCTATAATTGAAAGTTAATCTTCAACGCCTTTCAGCCTTTTGAGTTTGAAAGCAACCTATATAATCAAACGTGAGTAAAAGCAGATACGCATCTCAGAGTCTTGTAATTTTGCAATACTATACAAATAAAGTTGCAGGTTATAAGGCAAGAAAATTGAGTAGTTACTCACATTCTTGGGCAAGAAGACCCTTTTCGTGGACAACTCCTCCTGCGGGTTGATTAGAAATTACAATCTCCAAATCAACAGTCAGTTAATACAAGTAGTATGTACTATGAATTGAATGTAGGTTGTAGGTGTACCCACCCCAATTTTGAAGTCTCCGATTCTTTAAAGTCTTCCACTTGGAAAGAGGAGCTTGGTAAATCTGCAAATTCAGAGAGCATCAGTATGAGTATAATAAATATGCAGGGTGTTGAGTTGAGTAGAGTACGTTTTTGAGGAGGAGGTCTTCTTCTGCGGAGGAGATGTACTCAGGAATGTAGAGGACAGTCAGCACCGAACCCACGGCGTACTTGTTTGATATCACCTCCTCTCCTTCTTCCCCGATCTCACGATTTCCTCCATTCTCTTCTACTATACAATTCCAATTCGATTCCAATTCTATACATATTTGAAAGAAAACCGCGAGGGCATGTGCGTCTTTTCATTTTTTTTTTTTTTTTTTTTTTTTTTCTTTCGGTTGGTTGCTACAAAATAAAATAAATAAAAAATATAAATGTAGAGGATAAGAGAAGTAGAAAAGCTCTGAAGTCCGAAATGTCGAACGCCATAGTGAATGGGATTGCCGGAGCCGGCGGAGGTATCGTTGCCCAGATCATTACTTACCCTCTCCAGACGGTACCTCTCTCTCTCTCTCTCTCTCTCTCTCTCTCTCTCTCCAGTCTTTAGTGTTTATGTATGTGGCCGCTGGTGCAGGTGAATACTCGACAGCAGACAGAGAGAGTTGCTAAGGACTCCATTCCATCTACATCACCTGCTCGGAACACTCTCATTCAGATTTTTCACCTTATCAAAACTGAAGGCATCGGTGGACTTTACAGCGGCCTCAAGCCCTCGCTGCTAGGCACTGCTGCTTCCCAGGTGATCTTTTTTTCTGATTTCTCCTTCCCACTCTCAGATTCATAGATATATGTCTTGCATGTTTTCTTTACCAATCATTCTTTACTTGAAACTGCCAGGGAATCTATTACTCTTTCTATCAAGCTTTTAGAAACAAGGCTGTAGCCATTGCCGTTGCAAATAAACGTAACGGGCGAGGCGATGGCACTCCAGGAATACTTTCTTGGCTTCTTGTAGCTGCACTTGCTGGGTACTTCTTCTTTTCTTCCTACTCTTATTTGCTGACTTTGTATTATAGACTGTATCTGTGTTTTTCCTTATTAAAGTACAAGTTTGTGGATTGCAGGTCGCTCAATGTACTCCTCACCAACCCTATATGGGTTCTTGTAACTCGTATGCAGGTACCATGCTACTATCTGCATAAATCATTAGTTATGCTGAAGCATTTTTCATTTTCTAAACTTAATATTCTTCAGATGTTAATTGAAAAGTTGTCAATGCATTTCCATAATAAGGTTTTAACTTATCTGGTTTTTGTGGTTTCTTTCTTGTATCCCAATTTTCATTCTGTGCTTTGACTGTCAAGCAAGACTTTTTGCTCATTTTAGTGAGGTTCGATTATGGAGAGTTCCTATAAAAACTTATGCATTTGCTGGCATGACCATATATGTATAAACAATTTCTAATTTTATCATAGAACGCCTATATACCTACTAATTTCATCTGCTTGGATAATCCATTAAGGTGCCATGCAGTCTCCTGATACTATTTTACATTTTCAGACCTATACTCAAGCAGAAAGAAAAATTGTGGAGGCCAAAAAGGAAGCTCTGTTAAGGGAAGCTTCAGAAAATGCTGTGTTACTTTCTTCTTTGACCAGCCAATTGGCTGAACTTGATTCAATAAAGCCTCGTCCATATGGAACATTGCAAGCGGTGAATAGTACTTGCCTTAAATCTTTCTACTTGGATTAGTCATGTTTGATATAATTACCATCCTTTCATCAGCAACTTTATTTTCAATGCTCAATATTCTCATAGCTTTGGACCTCTATAAACTAGGCTTGACATCATGAATACTGAGAAGCAAGAGTTTATCCTTCTGAAGATATCAGATTGCAGATGTTCAACGGCTTTATTAGTTTCTCCCATCATAAGAACTTTTTAATTGCAGGACTGTCGCGATTTTATTTTTTGTTGTGTGTTTTTTTTTAATAGAATGGAACTATATGCATTGTTTCAGATGCACTGTCAATGCTTGCTTTGAGTGTGAAACTGCTGACATACTTTCGATATACTAGTTGACCATAAGACTGGATTTTGCAATCTTTTGCTTGTTCATGAAGGAATCTTATTACTCCTGGACTAGCATGCATTCCCACTTAGTTTACCTTGAAGAAAATGTTTTATCACTCTAATAATTTTTAACTATTTGATATCCCTTGTAATCAGACCTCGATTTAAATATCTTTAGTAGGCATGCGAGGTTTATAATGAATCAGGAATCGCTGGATTCTGGAAAGGCATCATTCCAACACTTATAATGGTGAGTGAGTTTGCTGCATTATTTATTACAAAGCTTTTACTGTTATTTGATTCCAGTTCGATTTTGGCTTCACAGGTCTGCAATCCATCAATTCAGTTCATGATTTATGAAAGTTTATTAAAACGCCTAAGGAGTAAACGATCTGCTAAGAAACAAGGTTCAAGAGATATCAAAGCCCTGGAGGTAAATTTGCTGACATGGCCTGTGTTATTTTATTTTTTTCCATTTCCCACATGATCAACAAGGAAAAATCCATATTACGAGATGTATGAAAATTATGCAACAGTACTATACCAGTTCAGCAGTCACATACCTTAAGCAAGCCTATTAAGGGCAAGCACACAAAGATACTTCTCACACACTCAAGTATCATTGTGTATAAATACAAAGATGCTCTGATATGTGTAGTATATGTATTAACTTATATGCAAGTGTGAGCATAGTCAGTGGCTGGAATTGAAGAGGGCATGCACAAATGCAATGATCATGCAAGAGTGTGAAACTTTCTGCAGATCGACACAAGTATACTTTCTCACATATGCAAGTTACTATAGGAAATAATATAACTCATCCCCATCATGATTGAATCAAGGGAAACCAAACCACACAAACTTACAAGGAACATCGTCAGAATCTAGTGAACAATGAATGGCTGTATTATAAACAATAAGAAACCAATAAATTCTGCCAATTCCGCCAGGTGTACCGCCTGTCTCACAATCTTGCCAGTCACAAGCCTATTTCTGTTTACTACATTGATTTCTTGTGTCTTTGTGAAACTAATTGCGTTGACTGTTTTACACGTACCAGATACTGAACTATGTTGCTCATTACTTTCATGTTAAATAGATCTTTCTTGTGGGAGCCATTGCAAAGTTAGGAGCAACTGTTTGTACCTATCCCCTGTTAGTTGTCAAGGTAAAATAATTTATTTCTTTGTAATCTTGATTTTTCTGAACAAGCTGTGCTCTGGAGTGATATGGTATATGTGGTTTTATTTATAAGTGAGGAATATGGATAAAAGTGTGCGAGTTTCTGTACCACACCAACATGATGTACTCATTAAATGTGTAATTTGTATAAGCATTGTTGTAACAATATAGAGAAAAATGATTTTCAATGGGACTAAACACTATCTTGTTTTTTGACTTTTTTCTTGTGCCTAAAGATCTATGACCATTTTATATCAGTCACCTGTAACTGTTGGGCAACATCAATAAATTACTTAACTTCATGAAGAGATAATACCGAAAGTGAAGCATGCTATAGGTTCTGTTGTAATGATAAATCGTTTGCGTTTTGAGTTGATAACAGATTAGAGATATGCAAGCTTGACATGTGCCTCTTTCCAACGTTTTCTTTGCTATATAATACAATGAGTACAATATTTATGTGTGATGATGTATGGTTCTGATGGTGTAGAATATTCCTTGCTCTGCCTATTAACTAATGTAAAAGGATGGTAATTATGCAGTCAAGGCTTCAAGCAAAGCAGGAAATTGGTGGAAATCTTTCACTAAGATATTCAGGTAAGTCCACAATATGTTTGGTAATGTCTGTTTGTGATTGAAATGTTCTTGGTTTATGATGTTCCTTCAAATTTAGTTTTGGTTTCGGATGGATCAAGCTCTGCCCATACCCAATTGATAAATGTGTTACTTACATGGAATAGTGATGGCCATATGGGAAGTTGGATTTAGATTAGTTACTCCCATGCTGCTGGGATCTTGAGTTTAACTGTGAACTTGTCATTTAACTATATAATTCTTCATTGTGGCTTCTCACCTTAGTGAGTTTTAACCACCATATCCGCTTACGAGTCCCAGCTCATTGTTCATCAGTGTGAGGGACATACGATGTATTTAATGTAATAAGAAAGTGGTGAGTTCCTGTCTGTGTTGGGAGTTGTTAATTGGGAGGTTTTCGATGGAGCAGGTACAGTTGATGCCATCGTAAAGATGATACGTTATGAAGGAGTAAGCAGCTTCTACAAAGGGATGAGCACAAAGATTGTACAGAGTGTATTTGCTGCATCTGTCCTTTTCATGGTGAAGGAGGAACTTGTTAAATTTTTTGATGTGCTCTCCAATAAAATGCCGGCAAGGATTGTTAAGTGATAGCATTCTGAGAAATTTCATATGTAGCAAGTAAAATAGTATGTAAATGTAGTAATTTGTTGCCAACTTCACTTTAAATCTCAAGCATATACAAGAGTTGGTTGATTGAAGCAAAATCATTTGTAATTGTGCCATGATTGTAACTTCAGAATTCTTATAAACATCCTGTTAAAAAAGGGGCGATCTAGACAGACTTAACTGCAAACTACAAGAAAGGGTTACTTCGGAGAAACAAAACTCGTATTGATCCATTTGATCTTACTTTGAGATTGATGAAATCCAGTAAGGCTGTGTTTGATAGACCTCACTAACCAAGATAGGACTAGTTACCCAGGCTAATATGTCTGTTTGGTATCAGGACAAACAAAATACGCAGCCCTGGATAAAAGCAGAGCCCGGCGCTCTTTTCCTGTAGAGATGTGTTAATTGATCCTGCTGAATTCGAGAGATAAAATAGGCAGGCTGAACAGTGTTGAAGATTGCTCAAGCATTTTACCTATTTGCCCTTCCCCATTTTCAATTTTCGATTGCAGAAGTTCTTCCGAAAGCTACGAACCCTACTTTTTTCTTTCCTTGTTTCTCTACAGCTTTCACAAAAATTTCCCCAAATTTTTGGTGCAGCAGCGGCGTATCTTCTTTGGCTTTGTGAACTTGTGGATATGGCATCTCAAATTTTTTACAACCACCAAACTGCAGTGCGTCAATCTATCCCCGATTTTTTCCCCAATTCTGCATATAGTCAAGGTAAAATTTCATTGAAAGGCCAGCGCGGGCCCACCCTTGAGTGCCGCTCGTTGAGATTTGAGGTAAAAAGGCGCTGCGGGGTTCTGAGACTGTGTGGTGGAAGAGGTTCTTCCCAACAATGGTGGTGCTGTCGGTTGATGTTGATGATTCCACTAGGCAAATTGCCACATAATTGCTAAAAGTTATAGTAATAAAATAATTATGTAAATTGCCACAGGTTATAAATAAATGAAAAATCAGCTAAATTATGACGTCTAAATTGCTGAATGTATACACGTTAATTTTTATTTTTGAGACTTAATCTCATAATCTTATTCAATTTTAGGAACAAACATTGTAAGGTTATTATAGACAATTTACAAATTAATTTAAAGTTTACTCTACTATACCTAACACCTTATCTCATTAATCTTAGTTTCCACTATCTCTACCAAACACATGCTTAGATAGCTATTCATCTAACTTATCTAATACTATTCATATAACTTATCCAGGTTTTATTAATCCATCTATCTCCTAACTTATCTACCAAACACATCCTAAGTTCTGAAGCAGGATTGACACAATTCGGGCATCACTTTAAAATATAACTATTGGAACAAATACACAAACAAAGGGGGAGGTAGCCTGCAAGAGATCAGATGGAAAAATATGATAAAACCATGGCTTGCCAAATAAAATGTTGAGATCGATTTTTGCTAGAAACCCTAGAATTGTCCTAGGATTCTCCTAGCACAAGAAACTCAGATGGAACTGGAATTAAGATACATATATTTTCTCCAAAAATTACCTCCATTCATCCCAAAAGCAAGTTTAAATACTACCAAATGAAATATCAGCCCATGGGCCAAATTATCCTAACTAGACCAAATACTGATGAAAGAAATACTAAATATTCATCAAGAAACGAAAGGAAATAAATTAAAAAAAAATAAACATGGTATCCACTACATCTTCTCAGTCCATGAATCCACTGCATCTTCTCAGTCCATGAATCTCGGATTGGGTCTGCTTCTCCCTCCACTACGCCTCGGCCCCTCAGCTCGTGTGACTGAGCTCTCATCCTCTTTAGTAACGATCCCATCATCACTCCCCTCCGCGAGACGAACCTTGGCCTCAAGGTTTGAGTCCGGAAACTTGTCGAGCAACTCAGCCAAGGGCTCCCAAGTGGCATCTTCACGATCCAAGCCAGACCACTGCACCAAAGCCTCGCTGACGGTCCCAGATCGTTGTACTTGTAGAAAAATTGTCGGAACCAACATTGGAAGACTGTCATCACCATAAGGTGGGAGAATGGGGCGTACCACCTCAGTATCGCCAACCCCGAGACGTGGAAAACGGGGTGAATCCTGGTACCATCGGGAAGATCCAATTTATACGCAACCGGGCTGATTTTCTCAATAATTTTAAACGGCCCAAAGAAACGGCTAGTAAGCTTCTGATTCACCCGTTTAAAGACAGAATGTTGATGATACGGCTGCAACTTAAGATAAACCCAATCACCTTCGTCAAAAGATTCGGGATGACGCTTCGCATCGGCAAATTGATTCATGTGATTCTGCGCTGTCTCAAGATTAAATCGTAACTCTCGCAACAACTTATCTCGTGCTAGTCAGTTGTTGATCGACCTCATGAACAGCAGTCGATCCAGGTTCATGGAATAATAAGGTATGGGGGTTTACGCCCATAAACTGCCTCAAAGGGAGTCATTCCACTAGAACGATGGTAGGTTGTGTTATACCAAAATTCAGCCCAAGCCAGATGCGTCTCCCATTTTTTTGGCTATTGATACGAGAAGCAACGAAGATATTGCTCCAAGCAACGATTAACAACCTCCGTTTGGCCATCCGTTTGAGGGTGATAGGCCGAACTCATGCGTAGCTGGGTGCCCTGAAGTCGAAATAACTCCTTCCAGAACATACTGATGAAAACCCGATCCCTGTCCGACACAATAGAACGAGGAATACCATGCAAGTGGACTATATGACGTACGAACAAATCAGCAACATCCCGAGCGGAGTAAGGATGACTGAGAGCAATAAAATGAGCATACATAGACAACCGATCAACGACAACCAAGACGGCATCCTTGCCCTTCGATTTCGGCAATCCCGTCACAAAATCCATGGAAATATCCGACCATATCTATTCCGGAATATCCAAGGGAGCCAAAAGTCCCGCCGGAGTGCGACTGTCACTTTTGTTCCGTTGACAGACATCGCAAGACTGAACAAAATAAGTGGAGTCCTTCTTGAGGCCTTTCCAATCAAACAGTTGCGAGATGCATTTATATGTGCGCAAAATACCCGAATGGCCACCGAAAGCAGTAGAATGAAACTCGATGAGCAAGAGTCAGCGAAGTGGTCCTTCTGGGATGAGAACTCGACCGCGCCGTGTGACACAACCATGAATCAACGAGTAGTCCTCATCCGACACTGCGCCCTGCTGCAAACGACTCAAAATATCCTTGAGAAACGTATCAGATGCGGAAGCAGCTGCAATATCATCCCATAGACCAGTCAATGGAGAAGATAAAGAAAGAAACGACTCCTCCTGAAAATCACGACGGGATAGTGCATCGGCTGCTCGATTCTCCTTGCCAGGTGATAAACAATTTCGTAGTCATAGCCTACTAATTTTGAGATCCACTTTTGTTGTTATGGAGTGGCAATACGCTGTTCCAAGAGATATTTCAAGCTCTTCTGGTCCGTTACGATAAAAAAATGGCAACCCAACAAGTATGACCGCCACAGACGGACGGCTTCGACAACCGCAAGCATTTCTTTGGCGTAGATAGACCAAGCCTTTTTTGCAACTCCAAGACCGCGGCTCATATACGCTAGCGGATGCCCCAACTGCATCAACACGGCTCTGATTCCAAAGTCAAAAGCATCAGTTTCAATGATGAATTATTCGAAAAAATTCGGTAAAGCTAGAACGGGAGTCGTGGTCATAGCGAGCTTGAGTGCGTCGAACGCCGAAGATGCCTTCTCATTCCTCTCAAAGCGGCCCTTTTTGGTGAGGTCTGTCAAGGGCCGTGCCTTCTCACCAAACCCCGCACAATATTTCTGGTAATATCCCGCGAGACCGAGAAACCCACGAAGCTCCGTGACTGTCTTCGGGGTTGGCCATTCAACGATGGCTTTAATTTTTCGTGGATCAACACGAACTCTGGCGAATGATATTAAGTGCCCCAAATACTCGACCTCTTTCACACCAAAGAAACATTTGCTGGGTTTAACATGAAATTGATTGGCCTGGAGAATCTGAAATACCTCCTTTAAATGTTGTAGATGATCGGCCCAAGTCCTACTGTAGATTAAAATATCGTCAAAGAAAACCAAGACAAACTTCCGTAGGAGAGGCCGGAAAATGTTGTTCATCGCTGCCTGAAACGTGGATGGTGCATTACACAGCCCGAATGGCATCACCAAATATTCATAATGACCACTATGCGTTCTGAAAGCTGTTTTATGCACATCATCCGGGTGCATGCGGATTTGATGATAGCCTGCACGGAGATCAAGCTTGCTAAAAAATGTGGCGCCATGCAGTTCATCCAACATGTCGTCCACTGTAGGGATGGGAAAACGATCTTTAACTGTAGCTTTGTTCAGCGCACGGTAGTCTGTGCAGAATCGCCACGAACCGTCCTTCTTTTTAACCAAGAGTACCGGTGATGAAAAAGGACTATGACTGTTGCGTATAAGGCCTGCCCCGAGCATCTCATCAACTTATCGTTCGATTTTATTCTTCTGCGAATGAGCGTAGCGATATGGTGCTACATTGATAGGCTGGCTTTCATCAGACAAAGTAATTCGGTGATCGTACTCGCGCGACGGAGGTAACGTCTTTGGGTCGTCCATTACCTCCGGAAATCCACCGAGCAAGGCACTGAGTTCAGGAGGTGGGCTGGCATCGGAAGCTTCCGAAGTGATGCTAGCCGCATCTGTGATGCCCGGCGTTGCGATCAGATATAGCGACGCCCCTGCTTATTGGTCGTGATCGACGGCGGCTACCTGAACTTCAGCAGGAGGGGTGTATCCAATTCCTTTTAAGAGCATCAAACGGGATCCACATGAAATATTCATAGCCAATTCGCGACAATCCACAAGTGCCGGGCTAACGCTTTCGAGCCAGGGCATTCCAAAGATTATACCAAAATCTTGCAAAGGAATGGCATAAAATTTCACAAAAAAATCGACCTGATCAATCACCACTGGAATGCGGTCGTAGCTGGCTTGGCAGTCGATTTTGTGTCCGCTGCTAGAAGTGATGTTGAAGGGGTGTAGCTTGGCTGATGGCAGTGTCAGGGTGCTGGCTAGTGCTGCGTCGATGAAATTGAGAGTCGCGCCGCTATCCACGAGTATCTTCACCCGATATGGTCCCAAACGTCCCCAAAAGCATAATGCACGGGGTCGCTCACCTCGTAAGGCATTAAAAGCAACTGTAGCTCCCTCTGGTGGCATGTCGTGAGCCTCATTCATCGTCGATATAACATGGGCGCATGTGGTATCCGCATGCTTCGGCTCGAGGTCATAAGCTTCGAGCCTCATGAATTTGGCATTCGGACATGTGTGGTTAATTGAATATTTTTCATCACATGTGAAGCACAGTCCGGCTGCGCGCCGCCGTCGAATTTCCTCATTGGAAACGTGGATTCTCTTGGACAGTGCCGAAGGCCCGGGTGGGTTCGAACGCGCCCCGGCGGTTGGTCGGGGTGATGGTTTACTAGTCGGAAACCCGCCCTTAAGTGCTCCCAGTTGTTCATCTTTCCGGTTAGCCAGCTCGATTGCATCAGCGAGGTTACGAGGTTTCCACATGCGAACCTCGTATCCCAGTTCCGGTTTGAGCCCTCCAATAAACGCCCCCAGCAGAGCACTGTGCGGCCAATGTGGGGCCCAATTCATGAGGCATTCAAATTCATGTAGGTAGTCTCGAAAAGTACCAGTTTGTCGAATCTTACTCAGCGTCTCATTCGGATCTTCCAGGTGGGACGAACCAAATCGTAACAAAATCCCTTTCTTGAACGAAGTCCACGACCCTTCGGGGTCAGCATGCATGCGGGTGAACCAACGCCACCATTGCCGCGCCTCCCCATCAAGATAGTATGAAGCAAGTGGAACCTTCTCGTGCCTCTTCAATTTATTAAGTTCAAAATACTGTTCGGCCTTGTCGATCCAATTCACGGGATCATCACCCGAGAATTTAAGGAATTCCAACCGAATCTTGGTGTTCTGATGTGGACGGCGTCGTTGCGATCGAATACTGCGGTTCGATCATTCGGAGTGTAGTGTTTCGTCACTGTTGGAGTCGTGGTCGCTGGTCTCATGGCCGTCGTGACCGAATGGATTCTCAACCCAACGCTCGTGGGACTCGCCGTCCGTTTCGCTGTCGCGCGCAGAGAAACGCCGGTGGCGGCGTTCCGGTCCATGATTGCGAGGGTCTCGATGATGGCTGTTTTCCGCGCCACGTTGACGGCTTCTGCCCCGGTGGCCATTTCGACCCTCGCGGTGGTTCGAGCCCCTGTCGTCGTTGTTGTTTCGCCCCTGTGACTGGAGGAAATTCTCCACCATCTCCTTCAACTCTCCCATGGATGTTTCGAGTATTTCGAAACGCTGTCGATTAGAAAGCATGGTGAAAGCCGCCGAAAAAAAAAAAATTTGAGGATCTAGTTGGCTCTGATACCAAGTGTTGAGATCGATTTTTGCCAGAAACCCTAGAATCGTCCTAGGATTCTCCTAGCACAAGAAACCCAGATGGATCTGGAATTAAGATACGTATATTTTCTCCAAAAATTACCTCCATTCATTCCAAAAGCAAGTTTAAATACTACCAAATGAAATATCAGCCCATGGGCCACACATTATCCTAACTAGACCAAATACTGACGAAAGAAATACTAAATATTCATCAAGAAACGAAAGGAAATAAATTTAAAAAAATAAACATGTTATCCACTGCATCTTCTCAGTCCATGAATCCATTGCATCTTCTCAGTCCATGAATCTCGGATTGGGTCTGCTTCTCCTTCCACTACGCCTCGGCCCCTCAGCTCGTGTGACCGAGCTCTCATCCTCTCTAGTAACGATCCCATCATAAAATAACTCGCATAAAGGCAGGAAGGGACGTCGATATATTGGAATACAGGAAGAAAGCAAATGTAAAATATTTCACATTTTCTCCCTTAAATATTTTTACTGCATAGTACAAAGATATACAAGATAATTCTACTGAACCAAACATGGATCTGAAAATTTACATGTTGACAGAACAAAGATGTAGGAGCTAAAGATAAATTCTATATATATTCATGTAGATCCCTGGGTGAATCAGACCCAACAATAAACAAATTCAAAGCCATATAATATGTCGCCCAGAGTTTCTTCACTTATCAATTAAGATAATAAATATCAAATGCGCCCAGGAAGGATAGCTAGAATCAGAACTGATAGGATATGGCCTAACTACTAGGCCCAAGCATCAGGCCCAATATAATTGGGCCCCGACAGTTAAGCTCGGCCTACGCAGTTCGGCCCAACTCGAAATAAGAGACTTCTACACTCCTACATCGATTACAACTCAAGCTCTAAGAGGGATCTAGAAGCTCGGTGTTTATCCATAAAGGAGGAGATCAAGCCAAAGAGTCCAAGTCCAAATAGGAGAAGACTTTGTATTATATTCAAACTCCATGTAATTACCTATAAATAGAGGCTTAGAATAGATTGAGGGGGAGAACAATCTTTGTAAAGCTACACGCATACTAGTAATAATAGCCATACTCTCTTTTGCTCCGTGGACGTAGATCTATTCCAATAGATCGAACCACGTAAATCTCATTGTGTCCTTCTATTTTCTGCTCTGTTAATTCTTTGTTTTCGTGCACAAATCATCCTTGAAAAGCAAGTTTCATCATTGGCGCCGTCTGTGGGAATCCGCATCTTGAATTTGTGAATTCCAATTAAACGTTTTCAAGGCAACAAGTCACGATGACGAGACAAACACGAGCGACTGCTGCTGCCAACAAAGAAAGGGAGAATCACCGGACCAGTCACGATGTTCCAGCGGCTGAAACAAGCCAGATGCAGGACCAGAATCCACCGGTGAACAGACGACCCGGGAAAGAACCTGAGAAAGACAAAACACCAGAGGGTCACGTCGCTGATGTCTCGGTGGATAAGTTCGGCCGCGAAAAAGAAGGTCGCGGCAGCAGCAAGGAGGATGACTTTTCAAACTTCCAACAAGAGTTTGATGATGCAGTAAAGGCGTATCTAGCAAAGAATAGGCATGATTTCTTAAAATTTGCTAAGCAGCAAAGAGATCGCGATTGTGAAGGAGGCCAACCTCCGCACAGCGATCGTCGAGAGCACGAGGCGACATCCGGATCGAAACACCGGGCAAAGTCTCCCAGTATTCGAATCCTAGGCACACGAGACGCCAGATTTCCCCCCAGGCGATTTGCTGATGATCGCCAGAAGAACCAGGATCACATCTCACCTCGGCACGATGTGGTCTCACCCCATCGCCGTGTTGATTCACCTCGTCGTCACGCTGAATCACCTCGGCGCGACTTACTTCCACCTCATCGGGACGAGGCCAATTACCACGGTGGAAGGTTTGGCGTATATGGGAGAATTTCTACGCCCTTCACTAACCGAATCCTCTACACTCCTCTCCCGACTTCGTATAAAGTTCCGCCGGTTAAGCCGTATAATGGGTCGTGCGACCCAAGGAACTTCTTGTTTCAATTCCAATACAACATGGTCAACCAGGGGCTCGGTGATGATATTTACATGTGCAAAGTTTTCCCAGAGTTGCTGATAGACAACGCACGAATGTGGTTCGATAGCCTGCCGTCTCGCAGTATTGGGTCCTACGACGAGCTGATGGAGGCTTTTGAAAGGAGATTTTTCCAGAAAGCCGAGGCAAAAACTACCGCGGCACATCTTCTCACGATTAGACAAAGACGAGGCGAGTCTATTAGCGACTTCATGACCAGGTTCAATGAAGAAAGTCTAAAGGTCGATCGTCTGACGGATGAGGTCCTTATCTCAGCTTTCCAAAATGTTATTCAGTCAGGTGCCCTATTCAGGGAGCTCGTAAGAAACGAGCCCCGCACTGCGAGGCAACTATGGAACATAGCTGATCAGTTCGCTAAAGCTGATGAGGCCGACAGGCGCAAGCGCGAAACTGACAGGACCGAACCGTCAGATCGGAGGAAGGAAGACCGAAGTCAAGGTCGACGAAGCGCTCTCGATAGACTTCAACGCGCCCCAATTGAATCCAGACTTGGACCTAGGCCGAATCAAGAAAAGGACCGATTTACCCCATTGACAAAGTCGAGGACGGAGATCTACGAGCTACATACCAACATGTTTGAGAAGCCTCAGCCTATGTCGAAATTAGGGATGAAACGCCGATCCAAGGATAAATACTGTCGATTCCATGAAGACTATGGCCATGACACAGAAGAATGCTGGAACTTAGCTGAGGATATTGAGACCTTGGTGCGCGATGGTACGCTTAAAAGGTACCAAAATCGCAACCAGAATGAAGGCCGACCCCAGAACAACAAAAGAAGAAGACAAAATAGGGGGGGGAATAACTGCGGCCCCCAGGCCGACAAAAAGCCGAAGCGAGAGGAAGGTGAAGACGAGGACCAGCCTCAGTATGATGGGATCGTACAAGCTATTACTGGACTCCCACAGGGAGCTACGAAGTCGTCATTAAAAGCCGAGGCTCGAAGTCCGCAACAAGGCGAACCTTCTCAAAAAAGGTTCAAGAAGGACGAAGTGATTACTTTTTCGGATCAAGATCCAGTGCCACCTATTATGCCCCATCAAGATGCAATAGTGATTGAAGCCGGGGTGGCCAATAAGCTCGTACGACGAATTTTCGTCGATACCGGAGCCTCGGTCAGCATCCTCTTCAAGAGTTGCTTCGACCAGCTCGGAATGGAGAGGACACAGCTCGCACCAGCACCAGTCCCGTTAAAGAGCTTCGTCCAACAGGAGACGCAAACGGAGGGGGTCGTACAGCTACCCGTAACAGTGGGGATTCACCCTTTATCAACCACTAAGGTCATCAATTTCTTCGTTGTTAAAGCGGATTCTCCATATAATGTTATACTCGGAAGGGATTGGCTGGTGGGGGTGAAGGCGATTTGTTCGCCATATCACTTAACGATCAAAATCCCGTCAAAAAATGGGGTGATCGTGGTTCGAGGTGACCAAAAGCGAGCAAAGGAGTGCATGCAGATCGCACTACGAGGTGCTGGACACCTCAGCACTCCCAAGCATAGCAATTACAGCAACCCAAAGAGTTGGAGCCGAAGCAAGAATCTGCATCAAATGAGCCGGTAGAACACATTGTACTCTACAAAGACGACCCGTTCAAGGTCGTCAAAGTAGGTTTCGCAGGAGGAGCCGAACTCCATATGCAGATCGTCCAACTTCTTCGGGAATACAGAGATGTTTTTGCCTGGACACCCCTTGACATGACCGGAGTGGCACCCAACATTATCACTCACCGGCTGAATATCGACCCCGAGGTGAAGCCAATAAAGCAGAAGCAACGAGTCTTCGCGGCAGAACGAAGTCAAGTCATTCATGACGAGGTTCAACAGCTCCGAAGAGCCGACATTCTATTTGAAGTCAAATATCCGACGTGGATAGCTAACCCGGTCATGGTCAAAAAACAACAAGGAGGTTGGCGGATGTGCATCGACTATACTGACCTTAACAAACATTGTCCAAAGGACTGCTACCCTTTGCCCAACATTGACAAGAAAGTAGAAGCCCTGGTGGGTCACAAGGTCTTCAGCTTCCTAGATCTATACAAAGGATATCATCAAGTCCTGATGAGCGAGGAGGATGCACCGAAAACAGCTTTCATCACGGATTTTGGCGTCTTCGCCTACAAGAAGATGCCATTTGGGCTTAAAAACGCGGGAGCAACCTATCAAAGGATGGTCGACAAGATATTCCAACAACACATTGGAAAGATTGTGGAAGTCTATGTTGATGACATTGTCGTCAAAAGTAGGGAACCAGCGACCTGCGTTGATGACCTCAAAATCATCTTCGGCTTACTTCGGAAAGTGAATCTGAAGCTCAACCCCGAGAAATGTACCTTTATGGTTCGATCAGGAAAATTTTTAGGGTGCTGGGTATCGCAGGAAGGTTTGAAGGCCAATCCCGCAAAAGTCCGAGCTGTCCAGGAAATGAAGATCCCAAAAACTATTCACGATGTGCATCAACTAACAGGCTGTTTGGCAGCGCTAAGTCGTTTTTTATCTAAAGCCGCCGAAAAGCAGCTCCCATTCTTCAAAATCCTCAAGAAAGCACCTGACTTCGAATGGAATGACGAGCACAGATCGGCATTCGAAGAGCTGAAGAAGTACCTAGCCAAGCTCCCGACTTTGTCTGTCCCAAAAGATGGAGAGGTCCTCTCCCTATACCTCGCAGCGACGGATGAAGCCATAAGTGTTGTGCTAGTTCGGGATGAAGGACGTCGGCAACTTCCTGTTTATTTCATTAGTCGAGCTCTAAAAGGACCGGAGACAAGGTACCAGCCATTGGAAAAGGTCGCTCTTGCACTGGTAAATGCTGCTAGAAGATTGAGACCATATTTCCAAGCACACACCATACAAGTTTTGACCGACCTGCCACTTCGCCAAGTATTGACTAAACCTGAAGCCTCAGGTAGAATCGCAAAATGGGCAGTCGAACTTGGTGAGCATGAAATAAATTTCTGTCCTCAGCAAGCCATAAAGGGACAAGCCCTAGCAGATTTCCTGGTAGAGACCAAATTTTCCGAAGTGCCAAAGAAGGACGAATTCCCCTCAAGCAAAGCCGAAGTCGAACAGCCTAAAAAACCTCCAACAGACTGCTGGAAAGTCTATGTAGATGGTGCTTCAGGTCATACCGGCAGCGGAGCAGGAGTGATGTTACTCAGTCCGGATGGAACGGAGACAACGTATGCACTTCGGTTTAGCTTCCCAACGACGAATAATGAAGTCGAGTACGAAGCGCTAATTGCTGGACTCCGCCTGGCTCAGTCATTGCATATACAAGCCGTCCAAGTTCATAGTGACTCCCAAGTCATTGTGAGCCACATGCTAGGCAGGTACGAAGCAAAGGAGGAGAGAATGAAGAAGTATCTGAAAAAGGCAAAAAGTCTGCAAGAAGGTTTCGAATACTTCGAGCTGCGGCGGATTCCTAGAGGGGAAAATAACCGAGCTGACGCCTTAAGCAAACTGGCTTCATCCTCAACCAACTCACCTGTAGAAGAAGTCAAACTTCGAAGCATTGAAGAAGCCGAGCTAAACCTCATACAGGAGGACGAGCCGAACTGGATGACCCCCTACCGAGCTTATCTAGAAAAGGGGGAACTGCCTCACGACAAGCTCGAAGCTAGGAAACTCCTCAGCAAAGTCCCAAAGTACACCCTGGAGCAAGGAGTGCTCTATCGGAGATCGTATCTCCAACCCCTTTTACGATGTGCCGGACCAAATGAAGCAAATTATGCACTAAGGGAGGTGCATGAAGGAGCGTGTGGGAGTCACATCGGAGCTCGAGCACTAGCACGAAAGATAATGAGGTGGGGATACTACTGGCCTACAGTGTTACAAGATGCAATCGACATTGTCAGAAAATGCCCGAAGTGCCAGATCCATGCGACAGTGCCGAAGTTACCACAGGCCGACCTTGTAAGCATGCAAAGCCCCTGGCCATTCGTGCAATGGGGAGTCGACATCGTCGGACCATTCGACAAAGCTCCTGGACAGATCCAGTTTCTCATCGTAGCTATCGACTACTTTACTAAGTGGGTCGAGGCTGAACCCTTGGCGAAGATTACGAGCAAGAATGCCTTAAACTTCGTCTGGAAGAACGTGGTTTGTCGCTTCGGCGTACCTCACATCCTCATCTCGGATAACGGAACGCAGTTCACGGACCGAGTATTCAGAGAATGGTGCGAAGGGCTTCATATCCAGCAAAAATTCACTTCAGTTGCTCATCCTCAAGCGAATGGCCAGACCGAAGTTACAAACAGAACAATCCTGAAGGGACTCAAAACTCATCTTGACAAAGCCAAAGGAGATTGGGCAGCAAATCTACCCCAAGTCCTATGGTCATACCGGACAACTCCCAAGACCTCGAATGGAGAAACACCTTATAGCTTGGTGTATGGAACCGAGGCAGTGATCCCAGTAGAGATCGGCTTGCCGAGCCATCGCACACTTAACTTCTCAACCGAAGCCAATGAGGAAGGGCTTCGAGCCGACCTGGATCTGTTGGAAGAGAAGCGAGACCTAGCTTACATAAGAGAAGCTAAGTACAAGCAGCAAGTAGCTCAGTATTACAACCAAAGAGTGAAGTATCGGCAGTTTCAAGTAGGCGACCTCGTACTTAGGAATAATGAGGTCAGTAAAGCAGAGAGGCTCGGCAAGTTGGAAGCCACATGGGAAGGACCTTACCGAGTCGAGGAAGTCCTCGGAAAAGGATCATACAAGCTCGCCCATTTATCCGGTGAGCTAATACCCCGAACATGGCATATTTCTCATTTAAAGAGATATTTCGCATAAGTGGAAGGGATTGAGTTTAAAGTTGGTTAGTTCATATGGGTCTCGGGTCAGGTCGTCCTTTTATTTTATTTTTAACTTCGTTTTCTTTTTATTAATAAAGTTTTCTTTTTCCTTAACTCTGGTCTTGCATATTTCATATAGCATATTTTCTTTCCACTCATGCAAAATATCTCACTTCTTTTTCAAAACCCTGACGAGGGTAATTCAATATCCTTTTAAGGATAAAAGTAAACTCCAATCATGGAGTGATACCTAAACGCGCGTAAGGGGACCACCCCTATCGATAAATTCGACAAATAAGGAACTATAAAAACCCTAACCTCGCCTTTTGACGAGGACTGGGTGTACAAAGCAAAACTTCGTCAAAAGACGAAGTAAGCTATGCAAGCAAAACTTCCTCAAAAGACGAAGTAAGCTATCAAAGCAAAACTTCATCAAAAGATGAAGTACGCTATACAAGCAAAACTTCGTCAAAAGACGAAGTACGCTATACAAGCAAAACTTCCTCAAAAGATGAAGTAAGTTATGCAAGCAAAACTTCCTCAACAGACGAAGTAAGCTATGCAAGCAAAACTTCCTCAAAAGACGAAGTACGCTATACAAGCAAAACTTCCTCAAAAGACGAAGTACGCTATACAAGCAAAACTTCCTCAAAAGACGAAGTAAGCTATGCAAGCAAAACTTCCTCAAAAGACGAAGTACGCTAGACAAGCAAAACTTCGTCAAAAGACGAAGTACGCTATACAAGCAAAACTTCCTCAAAAGACGAAGTAAGCTATGCAAGCAAAACTTCCTCAAAAGACGAAGTACGCTAGACAAGCAAAACTTCGTCAAAAGACGAAGTACGCTATACAAGCAAAACTTCCTCAAAAGACGAAGTAAGCTTTGCAAGCAAAACTTCGTCAAAAGACGAAGTAAGCTATCAAAGCAAAACTTCGTCAAAAGACGAAGTAAGCTATTAAAACAAAACTTCGTCAAAAGACGAAGTAAGCTATTAAGGCAAAAACTTCCTCAAAAGACGAAGTGAACTATTAAAGAAAAACTTTGTTAAAGGAAACCTTCGCCTTTTAATAAAGTAAGTCAAATCTATCTATCTTATTCCATATAAGAAATGATTACAATTACAAGGACGATTACATCAAGGAGGTGCCGTTGAGCTCGAAGGCTTGCTACAGTTAAACCATCTATCGGCAAAACTCTGCCTAGCCGGAGGTGAAGGCAAACCCATAATGTAATCAATAGGAGCAATACCTCGGCCCCTAAGCGCAGAAAAGCCTCGACCTCGGCCTCGACCAGCCAAAGCTCGATTCGGGTTCCTTGCCACAGAACCTCGAGCTCGTCCTCGTCCTACTGAAACTTTATTACCCGGGTTTCGAGCAGGAACTCGGGATACCCCTTGAAAGCGAGGTTGCTCACGCGGACCTTCCAAGAAAGCCCTTGAGGCTGCATCTAGAATTCCCGGATTCGGATCAGAGTTCGCCGAACTGGAAGAGCTCGTATCAGCGGTTAAGTATTGAAGCAGTTTAGGCCGACGAGCTTTTACAATCTCATACGAGTTGATGGCTTCGACTATCTCGTCAACCAACCCCCGGTACTCCCAAGAGTCCTCGCCATAATCACGCCGGAAACGCTGCAGCCACTCTCTTTTTCCATCCACCTTGGCCAAGACCTCGGCAATAGTAGGTTTCCCGCTTCGGCGGATAATTGATTCGTACTCAAGGAATTCTTCTTCGGTGCGCTTGGCCTTTTCCTTAAGTCTATTATGCTTCTCCTTCAGCTCGAGCAATTGAGCCTGCAACCCATCCGATTTAATCTGACTGGCTTGCAGCTTCACTTCGGTTTCATGTTCAATATGGCCCACTTGGTCTTTCTAATGAAGAATTTCGCTATTTTTGGCTTCAAGAGTTCGAAGTAAATTATCGATTTGTGCTATGTAAGGAGAGGCGTCGAAAAGTTTCGGAGACGGAGAAGACTACAAAAAGGGAAACAAATTTCTCATAAGAAATAAAGTTTTCATTAATTCAGCAAAATGCGCCATCCTACTGATGACGAAGTACATGCTACAAAAAAAAAAAAAAAAAAAAAGAGACGAGGAGGCGATCAACTGACCTCCTCCTCGTTTTGAGATGCACCCTCTGGAGCTTTGGCTTCCAACTCAGCATCGTCACCATCTACGCCATCAGCCTCGGTTCTTTTCAGGGCGGCATTCAGTTCGGCAACGATCGCATCCATGACTGGATCACGATCTACCGAACTGTCCCTAATTACTTCGGCACTTAGCAGGTCAGTAGAGGCCGCCAGGTTCTCAAGGAGAGGAACCGCCTTCAAATTTTTCAGGACGATTTCCGCGAAGCCGCGGTTGAGTTCCTCCTCGGACACCTCCTTGTGTCCGTACCTCGCCTTATCGAGGTCCGGAATGTCCTTGGCAACGGCCTCCACCGTCTCGGCGACACATCGATCTGTCATTAACTCCGCCACGTCGCCGCAAAAACCCGAGAAGAACTCAGATAAGAAGAGCCTCTCAGTATAGGCTCGGAGAACAGACCCTTGGCGAGCCACAGCATCAGCCTCGGCCGATTCCAATTTGGCCTTCAGAACGGCCACTTCTTTCCGAGCCGCCTCAGCTGCGGCAACAGCATCGTCCGCCTTCTTTTTCGCCTCCCTGGCCTCCAGCACAGTAGCATCGAGCTTGCTCGTCAAGCTAGCCTTCTCTTCCTCCAGCTGACGATGAATGCGGTTCGTCTCATTGAACTTCGAGACCCCATCGTTTACATAGCTGGTAAGGGTGGACGCACTCTTCACAACCCGTCCACCCAATTATGGAAGCTCGCCGTCACCAGGTCGGCATCCTGCAGATGGTAGCAATATCATCACATACATCACATAAAACCCAACACAGAGAAGGTTAAAGTCCTCACCTCGGGATAATCCCGGTGTTGTTCTTCCAACTCGATCACCGGGCAGGCTGCACTAATTGAGGGCTGGCCAACGACTAGAATCTTGTCGCCTGTGCCCGAAGCTTTCTTGTTCGGCTTCGGTACCTTCGACCGACGAACTAACGGTTGTGGAGAGGGCGATCTCAATGGAGAGGATCCCGGTACACTAGCAGTTCGTTCCGATGACACCTCGGAACCCGCCTTCTCCAGCACTACAGCGTCCGCGGACTTCGGCCTCTTCCTGTCTTTGACTAGCTTCACTGTAAAAGAAACAACGCTAGTCAAATGATATTCACATTAAGTACACAGTAAAAAGAGAAATGTAGCCTCACCCTTCACCGGCTCTTCCATCGAAGCGGGATCATAAGGGCTCAGCCCTGCAAGAGCCAGATCGGTCTCGGAAAACGCTTCTCCAATATGGCCATGGAGTCTTTCTTCCAGCTCACTAAAGCAAAACTCTGTCTTCTGTTTCCCTAATTTCCCCACCTTCCATATAAACTCAGGGACTTCACCGAACCGGCAGAAGAAAAATTTTGACTGCCAGTTCGTCACCTTCGACTTCGTCTCAACTTTGAAGCCGAGACGGGGAGAAAGATAAAACCAACCACCGGATGCCCTAAGTTGGAAAAATCTAAGAATCATATCTACACTAAGGGCGTACCCGTGTCGCTTGACCATCACACCAAGAGCACATAACTGACAAAAAGAATTCGGAAACAGTTGACCTAAAGGAAGCTCGCACTTTCTCAGAAGTTCGGCAAATACTGGAGGTAGGGGAAGACGAAGACCGTGATGCAAACAGTCCTCGTAAACAGTAAAAAAGCCATGAGGAGGCTCCGAAGCCCTATCCTCAGCCCGAGGAACCATCCATTCCACATAATCGGGAAATAAATAATTTTGAGCCAGACTAAGAATTTCTGGGCCCTTAAGGACCGACGAAAAGCTAAAAGCTCTATCCTTCGACTTTAATGGCCGTGGAAAAACTACCCTATGCTTAACCGGACAAGGAGATTTCACGGAATATATATCTACTTCCGCTTCCCCACCCCGATTGGAAGTCACTGGCGGCGAATCGGAAAAACCCATGGACCTATCTTCACTAGCGCTAGGAGACGAATTAGCAGACATAGTCGGATTACTTACTTGTAAATATTGACTGCAGTGGCCAACTGAAGGAATGTCCGGTTGAAACTGTGTCAAATCGAACGGAAAAATGACGGTAGTGCGCGACAAGCGGCGGCAAGGTTTTCTCACTCTCAATTTCCCGAAATTAGGGTAAAGTGAGGAAGAGTGGCGTACAGTGGAAGTTTTATTCAAAAAACTTCCGCCCTTTTCAACTCCCACTACCGCAACACGACACGTGTCCCACTCACTCGGGACTCCAACTGTCGTTCCATTCTCGCTTTCCCCTTCTTATCCATCTCGTCCTAACGAGGTGGTCCACGCTCGATGTCGTCGAATTTATTTTTTATGGGGCAACGTATTTTTCTTCGACCTCGTCCTACCGAGGCGGTACGAACTCGACTTCGTCGAATTTATTTTTCATCGGGGCGAGAAGTTTTTAACCGACCTCGTCTTAATGAGGCGGTACGAACTCGACTTCGTCGAATTTATTTTTCGTCGGGGCGAGAAGTTTTTAACCGACCTCGTCTTAACGAGGCGGTACGAACTTTAGACTACTCCCACCTCAACTATTTCCCCTATGTTACACCCTCGCTTCTACATCTTTTTGGGGGGGGGTGTGATAGGATATGGTCTAACTACTAGGCCCAAGCATCAGGCCCAATATAATTGGGCCCCGACAGTTAAGCTCGGCCTACGCAGTTCGGCCCAACTCGAAATAAGAGACTTCTACACTCCTACATCGATTACAACTCAAGCTCTAAGAGGGATCTAGAAGCTCGGTGTTTATCCATAAAGGAGGAGATCAAGCCAAAGAGTCCAAGTCCAAATAGGAGAAGACTTTGTATTATATTCAAACTCCATGTAATTACCTATAAATAGAGGCTTAGAATAGATTGAGGGGGAGAACAATCTTTGTAAAGCTACACGCATACTAGTAATAATAGCCATACTCTCTTTTGCTCCGTGGACGTAGATCTATTCCAATAGATCGAACCACGTAAATCTCATTGTGTCCTTCTATTTTCTGCTCTGTTAATTCTTTGTTTTCGTGCACAAATCATCCTTGAAAAGCAAGTTTCATCAAGAACCAATATGGGTATAAAATTAAGATATGAGATAAAAAGAAGCAGAGTTACAATATGTATCATTTTAAATCAAATCATTATATTTTAGATACATTTGAATATCGAACGTTATTTTGAACTACAAAAGTTGAAGTAAAAGTACATTATGGCATCAGGATGAGTTGGGGTGGTTTATGACGATTTCTCTTCCTCAGAGTACAACAAGATATGGTTTTTAGTAGAATGGTGTCAGCTATGCAGGCTCGTCAGACCACTCCCAAGTTCTATTTTGTCATTTATGGTACATTGTTTAACAAGAGCCGTTTGATTAGTACCACAATGTGTGACAGGACATGATTCCTAGTAAAATTTCATTCAACTCCATCTGGCTTACATTCTAGGGCTCTCCGGATTTATAAGAATTTGGCAACAAATGTTTATTGACCAGGCACGATACGTTTGGTTATTCGGCTTGTTGCAAAGTATGCAGTGTGCAAGCATAATAAATATGAGGAAGGCTCCAAATAAAATAGTTTAGCAACATTTCTGACTGAAGTTAATAACCAATTTTTAAGCAGAGGGTTATTAAGTTTATGCAAGAGCTTGCTACACATCCTCCATGCTTGATGAAAATTTGTACAATGGATCACGGTCTCATGCTTAATTTATGCAGTTCTCATTATCTTTAATCTGATGCCTTATGCTTGGCTTTACCACTTTCGTATTTCCTATTTGACTCTACCTAGATTTCATATCTACAGTCAACATTAAATGAACCTTTGCCCAGATTTTGCAGGCATTTTGAGCCTAAATTTCCTTAGCATGGCTGGTTGGCTCCTTAAATTCAAGATGTCCTTTTAGATCATTTTTAAACCTCATTACAAATGTTGGGGGAAGAGGGGTTGGTGAGAAAAATCATGTTTCCCTTTATCACACACACACACACACACACTTCTACATTTTCAGTAAGGTTTGTCACTTAAAGAGATATTGAACATGCCCATGATGTTAATGGCCAAGTTCCTGCTCCAAATCATGGACTTCAACCACCATCAGAATTTTCACTAATTGCCTTTGACTGGCAGAATGTGAACCGATTTTGAAGACGCGTTCTTTTTTGAATCTACAGGACCACTTTTGGATGAAATATATCATAATTAGGATCTCCGCAGCCAACTTTCATAACATGAACCTCGTTTTGTACATTTTTTAACTATGAGGTGATCTACATCCACCACTCATTTTGAGACAAACCTATAGGGGAATGTTAGCCCTTATTATGTTGAGACCTTCTAGAGGGAAGTATCAAGCTTTCAATAATCCAATTATTTGTTGATTATTTTCACCGTAGAGTCGCAAGATGATGCATTATTAACATTTCCACCTAATGAAACTTGCAAATCCGAAGCCAAGGTTTAAGGATTAAACCAATAGCAACAAGCTCTTTTTTATTTGTTTGGTTCATCAGTGGTGAGAAATAGAACCCTTTTTTATGTTCTTCTTTTGCTTTGTTAATGCTTTATGTTGCTCTGGTCAGGTATACACCAAGATCGCACAAAGTGGTAACTTGTGAAAGATGGCAGTGCCAGTCATCTTACTATGTTGTTTTGTTAATATTTTAGCTTGAAAGGTATAGTTTTCCTATCATTACATTACATTTTGGTATTTTCCTATCATTACATTACACATTACATTTTGATATTTGATAGTGTTTTGGTTATGACTTGATTGATAGTTTGTAGGGTTGCTTTTGCTTTGAGGAAGGTTTTAATGACAGGGGTTACCTTGTTTGAGAAATCTTGGTCTAGTAGGACTTTTATCTTTGAGAAACTTAGGAGTGAGTTTTGATTAACAGAGCGTCGCCCCTGACTGTAGACCGTTAATTGAAGTTGGTGCTCATTCAATTTGTTGGTTACTTCAGTCTAACTTAAGCTTTCAAGGATTAAAGTATCAGAACCCCTTTTCTTTTCTTCTATTAAATGTTCATGCTCTTTTAATGTTTGTGATTGCATTTGAGGGTGGACAGATGCGAAACTGACTTCTCCTCAGATGAGAAGAGAAATTATGTATAAATTGTCACTCTAGAATCTCGAGCTACAATGTTTGTTTTGGAGGCGGAACATCATGTCCATCTATTTTTCTCATTTTGAAATCACTCAGTGAAATCATGAAAATGTCATGGCACAAATCAAATACTAATGAAATTACTGAGTGTTGATGAAATTACTCGAAGTGAATTATGGATATACTTATAACTGTTACCTACATTAGGCTTCCCACCAATTATCATCAAATGCAAATAAGATGAATAAATATCTCAGTTAATTACTGATGCAAGTTTCTACCTTTGCCAGTGATGATAAGAACTCATTTGTTGAATATGTTGTAGCAGCAGCATGTGCCATAGTTGACAAAACTAAGTACGCATTGCAAAAACTTCTGTTGCTAGGTAAAGTCTGATACAGAGCATTGAATCTTGCTTAATTTACCTCTAAATTTCCAATGTCTATCTGGATTAGTCATGCAGGTCTAGACATTACTATATTAGGTTGCTATGAGCTCTATTCAAATAGGAATTAGGTAACCCATTTCTGCATTATTCTTCTTCATTTTTCCACCAAAAGTCTTTTACTTATATGTATTTGAAGTCGAGTGTAATTGAGTTTTTCCATTTCTGAAGAGCTATGATTTAGACCAAGGAGTATAAATGGCCAGACCTTGGGTTACACGATTGTGATGTTTATCAATTTTGTAATTAATTAGAATTAAATTCATTAAATATTTTGTATTAAGATTTTAATTTAATTAAATACAATGTTTATCGATAAAAAAAATTCAGGCTTACTATCGATTTTTTTATAATAAAAAAATGCATTAATTGAAAGGAAATCTTTCACGCCAACCCTATTTGAATTTTATTCACTTCATTTAATTCAAATGGTTGTTAGCATTAATTGTGACCTATGAAAATCAAACAAAATACATCAATATCAGAAATGAAGCACATTTTATCAGCGAAACTTGAAAATTCTAAAGAGAGAAATTTTTAGAGAATTGAACTCGTGAATGTGGTGAAATTATTGAAGATTTTGAAGATATTTTTGAAGAAATTATTGTTGATAATCACGGACTCACGGTGCAATTTCTTCAAGGTATGTTCGTGTTTCTTTATTTTAATTTTGAGGAGAACTTTAAAAATAGCATAAACAAACAAATAAGTTAAAATAATAAAAAAAAAACATATATTATAGGTTAAAAATAAAATTAAGTTCTTCAGTACTGATGTTTATGATATTATAAATGTCAAAAATGTTTGGATGGATTTTATTAGCCTTTTATTTAATTTTTTATGTTTTTATATATTCTGTTACACTGTTAAAATCATAACTACACGGTTACATGGTCATATTACACGGTTAATTTCTCAAATCGTGTACACTTAAATCATTTAATATTATTTATTATATTTTCTATTTAATTGATCAGAAATTAAATTCATTTAATAAATTTTAAAATATTTTTCAATTAATTTATACACCGTTAAAGCTTCATTTACATGGCTAAATTTACTTCTTACACGAATAAACTCGGTAACCGAGTAAGCGTACAACATTTCATATTTTTTATAATCTATTTTATTTAACTTAATCGGAATTAAATATATTTTAAATTTTAATTAGGATTTTAATTTAATTAAATACACGGTTGTTTTGAATTCTTACACGGCACAAAACATATTACACGGATGAATTCGAGCATTCAACTGTGTATCAGTCAAAATCAATTAGTCAACCTGTGTAGTCAAGAGATTAGTCAAAATTGGAATCTTACCCTATTGATGACCCTTAACGGTGTATTAGTCAAAATTAGTCAACATTAAGAGAAATTAGTGTAATTAATGTGTTTTACGGTTTTATTTAATGGTATAAGTAAATATATTGAATACCAATCATCCACTTATTGTTGATTATACAATTATTTGCAATTTAAAACTTGGATTAGTGTGGAATGGTTCCTTACAATAAAATCTCATGGTCATAGTAATAGTCATGCACTAAAGATTATGGTGGTATTGCATATGGACTATATTCCTTGTCATTAATCAAGTAAGACAACTTATAATTCTTATTAACAATACGTTGTATTTCATTTAGAATTCTTGTTTTGAAGATATAATCATGAAATATTCATTAATCGCTTGATAATGATAAGATGATCAGCCACTTACACGCTTAAAATCAATGTTTACACAGTCAAAATCAATATATACACCGTTAAATTCAGTTATTACACGGTTAAATGGGCCATTATACCATTGAAATGTATTAAACGGTGTAATGGCCGAAGCACTCTATTAAGCACGCAAAAAAAATCACATCCAACAAATCAACCATTCAAAAGAGTGAAACCATCTCTTGTGATCCGTGAAATCGTTATCGGTGAGCTCTCGCGCCAGCAGCTCGTGTAGCGCATCGTTCGCAGTTCCTCTTCTATTAATCTCCAAGAGCCATCGAAACGGCCCCACGGAATCGTTGTAACAATTCTTCCCCTCCTTCTCTCCTCAAAACATGAGGTATAGAATCGACGATGTCGTCTCGTATATATAGGTTTATTTGAGCCGCAAACCCTTGCATTCTGCCCCTCAACCAATTGTGCCGAGGCTGCAAAAGTTATAAACAAAAATCAATATTTAAAAGAAAAAAAAAATCTCTAGAATTTTCATAATGGTTCAGCCGTTACACGGTTGAATGGCTGATACACTGTTGTTTCAACACAACAATGGTATAATTTAAAGCTTTAACCATGTAATGCCAAAGTAAAATTCTCTCCGGCATGCTTTTGATGGGGCTCACGGCGATGGGTTTGCTCGGTGGCGGCGGTGCGTAGATGGCCTTGCTCGGAGGTGGTGTTGCGGCGCTGGATATGCTCGGAGGTGGTGCAGCGCCATGGGTCTTGGTCGGAAGCAGCATGGCGCAGGGGGTCTTCGTCGGAGGCGGCATGGCGCAACGGGTCTTGGTTGGAGGTGGTGCGGCGCTGTGTGTCTTGGTCGGAGGTGGTGCACCGGCAATCCGGGAAGGTCAGGAAACCGGGGCATTACAAATTATTACGTTACTATCACCGTTATCATTTTAATTATCTTTTCTTTTATTTTTAAAAAGATTAAAAAAAAAAAGTTTATTCAATCTAAAGTTAATGTTTGAATCATAAATCAAATCGAACTCATAAATTTTAATTACGAGTACTCTCACAGCACCTACTCAAACAATGAGCGATATGAGATACAAAATGTGCATAAGTATCAACGTAAAAAAAATATGTATAAGCATAAAGTATCTAAAAAATCCTACCCACCTTGGCATGTAATATCCTCTTTAATCTATTACAGACAACGAGCGCGTTGACATAAAAAAAAATATATATTGCATGTACAATAAAAAAGACTCTATAATTTTATGTATGATACCGAGTGATCCAACATTCAAAATCTGCATAAGTAGCCGAGAAAATGCTACCTCATCTTGGCATGTTTTCTTAATACATCGAGCCAACAAGCCGCTAGATAGTCAAAATGAAATTACATGAGCTCCTTTTATTACATGTATAACGGGTGTGTTGACATAAAAAATATGTACACAAAAAATGATACCCCCATTAATTAAAATATTATTTTACTACTGTGAACAACGAGTGACTTGATATTGTCTCTCATAGTCTCATTGATATGTACTTTTTCAAACATAATATAATGCTAATATATATTTTTTTTAATATATTTGTGTAATTCTATCATTTTCCAATAGTAATTAAAATTATTTTATTTAAAAATTGTGACATAATTTTTTGTTACTCCCTACGTCCCCCATTTAGTGAACCAAAAATATGGGCACATGATGTTATGCATTTTGATGATATATTAATAAATTAATGTGTTAAAGTGTTAAAGTGGAATAACTATGAGTCCATCTATTTTTTTTAATGGTATTAAAGTGTTTAAGTGTTAAAAAGTAAAGTGATAAAGTGTTAAAGTGATTGTGGGACATACATCCCAAAATGGAAAGGTTCAGTAAATGGGGACGTCCATATATAGTAATAGTGTCAGTAAATGGAGGATGAAAGTGGGTATTATTTTCCCTAAATTCTCATAATTCTACTTATTAATCAATAATTCAAGTATTTTGTCTAACATAATACTACTATAGATCTACACAAAAGAAACTTCGATGAATGAGAACTTACTTCCAACTCATGAGCAGATCATGTTTTCCATCTCTATGACTAGGAAGTTTCTACTGCAGCAATAGGCTTCAACTTCTTAATTTGGTGGAGGATTGCCATACATGTAGATAATTTTAATTTCTTTTGGATAATAGTGGTGGATCATTTATTCAAAGCATGACATAGGGATGATTAGGGATGTCAATTTAGCCCGAAACCTACGGGTTGACCCGAGTAACCCGAGCTAAAAGCGGGTTAGGGTTGAATATTTATAATCCGAAAAAAATTTCAACCCGAATGGCCCGAACTGAATAGCCCGAAACCCAATAGGGCTAGCCCGGTAGCTTGGCGGGTTGACCCGATGACCCGAAAGTTTTTATTAATTAAGTGTTGATTTTTATTACTTTATTTCAAATATTAAAATTTATGTCTTGATTCAAATACTTTGTGAAAAATATTACAATTTTCTATGTTAAGTTGTATTCATCATAATATTTTCTCTATTTTGTATTACACCACATAATAAAAAATGATTAATATAATCATTAAAGAAAAATATATTCACATCTCATTGAGTTGCTTATTATATTATGCAAATTGGATATAACATGAATTATTTATTTTTATAAAATTATGATTATAAAAAAATTGTCAACTTCTTGGTCCGACAGGCTAGCCCGAGCCCCGAAGTTTAGGGTTAGGGTTGAAAATTTCTAGCCCGAAAAAAACTCAACCTGATTCAACCTGAACCGAATAACCCGAAACCCGCTCGGGTTGTCCCGATTGACATCCCTAGGGATGATATAAGATGATAGTGCGTTACCTGATGACAGCATTGAAAATGTTACCCCTTCTACTCATCAAAATAGTACCCTTTATTGACCTAAGTGATTTATTGACTTATTTTGATTTCTAATATAATTCAGCCATAGTATTTTTCTAATAAAAATTATCGAAATTCTATATTTTATAATAATAATAATAATAATAATAATAATAATAATAATAATAATAATAATAATAATAATAATAATATCATTTTCAACATTATATATACTTATAAAAATATGACATAAAATGATCCCATCGAATTTTGACGGGCAGTAACTCATTGATAAATGCTACTACATCTTTCTAATTTATTTTTATAATAAAATTTAATGCTACCACATTTTATATGAATTGCAGCAAAACTTTCATTTTAAAATGGATAATAATATTATTTTTTTATTTTTACTTAAAAATTGGAACATTTATTGTTTTCCGTCGAATTTCGACGGGCACTACACTAGTAAACAATTAAATACCAAAAAAAATACTTTTTTTATTATTAAATTTACTCTAAACTATTGAAAATTATAAGTAGATCAAAAATAATAGTCCAGTTGTTTAATTCAACAAATAGCTCAATTTGGAATAGAAGTAGAGTTCATTACTAACACCCAACCCACCCAACCCAACCCAATCAGTATTACTTTGGGCCTCATGAAGCACCTCCAAAAGTCCTAAAATCAATGTAAATGTAAAAAATAAACATTCCAAAAAAATGGGGAAGGAAAGAATAGATCCCTAAATCTTCAATCCTTAATAGCAGAAGTTCATACATACGCTGATATTAGTTGGATTGCAGAATTTCTTCGTTGTCTTGAATCGTCCCTGTCCTTCAATCAATTTCGCCGTTTGCTGCAGATTTTAGATAGTGAGTTGGATTATTGTATTATTAATTTAATTAATTTGTTTGGTTGAAAAATTTATTACGTATTCGATTCTTAAGTATAGTAATTGATTTAGGCAAAAATTTGGGTGAGGCCAGCCATATAGTGTGGTCTGGTCAAAGTGTCAATCTTTGTACAAAAAAATACTAATTTACATAACTAAAAGTGTCAATTTTTAATATAATTATTTAACGTAGTACACCGGGCTCACCCAAGTATGCCCCATTGATTAATTGTCTTTGTGTTCGATTGCAGAATTCTTCGCGGTCTGTTCTCCAATCAATTTCGCCGTTTGCTGCAGATTTTAGAGAGTGAGTTGGATTATTGTATATCAATTTTAAATTATTTTTGTTTTGGTTGCAAAATTTTTTACGTATTCGATTCTTAAGTATAGTAATTGATTTATTGTCTTTGTGTTGGTCGATGATAAGTACAAATTTTTTTTTTCCTGATATTGATTTAGATATGAGTGGGATTGTCGTAAAACGTTTCGCTGTCAAGGACAAATGTTATTATCTTTCCATACTTTCTCCTGAAAGCCCAACTGCTTCTGAACATCTCGAGCTCCCCTTCTCTTCTTTTGATATTGAGGGTATTGAAGGTGCTAGTTGTCGTGGATTGATGTGTTTCTATGATTACAAAGGCAACTCTTTGATTTGTAATTTAACAACTAAAGAACTGAAATTCCTTGATCCTCCCCATTTGGAACCCCCTCCATGTTTAGCCACTTTTAGTGATTATGGATTTGGTTATGATGCTATATCTAAAGACTTTAAACTCTTTAGAACTTTTGTCCAACATTACTCCCATCCTGAGCCAGATCAAGCTGGATATCATTCTTATCTTGGTTGCAAGTCATATGCTCAGCTCTATTCGCTCGAGAATGATACCTGGAAGGAAATTGCAAAACCAGATTTTGCTATTTACACCGGGAGTAGTGTATATATTGATAAGACGGGCTGTTGTTATTGGCGAGCAGCCATCGGTAAGAGCTTTGCTAATACCCCTGATCACCTGTTGGGTAGCAGTGTTCTATATTTCAACTTTTCTACGGAGACATTCGATTACTTCTCTTTACCACCACCAACCTCTTGCGATATTGAGCATACGCTTGTGAAGTGTCTCGGTTTATTGGGTGCCATTAGCTTTCCAAGACCACATGACTCTACGTATGGCCCAAGACCTCGAGGTTCTCATATGTCGGCATTTATGATTTTCGTACGGCTAGAATTGTCATGGAGCATATTTCATAAGGTCGATCTTGTTCCCCATGTTGAGAGGCCGTTAGAGTTAAGAGATGATCGCTTTCTTTACATTGAAGCAAAGCGCAATCAGAAGCGTTGTCAGCTAATAGTCTTCGATCTGTCCACGAACGACTGGAAGAAGCTGAATATCTATGATTGTCGAAGACTCTTGAATGTGTTTTGCTATGATGAGAGCATAGATCCGCTACCGGGTGCAGAACCAATGAGGTACCATACATATGAAGCTTTTAGTAATTTAGCTTTTGAGTAATTGCCTTATGTTTTTTGGTATAATGGTTTATATTAGGTTGTTGACCGAGACCGGGACCGAGATCGTGACCGAGACCGAGCCTTCGAAGGACAAAGAGGACGACTAAGAGCATTAGTCGAGAATGGCAATGAGAAGTGGAGGCCTGGATGATATCATGCTTTAGTTTTTACTTTAGTACTTTTTGTAGAGACTTTTTGCAATTTCAATATGGAATGTAGTTGATATTTATGGAAGCGGTTAGTGCACTTGGCTAGCTACTGTTATTATGCTTCAGAGGACTATATTACTCCTCTAAATCAAAACGTGTGTATTCTTATAATGCTAAGTTGCTCTTCATTTGGCAGTTTTCATGGATCGCAATCTCCAATCTCATCATATCTTTACTAGGAGGGCTAAAGGCCATTAATCCTCATTTGACTGATGTGGAGCAAAACTTCAGCACTTGGACTTTCTTATTAATGCTGCCTTTCTAAAATGGCAGTCACAACCATTAGATGAAGATTGAAGTTTTTTTTTTTTATTTTTTTTTACATGGTTTTTCATTTGAACACTGGGATATTTTACACATTATTAAAAAAAGAAATGAAAAAGTAAAATTTCGAATGACCTGAGCCCTTTAAAATTATAAAAATATGAATTGACAATTTAAATAATTATTTAAACATAAAAAGAACATTAATATATTATTGAAAAATGAAAAGAAAAAAATATGAGAAATAGAAAAATATGGGTGGGTTATTCGTAAAGAAAGAGAAAAAAGAAAGGAAAAAATAAAATTACGAATGATCTGAGCCCTTTAAAATTATAAAAATATGAATTAAAAATTTAAATAATTATTTAAACATAAAAGGAACATTAATATATTATTGAAAAATGAAAAGAAAAAAATATGGAAAATAGAAAAATATGGGTGAGTTATTAGTAAAGAAAGAGAAGAAAAGAATAAGGAAACATCACTAATAGAGAAAGAGAAAGGAGAAAAAACGAAAAAGAGAAAAGGAGGGGGAAAAAAAAACGAAAAAAAAGGAGAAAAAACTGTAAAAAGATTGGGACTTCGAGGTGGAAGTGAATTAGTATTAACCTTGCCATGTTCAACTCTACTAATTTTTCAAATCCAGTGGCTGACCCCACTGCCCGGGGGGCTTCGCACGTTGTACTAGTGAATGTTTAACTTGCTATGGAAGCAATGTCCTGCATGGTACAGCGCGACTGGATTCAGTAAGTTACATGTAGGGAACTGAGTGATGGGACAATGAAGAATTAGCTGTTTTTAAAAGAAAACTGTACTATATCAACTGTTGCTATCATTTATTGGGAGTTGAATTATACATCTTGAATCAATTGGCAGCAAGTGGTAAAGATACAGGTCCATTTGTGGCAGCTGACTAATTCAACTAATCAATTATGTTAGGTTATCCTCAACGCAATTATTCAGCCCTCCCTGATTTTCTTGCCAGTTGTTATTATGCTTTTTATTTAGTAAGCTAGTCTCTGAGTCTGAAATGTCGAACGCCATAGTGAATGGGATTGCCGGAGCCGGCGGAGGTATCGTCGCCCAGATCATTACTTACCCTCTCCAGACGGTACCTCTCTCTCTCTCTCTTCATTAGTCTTTAGTCTTTATTATGTATCATAACATGTATGTGGTGGTTGGTGCAGGTGAATACTCGGCAGCAGACCGAGAGAGTTGCTAAAGACTCCATTCCATCTACAACATCATCGTCACCTGCTCGGAACACTCTCATTCAGATTTTTCATCTCATCAAGACTGAAGGCATCGGTGGACTTTACAGCGGCCTCAAGCCGCTACTGGGCACTGCTGCTTCCCAGGTGATCTTTTTCTGATTTCTCCTTCCCACTCAACTCTCAGATTCATAGATATATCATTTAACGTACGCCCAATTCCTTCTAATCAGTTTCCCTATTTTGAAACTGGCAGGGAATCTATTACTCTTTCTATCAGGCTTTCAGAAACAAGGCTGTTGCCATTGCCGTTACAAATAAACGTAACGGGCGAGGAGCCGGCCAAAAAAACCGGAACCGGGGAACCAACCGGGAACCGAACCGGAACCGGCGGTTCGGAACCGTCAAAACCGGCGGTGCGGTTCCGGTTCCATTCTCGAGGAACCGGGAACCGGCGGTTCCGGTTAAAAAACCGGAAAACCGGCTTTTTTTTTATATATTTTATTTGTATGTTGTGTATAAATATCATACTAATTATTTGATATAACATTTTATTAGTATACATCCATTTTAATGAATTCTTAGGGTCCGTTTGGTATCCATATACGTATATCAGGTATGGGTATCAAAATGGCTCATACCCATACCATGTGTTTGGTATATCAGTATATGAAAATTCAATTGATATCTTTGATATACCCATTTCCCACTTTTAACATTCCTGGATATACTATTTTCACCACCGGTATCACTCTTTTTTCACAGAAATTTTATATTTCTTTTTTGCTTTTCCTCTCCCAATTTCTTCGACGTTGCTCCAATTTTTTCAAGAACTTCACGATTTGTCGCTCATCATAAAAAATAAAAAAAAATATATATATATTTTTTTCAAAGTGGAAATTTGAGGTTTTTCTTCTTCCTTTGTTTCAATTTTATTTTCCCTCAATTTGAAACTGTACATTTAAATTTGCGAATCATATTTCCCTTCGTTTTGCAAATTGTTTAACGTAATGAGGTTGGAATTTTATTTTCAAGCAAATAGGTGTTTTGGGATTTCTTGTTAGAATGGTGCTACATTAATTGGTTTTTTTTTTTATTTTGCGTAATTATTATTGTAGTAAATGGGAAAGGGTAGCTAAAAGAAGAAAATTGATTTGACATGTTTTTTCCAAATGTGATGAAAATAGCTTTTTTGCTTGTGATTGCAAGTCATTTTAATGGTGTAAATTTTTCATAGCTTTTGCATAACTTACTATTATTTTTATGAATTTGTTAATGTCTTGGATTGTTTTTAGTTAAGAATTGTAATTTGGAACAAAGAAAAAGAACATATGAAGAAAAAAGAAGATAAAAGAAATAAGAAATAAAGTACAAAATTAACAAAGAAAAAGAACATATGAAGAAAAAAGAAGATAAAAGAAATAAGAAATAAAGTACAAAATTAACTTATAATAATAATAATAATAATAATAATAATAATTATTATTATTATTATTATTATTATTATTATTATTATTATTAGTTAACTTTTATTATTAAAAAAAAAACAGGATTTGATATCTGATATCGGAAGATATCAATCACATACCCTTACCTGATATCTCATATCCATAGCCTCCCATACCCATATCTGATACCTGATATACTAGTATATGGATACCAAACAGGCCCTTAATGTACAAATTATAAAGTATAATTTGTAAAATGAAAGAGATTTTTCATTGTTAAGTTATAATTCAAATTGAAAAAAAGTACAAATGAATAAAACTACATACATATGTGATGATTATTCATTCAAAGTTAAAATATAGTAGCCTAGTGATGTTGGATGTTGTGCACTTGTAAGTTATGAATTTTGTGATAATGTTCAAACTTTAAATTCAAATATTTAAACAAAAAAACCAAATCATATAAATGACAAAATATTCAATTAACAATGTCACATGATGATGATGAATTGAAGATGACAAAATATACAATTTATTGATTTACATAAAATAATAAATTATCCAATTCATGAAGAAGATAAGATGAAGTGTCAATTTTAAAATTTTTCGTTCTAATTAAGAATGATAACATGTTAAATTTGTATGAACTTTGCATATTTAAATATCAATCAATAATTCTATATCATATGAAATATATTTTTTTTAATTATGTATTAATATTATCTATTGAAAAAAAAAATATATATATATATAGTGGAACCGCCGGTTCCTAACCAGGGAACCGGGTGGAACCGGGGAACCGTGGAACTGTGGAACCGGAGCGTCTTCAAGTGGAGCAGCAGCAGCCGCAGGCCTGCAGAGCTGCAGCAGGCGCCCATCATCATCAATTCAATTTTTTTTTTTTTTAATTAATTCAAATTCAAATTTTAAAATTTTCCCCCCAACACTCCCACAATCTACACCTATAAATACCCCCCTATATCAAACCATTTCTTCACACCTTCAACTCTCAATCTCTCATCTATATCATCAATCTCTCAATCTCTCAAGCTCAATCTCTCAATCATCAATCTCTCAATCATCTCCATTCTCCACCATCACTCATACTTTATTTTTTATTCTTTCAAGCTTTCATTTTTATCATTTCCATTCTCCACCCTCACTCACACTCTCAAGTTTTCATTTTTTATCATCATCATGTTTGGATTTTTTGGTCGTGGATCCGGAAATACCTCCGGAGCTGACAAAGGCAAGGGTAAGTCGACCCAACCCCAACGTGTTCCTCGAAGAACGGCTCGAAAAGGTGTTGTCATCCAAGAACCAAATCAAGAAAATCCCTACTACTCTCCCTACACTTCATCTCCAACAGAATTCGGGGAGTACGGGCCTACTCGTGAAGAAACGCCGTACGATTCTCCGCCCTTCAACTACGATGAAAACTGGTTACAATCCTCTTTCTAAAAAGATATCTCGATCTACTATGACTAGAACCATTCTCAAACTCTCTCTTAGGTATAAGAAGGCTCTGAGAGACATGTTTTCAAAATTTCCTTATAGAGTTTCCTTTTGTTCTGATATTTGGTCATGTGCATGGCAGCAAAATTCATATTTGGGCATCACGGTGCATTGGATCGATCAAAACTGGATATTATGCAAACGGATTTTGTTTTTAGAAAATTCAATTGTGCACACACTGGCCCGAATATTGCACTCTGCATTATTAAAGTTTTACAACAATTTCATATCCTTACAAAAATATTTTCAATCGGTTATGATAATGCATCTGCAAATACAGCAAGTGTCCCCCAACTCATCGCTGCATGTAATCCCTCTTTGGCCGAAAAATATTTTCATACACGTTGCATTTGTCATATTTTTAATCTTTGTGTTCAAGATGGTCTTAAACTGCTTGAGAAGTCTATAGAGCCCATTAGGAAAGCTGTTCAAATGCTTAGAGATAAAACCAAACTCCATAGGGCCTGGGTGAAGTTCATTAAATCAAGGAGAGGTCATAGTAAGAGCTTCAACGTAGATGTCTGCACTAGATGTAACTCAACCTATGACATGCTTAGGGACACCGGAAAGTATAAGGAAGACTTGTGTGCTTTTTTTCAAGCTGAGTTTTCAAATCACATACTTTTAGAGGCTTATTGGGGGATTGTGAGAAAGTGACTTCATTGTTAGAAGATTTTCATACTGCCACTAAGGATCTTTTCGGTGTTTATTATCCTACTTCTCCTCGTGTACTATATCATTTCGCCATTATAACAGTTAAGTTTGAACAGCTCAGCCATATTACTGATCTCAATGCTACCGTTTCTAAGATGATATTGAAATGGTTAAAGTACTTCGTTGTCATACCCGACGTCTTCTTAGTAGCAGCCATCTTGAACCCTAGTCTTAAGCTTGATGGCGTCATCACACTCCTAGAATTCTACTACAACGCCTTAGGTGATATGATCTTCGCAAACGCACCGGGTAGGGAAGGGTTAGATTTGCCTACCCTTGATCTTGTTAAAATGAACCTAGATCAATCTCTTAGGTACCTATATAATGACTTTGTACAGAAGTATGGGGGGAGTGTTAGGAGTTCTGCTTCTTCTGCCCATAGTAGTAGACCAAGGCCCCCTTTTGATTTAGGAATTAGTGGTGGCAGTCAACGAGCTCGACAACTCCAAAGTTTCTTCAAAAACATCAGCTCAGGTTCGTACTCACAAGGTGATGAACTTTCTATGTATTTAAATGAACCCAAAACTGCGGAGCTAACAAGTGCAGGTTCCAAAGAGTCCGATTTATTGAATTGGTGGTCAAAAAGATCAGCACAATATCCAATCCTCTCCATTATGGCTCGAGAAGTCTTTGTCGTTCCTGCCTCAACTGTGTCGGTCGAGCAAGCATTTAGCAGCGGAGGATACACACTCGACGAAAGACGTTCGACAATGGCTCCAAAGAATCTCGAGGCACAAGTATTGCTTAAAGACTACGCCTTAGCCGAGATGCGAGAGCAAGAGAACAAATGGGATGAGGTCTCTCAAGATGATCCACTAAGCACCACCGACGCGGGAACTGACACCGACACCTCTCAAGCAGAAACTGACGATTTCGACGACGATTTCGATTTCGATAACATTCTGCCATGTTAAATCTTAGACGAGTACTCTTTTTCCTCACCGATGTTTTAACGAGGCTCGGCCTTTGAAATCAAAATGTGATCTTCAAAGGTTTAGGTGAAATAAATAAAAAAAATTGAATAATCGTCTGATTTGTTATATTTCCAATTTCTTTTACAGTTTTCGATTATAATGCTCTTACAATTAAAATCGAAACAAATATAAACGAAGTATGCATATAGGGAAGAAATAATAATAAAAAAAAAGAGAAGGAAAAAAAAAAGAAAAAAAAAGGGCCGGTTCCATCCGGTTCGAACCGGAACCGAACCGGAACCGAAACCGGAACCGGCGGTTCGGAACCGGATTCGGAACCGTTGGAACCGGCGGTGCGGTTCCGGTTCCTCTTTGGGGGAACCGGAACCGTGGTCACCTCTAGGCGAGGGGATGGCTCTCCAGGAATACTTTCTTGGCTTCTTGTAGCTGCACTTGCTGGGTACTTCTTTTCTTCCTATAATTATTTGTTGACTTTGTAGTATAGTATCTGTGTTTTTCCTTATAAAAGTACAAGTTTGTGTATTGCAGGTCGCTCAATGTACTGCTGACCAACCCTATATGGGTTCTTGTAACTCATATGCAGGTACCATGCTACTATCTGCATAAATCATTAGTTACGCTGAAGAATTTTTCATTTTCTAAACTTAATATTCTTCAGATGTCAATTGAAAAGTTGCCAATTGATGCAAGCCGTAGTTCAAGATTTCAAGCTTGTGGCCAAGATTTGAAAATTATTTGGGCTCAAGTTTGAAGATAATATTTAACTGATTTATTTTATGTAATTTTCGTTTTTATTTAGTGTCACATTTAGAAGATTTGTTTCCTTCTTTATTTTGGTATTAATTACCTTGTTTAGACTAGGGATTGATTTGTTACCCCTTAGGACAAGATTCTGATTTGTTTCCATGTAAAAATTAGGTTTTTTGAAGCCTATAAATAAGGCCTATAGAGGGTGACGAAAAGAACACCTTCGTCTTGAATATCAATAAAAATGTGAGATTTTGTCTCCTTTATCCCATAGATTTCTCAGTTCTCCGAGATATTCTTATCGACGTATCAATCGAGTTCATCACCCTCGTTTGTGTGTCATTCATCGTCCCCGTGTGACCAAGGCGATCTCTATTTGGGGTATAGGGTGTTTCGGCAGATCTATATCATTTATAGGATTAGACTTTGGGTAAATTGGGATATTCCATTATTTATCCGGCGAATCAACGAGTAAATCATCCCTCGTTGTGTGTCATTCATCGTCCCCGTGTGACTACGGCAACTGTCTCTTTGGGGTATAGGGAGATTAATTCTGGCCTATATCATTTGGAGGGTTCGATCGTAGGTATATTGGGATATTCATCCTATCTTTTTTATTTTTAGTTTATTTATTTTACTTCTATGGCTTCCGATTTTGGGCTACGTATCTGCGTCGGCATCTCTTGCTCGACAAGGATCGTATCATTTGGTATCAAAGCCTAGGATTTTTTTTTTCTTTTTATTTATCATGTAATTTCGTTTTTCTTTAAAAAAAAGTGAAAAAAAAAAAAACAAAAAAAAAGACCAAAAAAAAAAAAGGTTTGGTTTGATTTGAACAGGTTGCTCCTTGAGGAAGCATTAAAGGCTCGATTACTCGACCCTATGATTTGAGGACAAATCGTCTTCAAGAGACGGGGAATGATGCAAGCCTGTGATAGTGGATTCATGCTTGTGGGCCAAGATTTGGAGATTATTTGGGCTTAAGTTTGAAGATAATATTTAAGAGATTTATTTTATGTAATTTTCATTTTTATTTAGTGTGATATGTTGAAGATTTGTTTCCTTCTTTATTTTGGTATTAATTACCTTGTTTAGACTAGGGATTGATTTGTTACCCCTTAGGATAAGATTTTGATTTGTTTCCATGTAAAAATTAGGTTTTTTGAAGCCTATAGATAATGCCTATAGGGGGTGACGAAAAAAACATCTTCGTCTTGAATATCAATAAAAATGTGAGATTTTATCTCCTTTATCCCAGGGATTTCTCGGTTCTCCTAGATATTCTTATCGACGTATCAATCGAGTTCATCACCCTCGTTTGTGTGTCAGTCATCGTCCCCGTGTCACCAAGGCGATCTCTATTTGGGGTATTGATTAACACGTATTTTATGTGCATGTTGAGTGTGTTTTGAGTGTGTTTAAGTCTCGATTCATGTGCTTAAAGGGTAGAAATGCTAGGGTTTCTTAACTTGTAGCATACTTTATATTTTTCTCATTTTTTTCCAATTTTCGATCCAATTTTGTAAGAATTTGAAAGAGCATTCAAGTAGCTAAGGATCGAGGGCCGGAAACGAGGAAGAATCGAGCTCTATTAGAGTGAAACTTGTGTTTAAAATGTGGAATTTCAAGTTCTATAGTTAGGGTTTCACTAGTTTGATTTCATTTATGTTTTCCTCGTTCTCTCGAGTCTCTTTATGCTTTTTGCAGGAATAATGGAGAACTTACTTGGCTAAATTAATCATTCCATAACGAAGAGGAGCTCGTTAGGAAGTCATAGCAAAAAGCGGATCGAGAATCGGAGTTCGGACGAGAGAGAACGAGCGAAAATGACGAAGTTGCGCAAGAGAAGGAAAACCGGCGGGTTGGCCAGCGGTTTGCCAAACCGCCGGGAATCTTCATCAAACCGCCGGTTCCCCTTCACATTGGATAGCATAGATGGCGGTTTGGCCGGCGGTTTGCCAGACCACCGGCTCCCCTTCCCACAGACTGCCGGTTCGGCAAGAAGTGCACTTAAGGGGCGAGTTCGGCTCGCCCAAACTCGTCCCGTTTCACCCCGATTCGACCCAAACTCGATTTGTGATGTATTTAACCCCTAAATTCACCCCATTTGGATATCTTTTGCATACTTTAATATTCTTAGAACCCTAAATATATTTTCCCTGGTTCTACTTTAGTAATTTGAAGATTGTTGGAGCTATATTTTGTGGATTTGAAATTCAAGACCATCTTCTTCTTCCTTATTGAATTCTCTATCTTTTAAGCATGATTTCATTTACTTTCTATGGTTTAATTCCTCTAATTATGTCTAGCTAAATTTCTATTTGGTTCCAATATATGAAGATATGATCTAGAAAACTAGGTTTTTGGATTTTGTTGTTGGATTTACCTTCTAATTCATATGTCTTGTGGTTTGGGACTTAATTTTATTGCATGATTGATTGGCCATCATTGAGTGCATACAAGGTGTTTGGTTAAATGTTTAGGAGGCTTTAGTTCATAACACTTGGAATCAAATCACACCATATTAGTAATTCTTGCTAGTAGAAGCTTCTAGATAATTAATTGAGCCATTTGGAGTTAATTTATACATCTTGAGACCTAGCGGAGATAGATGTCATAGGTTAATCCACTAATATTGATTGCTTCGAGAGAATAATTGATGTTTACTATATATATAACTCCCATATGAATTAGATTAAAATGACTAATCCTAACAAATCCTAAAACCTAGGCCTCTAGTGATTATCGGATTATATTTGGAACTAAGCTTTCTACTATTGTTGTTAATTCTTGTTATTAGTTGTTCTCTAGTTTGTTACTTACTCTATATTTCTCATTAGCTAATCAAAAACACAAAAACATGATATCTTGTAGCTTGGATAGTAGTTAAATAGCTAGATTACTAGTTGAAACTCTTACGCCATAGCATTCCATGTGGATTCGACTCGAATATACTATTCGATATCATTGCTCTCTCTCTACTCTTAAAAAGTAGGGCGATCAGGTATAGGGTGTTTCGGCAGATCTATATCATTTATAGGATTAGACTTTGGGTATATTGGGATATTTCATTATTTATCCGGCGAATCAACGAGTCAATCATCCGTCGTTGTGTGTCATTCATCGTCCCCGTGTCATTACGTATCTGCGTCGGCATCTCTTGCTCGACAAGGATTGTATCATTTGGTATCAGAGCTTAGGATTTTCTTTTTTTTATTAATCATGTAATTTCGTTTTTCTTTAAACAAAAGTGAAAAAAAAAAAAAGGTGAAAAAAAAGGTGAAAAAAAATACCAAAAAAAAAGAGGTTTCGTTTGATTTGAACAGGTTGCTCATTGAGGAAGCATTAAAGGCTTGATTACTCGACCCTACGATTTGAGGACAAATCGTCTTCAAGAGAAGGGGAATGATACAAGCCTGTGATAGTGGATTCAAGCTTGTGGGCCAAGATTTAGAGATTATTTGGACTCAAGTTTGAAGACGATATTTATGAGATTTATTTTATGTAATTTTCGTTTTTGTTTAGTGTGATATCTAGAAGATTAGTTTCCTTCTTTATTTTGATATTAATTACCTTGTTTAGACTAGGGATTGATTTACTACCCCTTAGGACACGATTTTGATTTGTTTCCATGTAAAAAATAGGTTTTTTGAAGCCTATAAATAAGGTTTATAGGGGGTGATGAAAATAAGACTCTTGTCTTGAATATCAATAAAAATGTGAGATTTTATCTCCTTTATCCTATTGATTTCTCGGTTCTCCGAGATATTCTTATCGACGTATCAATCGAGTTCATCACCCTCGTTTGTGTGTCATTCATCGTCCCCATGTGACCAAGGCGATCTCTATTTTGGGTATAGGGTGTTTCGGCAGATCTATATCATTTATAGGATTGGACTTTGGGTATATTGGGATATTCTATTATTTATCCGGCAAATCAACGAGTAAATCATCCCTCGTTGTGTGTCATTCATCGTCCCCGTGTGACTACGGAAACTGTCTCTTTGGGGTATAGGGAGATTAATTTTGGCCTATATCATTTAGAGGGTTCGATCGTAGGTATATTGGGATATCCATCCTATCTTTTTATTTTTAGTTTATTTATTTTAGCTGCATTCGATTTGATCAATGGAGTTGACTAGGGTTGTTGAGGCAACTGTCTCTTTGGGGTATATGGAGATTAGATCTGGCTTATATCATTTAGAGGGTTCGATCTCAAAGGTGTTAGTTGTCCATCTTATCTTTCGATTTGTAGTATTTTTTTTTTCTTACTTCTACAGCTTCCGATTATGGGCTATGTATCTGCGTCGGCATCTCTTGCTCGATAAAGATCGTATCATTTGGTATCAGAGCCTAGGATTTTTTTTCTTTTTTATTTATCATGTAATTTCGTTTTTTTTTTTCTAAGAAAAGAAAAAGTAAAAAAATAAAGCGTAAAAAAACGAAAAAAAAAAGAAAGAAAAAAAATAAGATAAAAAAAGAAAAAAAAAACTATTTGGTTTGACTTGAACAGGTTGCTCATTGAGAAGGCATTGAAGACTCCATTACTCGACCCTACGATTTGAGGACAAATCGTCTTCAAGAGGAGGGGAATGATGCAAGCCGTAGTTCAAGATTTCAAGCTTGTGGCCACGATTTGAAAATTATTTGGGCTCAAGTTTGAGAGATTTATTTTATGTAATTTTCGTTTTTATTTAGTGTCACATTTAGAAGATTTGTTTCCTTCTTTATTTTGGTATTAATTACCTTGTTTAGACTAGGGATTGATTTGTTACCCCTTAGGACAAGATTCTGATTTGTTTCCATGTAAAAATTAGGTTTTTTGAAGCCTATAAATAAGGCCTATAGGGGGTGACGAAAAGAACACCTTCGTCTTGAATATCAATAAAAATGTGAGATTTTGTCTCCTTTATCCCATGGATTTCTCGGTTCTCCGAGATATTCCTATCGACGTATCAATCGAGTTCATCACCCTCGTTTGTATGTCATTCATCGTCCCCGTGTGACCAAGGCGATCTCTATTTGGGGTATAGGGTGTTTCGGCAGATCTATATCATTTATAGGATTAGACTTTGGGTAAATTGGGATATTCCATTATTTATCCGGCGAATCAACGAGTAAATCATCCCTCGTTGTGTGTCATTCATCGTCCCATGTGACTACGGCAACTGTCTCTTTAGGGTATAGGGAGATTAATTTTGGCCTATATCATTTGGAGGGTTCGATCGTAGGTATATTGGGATATTCATCCTATCTTTTTTATTTTTAGTTTATTTATTTTACTTCTATGGCTTCCGATTTTGGGCTATGTATCTGCGTCGGCATCTCTTGCTCGACAAGGATCGTATCATTTGGTATCAAAGCCTAGGATTTATTTTATTTATTAAAGGAGATAAAATTTCACATTTTTATTGATAATCAAAGATGAAGGTGTTTTTTCGTCACCCCCTTATAGGCCTTATTTATAGGCTTCAAAAAACCTAATTTTTATATGGAAACAAATCAAAATCTTGTCTAGGTAACAAATCAATCCCTAGTCTAAACAAGGTAATTAATACCAAAATAAAGAAGGAAACAAATCTTCAACATATCACACTAAATAAAAACGAAAATTACATAAAATAAATCAGTTAAATATTATCTTAAAACTTGAGCCCAAATAATCTTCAAATCTTGACCCACAAGTTTGAAATCTTGAACTACGGCTTGCATCACCAATGCATTTCCATCATAAGGTTTGACTTATCTGGTTTTTGTGGTTTCTTTCCTGTATCACAATTTTCATTCTGTGCTTTGACTGTCAAGCAAGACTTTTTGCTCATTTTAGTGAGGTTCGATTATGGAGAGTTCCTATAAAAACTTATGCATTTGCTTGCATGACCATATATGCATAAACAATTTCTAATTTCATCGTAGAACGCCTATATACGTACTAATTTCATCTGCTTGGATAATCCATTAAGATGCAGTCTCCTGATACTATTTTACATTTTCAGACCTATACCCAAGCAGAAAGAAAATTTGTGGAGGCCAAAAAGGAAGCTCTGTTAAAAGGAAGCTTCAGAAAATGCTGTGTTACTTTCTTCTTTGACCAGCCAATTGGCTGAACTTGATTCAATAAAGCCTCGTCCATATGGAACATTTCAAGCGGTGAATAGTACTTGCCTTAAATCTTTCTACGTCTTAATTGGATTAGTCGTGTTCGATATAATAACCATCCTTTCATCAGCAACTTTATTTTCAATGCTCCATATTCTCATAGCTTTGGACCCCTATAAACTAGGCTTTAACATCATGAATAATGATAAGCAAGAGTTTATGCTTCTGAAGATATCAGACTGCAGATGTTCAACGGCTTTATAAGTTTCTCCCATAATAAGAACTTTTTTGCTTTGTTTCTTTGAATAGAATATATTATGATAGAATGGAACTATATGCATTGTTTCAGATGCACTCTACGTCAACTGCATGCTTTGAGTGTGAATCTGCTGACATACTTCTATATACTAGTTGACCATAAGATTGGATTTTGCAATCTCTTGCTTGTTCATGAAAGAATCTTATTGCTCCTGGACTAGCATGCTTTTCCACTTAGTTTACGTTGAAGAAAATGTAATATCGTTCTTATAATTTTTAACTATTTGATATCCCTTTTAATCAGACCTCGATTTAAATATCTTTAGTAGGCAGGCGAGGTTTATAATGAATCAGGAATTGCTGGATTCTGGAAAGGCATCATTCCAACACTTATAATGGTAAGTGAGTTTGCTGCATTGCTTTATAACAAAGCTTTTACTGTTATTTGAATTTCTGTTCGATCTTGGCTTCCCAAGTCTGCAATCCATCAATACAGTTCATGATTTATGAAAGTTTATTAAAACACCTAAGGAGTAAACGATCTGCTAACAAACAAGGTTCAAGAAATATAACAGCCCTGGAGGTAAATTTGCTGACATGGCCCGCATTATTTTTTTCTTATATCTCCCACTTGGTCAACAAGGACAAATCCATATTATGAGATGTATGAAAATTATGTAACACTACTATACCAGTTCACTAGTCACATACCTTAAGCAAGCCTATTAAGGGCAACCACACAAATATACTTTCTCACACACCCAAGTACATAGAAATGCTCCCCTACCCACGGTTAATGTGCCCACCGGTTATGTGGCAGTGCCACGTCTGCAATTTTTCCTTTTAGGGTTTAATTTTTGATGTTAGGGTTTAGTTTTTTATAGTATGATTTAATTATTTTTGGTAGAGTTTTTATTAATTTCCTTATATATTCCATTACTACGTCATTCGTGGGCACATTAAGCATGCCCACGGTGGGCATTGGAGCATTACTTCCCAAGTACATATATCATTGTGTACAAATACAAAGATGCTCTGATACGCGTAGTATATGTATTAACTTATATGCAAGTGTGAGCATAGTCGTTGGCTGGAAATGAAGTGGGCATGCACAAATGTAACGATCATGCAAGAGTGTGAAACTTATGCAGATCGACACAAATATACTTTGTCACATATGCAAGCTAATATAGGGAAACCACACAAACTTACAAGCAACATTGTCAAAATCTAGCGAACGATGAATGGCTGTATTATAAACAATAAGAAACTAAGAAAATTCTGCCAATTCCGTCAGGTGTACCACCTATCTCACAATCTTGCCAGTTACAAGCCTTTTTCTATACAGTACATTGATTTTTCAGGTATTGGTGAAACTAATTGCATTCTCTGATTAACACATACCAAATACTAAACTGTGTTGTTCATTACTTTCATGTTAATAGACATTTCTTGTGGGGGCCATTGCAAAGCTAGGAGCAACTGTTTGTACCTATCCCCTGTTAGTTGTCAAGGTAAATTTATTTGTTTCTTTGATATCTTGATTTTTCTGAACTAGCTGTACTCTGGAGTGATAATGGTATCTGTGGTTTTATAAGTGAGGAATATGAATAAAGTGCGCAAGTTTGTGAGCCACACAAGCATGATATACTCATTTAATGCGTATAAACATTGTTGTAAGCAACAACATAGAGAAAAATGATTTTTAATAGGACTAAACGTTATCTTATTTTATGACTTTTTCTTGTGCATAAAGATCTATGACATCAGTCACCTGTAACTGTTGGGCAATATCACTATTCACTAGATTACTTAACTTCATGAAGATATAATACCGAAAATGAAACATGCTATAGGTTCTGTTCTAATGATAAATCGTTTGCGTTTTGAGCTCATAACAAATTAGAGATATTCAAGCTTGACATGTGCCTCTTACCAACGTTTCCGTTGCTATATAATATAATGAGTACAGTATTTATGTGTGATGATGTATGGCTCTGATGGTGTAGTATATTCCTTGCTCCATTAATTAATATAAAAGGATGGTAATCATGCAGTCAAGGCTTCAAGCAAAGCAGGAAATTGGTGGAAATCTTTCACTAAGATATTCAGGTATGTCCACAATAAGTTTGGTAATGTCTGTTTGTGATCGAAATGTCCTTGGTTTACAATGTTTGTTTAAATTTAGTTTTGGTTTCGGAATGGGTCAAGCTCTGCCCATACCCAATTTGATAAATGCTTATCTTTACTTACATGGAAACGTGACGGCCAATTAGTTACTCCCATGCTGCTGGGATCTTGATTTTAAGGATGAACTTGCCATTTTAACTATATTTATCTCCATTGTGGCTTCTTGCCTTAGTGAGTTTTAACCTCCATATATGCTTACGAGTTCGAGCTCATTGTTCATCAGTGTTAAGAGGGTCATATGATGCATGTAATGTAATGAGAAAGTGGTGAGTTCCTGTCTGTGTTGGAGTTGTTAATTGGGTAGGTTTGTGATGGAGCAGGTACAGTTGATGCCATCATAAAGATGATACGTTATGAAGGAGTAAGCAGCTTCTACAAAGGGATGAGCACAAAGATTGTACAGAGCGTATTTGCTGCATCTGTTCTTTTCATGGTGAAGGAGGAACTTATTAAATTTTTTGATGCGCTCTCCAATAAAATGCTGGCGAGGATTGTTAAGTGATAGCATTCTGAAAATTTTCATGTGTAGTATGTAAATGTAGTAATTTGTTACCAACTTCACTTTAAATCTCTAGCATATAAAGAGTTGGTTGACTGAAGCAAAATCATATGTAATTGTGTCATGAGTGTAACTTCAGAATTCTTATAAACATCCTGGAAAAAAAAAAAAAAAAAAAAAAAAAAAAAAAGAAAAAGAAAAAGAAAAAGAGAGGCGATCTAGACAGACTTAACCGCAAAATACAAGAGAGTTCCATCGGAGAAACAAAACTCAAATTGTTCCATTTTATCTTACTTCGAGATTGATGAAATACAGTTAGTTCTGAAGGAACAGCGAGGAATGAGACGATTCAGGCTTTTATTCGAAATCTAACTATTGGAACAAGTACACAAACAAAAAAAGAGCTAGCCTGCAAGAGATAATAAAATCATGGCCTGCCCCATAAAATATTTCACAAAAAGGCCAGCACTGTCAAAGGAAGGGTCGTCAATAAATTGAAATATAGGAAGAATGCAAACGTAAAATATTTCACATTTTCTCCCTCAAATAATTTTACTGCATAGTACAAAGATATACAATTGATAATTCTACTGAACCAAACGTGGATCTGAAAATTTACATGTTGATAGGAATGGTACTGAAAGACATCCATTCGACGTCAGTAGGCTAACAACACTAACAGAACAATGATGTAGAAGAAGCCAAAGAGAAATTCTATATATATTCATGTGGATCCCTGGGTGAATAAGATCCAACAATAAACATATCCAAACCCCATTATAATATGTCATCCAGAGTTTCTTCACTTATCAATTAAGATAATAAATATCAGATGCGCCCAGGAAGGATAGCTAGAATCAGCACCAATATGGGTATAAAATTAAGAAATGAGATAAAAAGAAGTAGAGTTACAATGTCGGAGAAGTAGGGGCTGGTCGTGGATCCCTGAGAACTTGTTGCAGTAAGCGAGCAGCCAAACGTTGAGTAATTCCACCAACCACACGCCCCCCAAGTTGCCGTGCTTCTGGTTCTTGCAGTACCTGAGCATCAATTCCAGCATTATTTGTTTAATAGCACAAGGCCTGATTTTATTATTGTTGTTCTCCAATACAATCGTGGCTCATAAATAAAACATAAAATGAATCGTTTTATATCAAATCATTATACTTTAGATACATTTGAATATTGAACTTTAGTTTGAACTAGAAAAGTTGATGTAAAAGTGAATGAACATAAAGCATGTAAAAGGTAAGGTGATAGAGCTCGTTCTCTTTATTTGTCTATGCTCGTGGGCAGTGGCGGAGCTAGAATTGACAAAGTGAACAAATTTAGACAGACGAGATTACATTTATACAATAAAAACAAAGGAAAAATATAAAATTTAACCTAAATATAGTAGAAAAAATATATTTTTTACCCGGGCAGTCACCAGGTTGCCTGGCCCTGACTCCACCCCTGCTCATGGGAATCGTGTCGTGGTGGATTATTAATGTTTTATCGAGTCTTAGTTGTTTTATTATCATAGTTTTATTCAGTTATTTCTTTTAAATGTTACCACGTATGCATGCCTAGGGACTGTTATGTTTTTTTTTTTTTTTTAAACAATTAAACATGGGAGGACTCGAACATGAGACCAAACTCAGGCATTAACCTCCTACCGCTAGGCCAGCACTCACACACTGTTATGTTTCAATTTGATTAAGGTCGAGAACAACATCTTGGTGTGATCGAAATGTGTAGAGGTTCAACGCAAGAAAGAGTTACTTCTTGCTTCTTGACAGAAACTAAAAATTAACTTTGTACGAAGTCTAGAAGTATCATAATAAGGATAAGATTCCACATTTTCCCCCATCCTCTCTAGTTTCAAACATGCAAAAAAAATGTCTGAAAAAAAGACCTGAACACCCGTGGCCGTGAAGGAGAACTCAAAATTAAATTCTTCCATCGAAATTTTTAAAATTTACTAAATAAAAGGTGCTAAGTCCTGCCTTTTCTTGGTAGAGGTCGATTTCCTGAAACATTGCAAGTATTACTAGTCCTCGAAACATAGAGCTTCAGAAACAGAATATAATAATCTTCCATGAGCAAGACTTTTGAACAAGAGCATGAATGCAAAAATAAATGTACTGAATTCTTACCTGCAATATAGGCTGAAAAATACTAGGATCAAAGTTGTCTGAGGATCGCAGGAGTTCCCATATTCTGAATACTTGAGCCCTAAGCTCCAACATACTTTCCTGTTCAGCACTGTTCATTACAAATGGACTTGTCCCATTGACATTGAGAAGAGTCCGCACGAGATCAGGAACTAAATTGTATGATTGAATCACTGAGCCCACAACAACAGCTTCAGTTACTCGAACGGCTTCTTTAATTACTAAATTCCTAAGTACTTCACCATCTGCACCCAATAGCAGTTTAAGGACAGGCTGTAAGGCATCTTTGGCATTAAAATCTCTGTCTTTTCTTCCCTGGACTAGCAAGTTTTCAAGTCTGTTCCACCTGTAGCAAACAATTTGTTCAAGTTTCTAAACTAGCAGAAAGCTGAGGAGTATACTCATCATTCAAAAAGTAAGGAAATAATTTGATAGATGACATGCCTAAATCTCCCATCCTTGAAGAGCAGTTCAATTAGAGCATCTCTGAGATATGGATTGGGATCAGTAAGAAGCCTTTTAGCGAAATATGGATATGACGCAGCCAGCACCTTGAAATTTGGGTCAGCATACAGAGCTAAACCTTCTAGAACAGTGAGAGACCTTAAAATTAAGGCATAATATGCAGGCACTGCAAGAATTAAAAAACTGTTAGACACGATGTGGAGCATATTAAATCACATAATCTACAAAAAATCAGCTGATAGCAAGAAGTGAGACCATGATTTGATGGGTACTAGAAGAATAGGGAATGGGGTTTCTGTTTGCTACTTTACATCCACAATTATTGGAACTATAATATACCACGGAAATGTTACATTTTGCAGCAACAGTTCTGCAAGATTAACTTAAGATTTGAAGCAATGTCTTGTTCATGCTCTTGCTTAGAAAGGATAACTACTGTAGCAACTGGGGTAAAATTATTTCCCACCAAAGCACTCCTAGTGAGAGTCTTGACTGGTAAAACTCAGAAGTATGCCTTGAACAAAACCATGCTAGTCTCCTTAAAAGGAAAAGGGCCTCATGTGATGTGTTGGAGGATACATTTACAATTTCAGCCTTCAGGGGGATAACCCAACTACAAGGCTCACTTAAGTACTGTAGAATAATAAACTTCCTTAATTCAACGAGTCAGGTCATGGGTCTAACTTTTGATATTATTATATTAACACTCGAATCCTATTTAAATGCAAGGAATTACCTCCGCAGAAATTCAATGGGTTTATCATACTCTTTCTCTACCTACAGGGCACATTAAGGTAACTCCAAAGCAATTATATAGGGTTGATCATATTAAAAACATCCTACAAAGGTTGGAGAAGACCCCCCAAATAAGCCAAATGCCAAATGCAAATGTGTCTTAGTAACTTCAGCACAACATACCATCAAGAAAGCCAGATTAGGGTGGTACCCTCCATAGAAACCACTATGAGATCCAATATGGTTTAGAATTTTTGGATTTGGAAAAATTGTTTTGCTTGTGTGCTCCAAGCCACTGCCATTGAAGTTGGGAAGCTTCACTCTCTTTGTTGGTACATGCATGACATTAGAATTCAGGAACCAGAATCCACCTTCTTCAAGTGCATTTGGAACTTTATTTAATCTGTCGGACTTGTTTAAATTGTACCAAACCAAATCAACGCAAACTTGGATGCATTGTATTCTTGGTCCTTCTAGACTATTTCTAGCAAAGCTTGCAAGCTTCAAGGTCTTTATGTATTGTGTTATTTCATCCTTGTTTGAGGCATTCAATTAGTTTCAAGGCCGGCATATGAGTCAAATTTATAGAAACAAGATGCAATAGGAAGAAAATACATTGTACATATAGTCGCGTATGACTAAAAGAGTGATAATGATAACAGGAGATAACTCCCCTCAGGCTATGGAGAGATAACTCGCGCTATTATTTTCTAAGAGCTAAGCAAGATTCACCATTTATTCAACCTTATTTCTGATTGACTAGTCAGCTGTAATTATCCATCCCACCACATTTGCTTCTTTTTTCCCTTTCCAAGTGTATGCCCAAAGTGAAAGACCATGGTCATCTCTATCTTCTTGGAAACTTTTGCACTTCTATAGTTCTATCAGTAATGAAGAATGAGATTTTTTTCTTCTCAATATTCAAGAAAATCCAAGATGTCTAATTTTAAGCATTAACAACCAAGTTGTCTTAAATCCATACCATGCTGGTCTAAGATACTTAGAAACATAAAGCATATGGATTTCATATCAGATCACTCTCTGTCTCTGTACTTAATCCTTTCTTTCCTTGTGCCTCAAATCTCCTTCACGGCATTTAATGCTTATAATCAATTCTTAGCAACAAATCATAGGAACAAAGTCAAGTTTAATTCTCCACATGACAACTTCAGAGCATTTTGAAATGAATTCATCACAAATGACGTTTATGAAATTAAGACTCACCATTAAATGGGTATTGGTAGAGCACAGCACCTAAGCCATCCACAATTGTTTTAAAGTTGAGCTCGCTCACAGTTGAATTGAGAGCATCATCAAAGAAGTTCTTTAAAGCTGGCACAATAGGTGTTACATCTACATCTGGAGACAAAAAGTCCAGTGCATAGTAATCACGAGCCATGGCTTCATAATCTCGATTGACCATGTGGACAACATGACCAATTATGGCAGATCTTGCTTGTTCAGGAGTCTCACTCATCATTCCAAAATCAAGAAAAGCAAGCTTCCCGTCAGGTGTTGCTAAGAGATTCCCTGGATGAGGATCTGCATGAAAATAGCCGTACTCAAGCAGCTGTCTAAGACTGCATTGTATGCCAGTGTTCACTAGATCCAAAACTTTGAGCCCTTGTCTCTCAATGGCTTCTTGCTCATTTAGTTTTACTCCTTCAACCCACTCCATAGTCAGAACCTTTCCACTTGTGTAGTCCCAAAAAATATCTGGAACAAGGACATCCTCTTTGTCTGCATACAACTTTTTAAATCTCCTAGCATTTTGCCCCTCCTACATAACCAATTAAAAATTGTCACTCCATCTAATAACGCTCGCAGAGGGTGTTTAGCTAAGCCTATTTTGAAGAGCTTATAAGATGAAAAAATGAAATTGGAGGAGATGAGATTATTTTTTAGGAGCTTATAAGCTCTCAAAGCTTATTTTATGATCTTATAAGCTATTGTGGAGGATTATTTTACAAAATCGTTTTAAGAGCTCATAAGCTCTTAAGCAACTTATAAGCTCAGCCAGACACCCCCCTTAATTGAAATTTCTAAACCATTCCATCAAAACGACAAACGTATGTATCTAGCAAATAGAAAAGTCATCCAGTTGACATCCAGAACTACTAACCTGCACATAGTTTAGCTCCTGATAAACTCTTCGAGCAAATTCATCAATAAGAGCAACGACATCACTTGTAATAACGTCCACATATTTGTTTATCAGGAAACCTACACCTCTGATTAGGTAAAAATCTATACCAATAGCCTCTTCAATGCCAGGTCGTTGCACCTTAACCGCAACAACCTGACCCGAGAGCTTCAACTGCGCTTTGTAAACCTGACCCAAACTGGCAGCAGCAATTGGAGATGCAGATATTGATGAGTAAACTGAATCAAGTGAGCATCCCAACTCTTTCTCAATGCAAGAAAAAGCTTCTGCATCTGGAAATGTTGGCAACGCATCCTTCACCAACAAAGCATAGAAAGAACCATCACACAAAAGAATGGCTGAAAAGTCTATAATGGTGTTGCCGTTTTAAGTTAAATTAGGACATTTTATTGATTTACATAAATCAGAATATTGAAGAAAAAGGCAAAGTAGAGAATAGAGATGTGCCTGCAACTGAGAAAGCTCCTCGAGGTAGACGGGTGGGCATAAATCAGGCCTGGTGGATAATCCCTGGCCGATTTTGACAAAAGTAGGCCCCAATCTTGTAAACGTGTTCCTGAGATGGATTGCTCGCTGACTCTGGTTCTTATCGAGCTGCCCTCGCACTTGATCCAGCCACAAATTCAGGGCGAAAGAACCCAGCCCTGCAAATATATCCAGCGCCCTTCGCACCACCTTGATTGGTCGCGACCCGTACGTGCTGGCCAGGAGTTCCGGGCTGTACACAGAAGCATTAGCGGCTCGCGCCATTGCCGTCACTTCTGATTGCATATCATCGGCGCGGTCTCTAGACGACGGCCCGGCTCCGGAGGAGTCTCTCAGTCGAGACAGAGTTACGGCGGCATTTTCTTCATCGCCGCCGCCGCCTCCGCCTCTGAGAGCGGGCACCGGTCGGGGCTTCGCCTCAACCAGAGCCGCTCGCGGCGGACATCTCCCCCTCCTTTGGCCCCGAGTTGTCGGACTAGGACCCACGAAACAAGAGACCGACAGAGCAGCGGTACTCATCGGCAAATTGAATTGAGAATTCCGATTCTAGTTCAGCAGCATTTTCATTTACTAGTATTTTCTCTGGTACTCATAACTTCCACGGCGCGTGACGTGTTCGCATTCAGCACGCAAGCACTCACGTGGGCGTGGTGTGGGGAGCCCCATAAAACTAATTACACTAACAAATTTTCAAACACATGGAGCAACAATTTTTCCAATTGATTTTTCGATCTAAATATTCGGTTCTCGAAAGTCCTTTTTTTTCTTGACAGTCATATAAGTATTACTCTTTATGCATTGTGATAATATATTAATAAATTATAATATTAAAGTAAATAATTGTGATCCTTTCAATATTTTTGTGTATATTAAAATGTTTGTATATTGTGAGACCTACTACCATAAAAAGAAATTGTCTAAAAATAATTGATGTCCCGATATAATAATAATATCTTCAGATTGTGGACGGGTAGTATTATAAATATTTATTTATCCATGAACATTACTTATGCATTAAATTAGGGCTTTCAATTTTATATACTCTATGCACATGAGATGGAAATTATTGGGATATTCAATATATAAGTGTGGTCCATGCGGAAGCTATTCGCCTAAAAGATATACGTTTGGATCAAAACTTAAGTAAAAGTTTTACAATCAACCTGAAACAAGTAATAGCGAAACAAAGCCTACATCTACGTAGGTCGACGAAATATCTACTAGAATGAGAAACCCGACCTCCTGCACAATCCACGAAATCGCCCCGAAAAGATATACCGATTTTACCCAAAAGAATAAATTATTCTTGACTTGTATAATTTCTCTGTCTCTTACGCTCTTATTTCACAACCCCTTTCTAGCTCCTCTATTTCTATTTTTCGAACTTTAGCTCTATTATATCACAAACGAATGTTAAATAGAATGAATACTCATGCGTGGTATTTACATTTCAATTAATTATGTTCAAAAAAGAATCCCGTCAATACAGCAATTGATGCACGGTCCGTATGTCTGCGATACACTACTGCACTGTCTGTGCTCGAAATGGCTCCAAAATGCTAAAACCTTTTGGACCTCTTGCACTGTCCGTACTCCAAGAGCACCATCACGCATATGGTCCGTGCATGACACCAAATCCTCACATGAATAAATGAGAATGACGATTCTCTCTGCAGCTAGTCACCTTCTTCATTTCTTCTTCTTTTATAGTACTACCTATATCCCATTGTATTAGTCCTCTTTAGATGGGCACATAAATCAATAAAGGAAGAGATATGTGACTATAATCAATTCTAAGGAGAGAGAGTTAATTGTAGCCAAGTATTTTTTATCATTTTAAGAAATGTGAATAATATGATGGGACTGACCAAAACAGAAAGGAGATTAATATAATGGGATGGAGGTAGTATAATTTTATTGGTTAAGATATTATTCCCTCCGTCTCATAGATAGCGTCTCGTTTCTTTTGGTAATAATTTTATACTCCTTTCATCCTACAGATTTGGGCACGAGAATTAAAGGAAAGTGTAAAAAGATTACTTCTTTCCTTAATTCTCGTGCTCAAATTGATAGGACGAATGATATAAAATTATGAGGAAATATAGTGTTTTTTTGCCTAAAAACCTTAAGTAAAATACAAATATGCCTAGAACTTAAAAAAAAGACAAATCTACCTAAACTTTCAAAATTAGGACCAAAATACCCCTAAATATATACTCCCTTCACATATACTTTATCCATTATCTTCTTCTTCTATTCTCATCTTTATCTCACATATCTCTCTTCTCTCTCTCTATCATTCCCCCCTTCTCTCTATTTTCTATCTGCAAATCCAGAAACGGCGACGTGGAAGAGGACGACCCCCCCCTCTCATCGAATCTGCAACCACCTCCCCTCTCATCGGATCGGCGAAGAGTACTGGTTCGGATGGTCGTTGGTCGGAGAATCCCACACCGGCCGCCGGTCATTTCTAAGAACAAATAAATGGCGGCGGGAGTAAAAGACGAGATAAGAGGGCAGACACAAATTTATTCTTGGGAGCTCTGGCTTTTCTACCCTCTTTAATATATATATTGTAAAAGTTACCCTTTTTAATACATGTAATGGCAAAAATGTCATTGTGTGATTAAATAATGGGCTGGGCCCATAATTAATTCAACACTACACACACAGACACACAAAGTCGGTACTTGTGAGGCAGTGTGTGTCGGCCATCAAGCATGAATCTTTTTTTTTTTTTCCTTTTGTCAAATATTCCCAATATTCCCTCCCTACCTAAAACCAACTCAATATTAACCCCTCCCCCCACCCGAAGCAAGCCATGCACTAAACCCTACACTTTTCAAACGTACTTTACTCCCTTCTCCATCACCCCCTATTTTCAAGGTGAGCTTATACTTTTCCTACCGATGCCGACGACCCACTCTCTCACTCTCTCGGCTCGACCTCCCTCGCCATAATCCTCACCCTCTTAGCTGACTCCTCACTATCTATTGAATAACTTTCATTGCACAATTTCAATCACACCGGAGTGATGTCGGGAGGATACATAATCGACAATGACGAGGAACACAAAGTCTTGCCGGAAAACGAAATGGGCATCTCAATCGAAATAATACCACGATGAATATTGGTATGTTTTTAAAATATATTAATTTTTTGTTATGATTTGGTATGAATTAAAATGGTATTATTTGTTATGATTTAAATTGTATGATTTGTTACAATTTAAATTTTAGTAATTTTGAATCTCGATTTATTTGATAGGAATGATTTAAATTTTATGATTTGTTACCAATTGTATGAAATTATATGAAATTGTATGAAATTGTATTTGTGGGATGTTTAAATGTATTATTTTTTAGGATTTAATTCAAAGTTAGTATATATATGTAATGTTTAACATAATAAAATTTATATATGTGTAAAGAGAAATAAAAAAAATTGGGATAGGCAACCAGCCAATCCGGTGCCGGAAAATAGGCAACCAGACGCATATTCCAGTCGCCGAAAAATTAACATTCCGGTCGCCGGATTGGCCGGTTGCAGATACCATTATTTTTCTTTTTCTTTTTTCTAAGTAAATATTGTTAATCACATTTTATTTTGAGCTTATAAAATAGTTTCTATATTTTTTTTGAAAATTAATTGATATATATTTTGTTTAAATTAAGTTTTTTTTAAGTGATTTAATTCAAAAACGTATATATATATGTGATTTTTGAAACATTAAAATTTACCTATGTGTTGAGAAAAATAAAATAAATTTTTTGGGATTGCCGACCGGCCAATCCAGTGCCGGAAAATGGGCAACCGGCGCATATTCCGGTCGCCGGAAAATTGACATTTCGGTCGCTTAATTGGCCGGTTGCCTATACCACTATTTTTCTTATTTTTTTCTAAGTAGAGATTGTTAATCACATTTTTTTGTGAGCTTATAAAATAGTTTGTATATTTTTCTTGAAAATTAATTGATATATATTTTGTTTAAATTAAGTTTTTTTTTTAAAGTGATTTAATTCAAAAACGTATATATATGTGATTTGTGAAACATTAAAATTTATATTTGTGTTGAGAAAAATAAAATAATTTTTTTGGAATTGCCGACCGGCCAATCCGGTGCCGGATAACTGGCAACCGGACGCATATTCCGGTCGTCGGAAAATTGACATTCCGGTCGCCTGATTGGCCGGTTGCCTATACCAAAAAATTTCTTAATTTTTTTTAAGTAAATATTGTTAAACACATTTTATTTTTGAGCTTATAAAATAGTTTGTATATTTCTTTTGAAAATTAATTGATATATATTTTGTTGGGTTAATTACTAAAAAAACCCTGAACTATTCATCTTTTATCAAAAATACTCTGAACTATTGAAAATACCCAATTAAAACCCAAACTATCAATTTTTTATCAAATCTACCCTATGTCAATTTTCCTCATTCGGACATTTGATCGAACATATAGTGTGCATAGTGAAAAACTCTATTTCCCTCTCTTCTTCTTCATCCTCACCAACACCGATCTCCCTCCCCCACGAGCTCGACCCCTCCTCCTCCGGCGCCCCTCCCAGCGGCGTCTTCGCCGGCAGCTTCATTGCCTCCAAGAAGACGCACCCAGTGTTCCTCCCCCACCCTCATCTCCGCCGCGCGCCGCCTCCTTCACCTACGACGATCCCCGCAAAGCACTCTTCTTGAAGCACTGCATACCCCTCCACTCCTTCCGCTACATGTACCATTACCTCTTCCGCCGCCCCCCTCCCACCCCTGCCGTCGCTTCCGCTCAACCGCAACAGCTTCATCGCGATCTCGAAGGGCGAGGTCATCAAGCTCGTCGGTGAGGACGGGTCGAGCTCGTGGGGGAGGGAGATCGGTGTTGGTGAGGATGAAGAAGAAAAAGAGAGGGAAATAGGGTTTTTCTCTATGCACACTATATGTTCGATCAAATGTCCGAATGAGGAAAATAGACATAGGGTAGATTTGATAAAAGATTGATAGTTTAGGATTTAATTGGGTATTTTCAATAGTTTAGAGTATTTTTGATAATAGATGAATAGTTTGGGTTTTTTTTGGTAATTAGCCCTATTTTGTTTAAATTTATTTTTGTAAGTGATTTAATTAAAAACATATATATATGTGATGTTTGAAACATTAAAATTTACATATATGTTAAGAAAAATAAAAGAAATTTTTGTACGTATATATATGTGATTTAATTCAAAAACGTATGTATATGTAATGTTTTTATTTATTTTTTCTAAGTATAGATTGTTATTCTTATATATATATATATTTAAATTAATTATTTATTAACAATAAATTTATACTATTTTATATGCTCAATACTTAATATATTAAACATAATACTTAAATTTGTAATACTAATAATAATATCGATTGTGTCCCTATTTTACAAGAATCTGAGCCCCCATGGTTCCGTCGAAGCTATTTGATCAACAAGAACATGGATGTGACTAACTACTATAGGATTAAACTCTTGGCTGATATCCGTGACGTACTGAGCGAGAGTTATACCTTAGTCGATAGATTTCAAGAGGGACCTTTCGGACATTTTTTGAATTGGGAGCTGGGGCAAAACAGCAAAAAATTGCTAAACTCTATTATATCTCGATGTATTGTTACTGAGCAAGGAATTTGGTTCCACATTAGGGGCCAAGACGTAGAGTACACCATCCGAGACCACGCTCTCATTACAGGATTGAGATTTGGGCCTACACTGTTTGATCCTAGGATTCAGAGGCATCCAAGTGAATCGCATCTCTTTCAGGTCGTCTGTGGCGGCATTAATAGGAATGCGGCGTGGTTGAACTCGCAACTAAAGGAGCTCACATCGGCCAACGATCCAGATGGCGAAGTTCGTGTGAAGCTGTCAAACTTGTTGATGGCAAATTGTTTTATTCTCGGTCACGAGGCGAAGGCCAATGTTTTTCCGTGGTTGTGGGAGTTGATTGATGACGAGGATGAATTCAATGGTTTCCCTTGGGGTGCGTACACGTACAAGACCCTTCAGTACTATTTGAGGACGTTTCAGACAACGTTCAAGAAATATCACATTTACGGGCCGTCATGGGCATTGATGATTTGGACTTTGGAGGTGATGACGGGTTTCGGTGATGATTTTGTCGTGAGATGTCCTACAAATGACGTGCCAAGGTGTCTGAGATGGAATTTCCTCAATACCTTTAGGGGCTTGTCTGATGATGAGTTGTACACACCATTTGAGTATCCTGAAGAACAAATTTCGATGATCCATCCCGAAGATCAGGAGATCCAAGAAGGTTACTTCTTGTCTGTACTTCAACCAAGGTCCTTGATGGTTAATTTTCATGTGCCGAACAGTCCGTACATCGTTGTTGAACGCCCACGTGTAAATCATTAAGAGTGTTCGTCCCAATAGTGATGGTCCGATCGCGATAATGAATATCGAGCGCTTCATTACTGGATGTCCAGATGTAGATGGTGCAGACAGAAATTTAGACAATTATAGAGAGCTTATTGCTTGTAGGATATTTAGTTATAGATGCTAGTTGTTGCTATTCGAAACTCTTAAATTTTTTTAGCTCTTATTAAAATTTTATTTTAATTTTTTTTTTTGAATCACATTTCATAAAAAAAATGGTAACACATTTGACTGAACTATTTTGTGCAAAATAATAAGATGTTTATATTTTCATCGCAATTTAATAATTAAAGAGATAATTTTTCATGACAATTTAATAAGACAATTAATAATTTTAATAAGACAATTTAATAAGATGAAATATGAATCTATTGTTACTTGATAAGACAATTAATAATTCATAAATATGAATCTACTGTTACTTGATTTTTATTAAACTTCATAGATAGGAACAATTTATATTAATATATCTCTAAATTAAAAAAACTTCAACAGCTAGTGTAAAAATATTTGATTCATTAATTAAATATTGGTATTCGATCATGAATATTATCGAAATTAAAAAAAAAATACGAGACCAAAATACTAAACTGAGACATTAGGACAATTGGGACCGGTGTGACCATATTTGTTGCAGTGCAGACACCTACGAGGAGGACGACCTCGACGAACTCTTCTTTCCATATTTGTTGCAGTGCAGACACCTACGAGGAGGACGACCTCGACGAACTCTTCTTTCCACTCTGCCTCTTATTCTTTTTTCCTTCGGACGACCTCGACGAACTCTTCTTTCAAAAATAAATCTACAAACTAATTTCTAAGTTCAAAAATTATTTCTAACTTCAAAAATTTAATGTGATAAACTACGCATACTTAGAAAAATATATGAAAAATAATGGTATAGCCAACCGGCCGGTCGGTTCACCGGAAATATGATTTCTCCGGCGACCGGAATAGGCAACCGGTCGGCCCTTTGCCGGCTACCTAATGACCGGTTGCCCATACCGAAATTTTTAATATTTTTTTCTTAGCGTATATATAAATTTTCATAGTTCAAACATTAAGAATATTTTAATATTTCAAATTAAATCAATTATTAGAATTAATTTAACAAAATAATAATCAATTAATTTAAATATAAATCTATAAGAAGAATTTCTAAGCTCAAAAATTAAATGTGATAAACTATTCATACTTAGAAAAAAAATGAAAAATAATGGTATAGCCAACCGGCCGGTACGTTCACCGGAAAAGTGATTTCCGGCGACCGGAATATGCAACCGGTCGGCCTTTTTCCGGTGTCGGAATGACCGGTTGGCTATACCGAAAATTTTCTCTTTTTTTTTAACATATTTATAAATTTTTGTAGTTCAAACATTAAAATATTAATATTCGAATTAAATCATTAAAAGAATTAATTTAAACAAAATAATAATCAATTAATTTCAATATAAATCTATAGGAAGAATTTCTAAGCTCAAAAAATAAATGTGATAAACTATCCGTACTTAGAAAAAAAAATGAAAAATAATGGTATAGCCAACCGGCCGGTCGGTTAATCGGAAAAGTTATTTTCCGGCGACCGGAATATGAGAATGGTCGGCCTTTTTCCGGCGTCGGAATGACCGGTTGGCTATACCTAAATTTTTCTTTTTTTTTGTTAACATATTTATAAATTTTAATATTACAAACATTACAAATATGTACTAATTTCGAATTCAATCACTTAAATAAATTAATTTAAACAATATAATAAGTAATTAATTTCCAAAATTAATTACTAATTTCTAATTCCTAAGCATAAAAGTTCATTTTCGACATGTTAAAAAAATTCAATTTATTTCCAAAATAAATCCCTAAACTACTTACTAAAGCATATATAAAATCGATATTAAAATTTACCTATATTATTGGATAATCCAAAAACACGATTGAAGAAGATGATGAAGCAGCGTGGCACGATATCCTCCTTGATAAACCCTTATAATGGCTCGTCTTCCTCAGCTCAACTCAGTTCTTTAGCTCGGATGTTGATAATGCCTCGTGTTCCTCAGCTCAGTTCTTTAGCTCAGATGTTGAGTTCACTTCTTCTCCCAACAATTTTTTTTTTTGGTGAGTCTGTTTATTTTTGAATTCTATTTGCAATTTTTATGGTTGTATATATTGAGTTTTGTGTGGGGTGGGTTGGCATAGGATACCAAAATTTATTATTCCTATACAGATTGAATTATTATAAAAAATAGTCAAAATTGTATGATTCAATAGCATTATTAATAGCATTATTCACGAATGCATGTATACAGTAGAGTCCTCAGTAGAGTCTTGTACTATCACAGATTGAATTATTGTAAAAAAACAGTCAAAATTGTATGATTCACTATCATTCAATTCACTAGCATTATACACATGCATGCAGTAGAGATTCGTCCTTTCACAAAATTTATTACTTTTGAAAAACAAAATAAAAGATAAATTATCACTTCGTTGGTTCGTTGGAAGATTGCTAAGTTGTTAAATATAAAAGTGGGACCCATCACACATTAAAATATTAAAGATGACACTTTTACAATTTCTTTGTTTAAAAGGGTACTTTTACATTACCCCTTTTAAATGGGGCAATTTCTCCTATTTGCAGTTTATTCTTTTGTTTTGTTGTAGGTTTGAGTTTTTCACTACTTCTCTTTCAATTTTTTCTTGCACGGTTAATTGTGAGCTTTGCATCATTCGATGGTTGCTATACATGAGAATTATATTATGTGATTTTTATGATTATTCAGTATCCTACCTTTTGTTGTGAGCTTTTTTGCTTTTTTTTTTTTTCTTTTTCTTCCAACATTTTGGCTGCACTCAAACTTGGTAGAGAGAGAGAGAGTGGGTGTGTGTAGTGAGTGCAATGTGTGTGATTTTTTGTCTATGAGGAATAAGGGAGATGGAGTGGTGATTGTTTGTTGATTTTCTTTTACTGATGCTTGGAGACAAAAAGTGAAATAAACTAGATATTGCTCGGTTGTTTTATTGCGCTATTTTTTTCTTCGCTTTTTCATATAATAAATTAACAGATCCTAACCAATTAGAACTTAAAAAATTGACAAATTCTTATCAATCAAATTTAAGAATGTAAGAAATTTACAAATTAGTACAAGACGTTTTAGAAAATGTAAGAAATTAACAAATTATTACCAAAAAGAATATAAGAAATTGTCAAATTCTTACATATTTAATAGTACAATGTAAAAATTGAAAGTAAAATTGTTTTTTTACCATGTGGTTGTCTTTTTCTTCTTCTTCGTGTTCATCATCCCTTGGTCTCCTCTTCTTGCTTTCGGTTGGGTCGAACGTGAAGGCAAACAGTTCTTGAGCCGCATCAACTTGGAGGGATTTCCGATACATCGTGCGGCGCTCGCTTTTGTACGGCTTAAGCATCGGCGAAAGGGGCTAAAAATCAAAGGAATTAACAAGACAATAAGTTAATTGCATATCATAATAAATTTTCAAATTCTTACAAAACGTTTTAGATAAGGCAATAAATTAACAAATTCTAACCAAATAGGACATAACAAATTGACAAATTCTTACCAATCAAGCTTAAGAATGTAAGAAAATTACAAATTACTACAAGATGTTTTAGAAAATATAAGAAATTAACAAATTATTACCAAAAAGAACATAACAAATTGTCAATTCTTACATATTTAATACAAAGTAAATCTAAACTGAAAGTAAAATTGTTTTTTTTCCATGTGGTTGTCTTTTTCTTCTTCTTCGTCCTCATCATCCCTCGGTCTCCTCTTTTTTCTTTCGGTTGGGTCGAACGTGAAGGCAAACAGTTCTTGAGCTGCATCAACTTGGAGGGATTTCCGATACATCGTGCGGCGCTCGCTTTTGTACGGCTTAAGCATCGGCGAAAGGGGCTAAAAATCAAAGGAAACAAGACAATAAGTTAATTGCAGATCATAAGAAATTTTCAAATTCTCACAAAATATTTTAGATAAGGTAATAAATTAACAAATTCTAACCAACTAGGACATAAAAAATTGACAAATTCTTACCAATCAAGTTTAAGAATGTAAGAAATTTACAAATTATTACAAGACGTTTTAGAAAATGTAAGGACCTAACAAATTATTACCAAATACGGAGTAAACATAAGAAATTATAAAATTCTTACATATTTAATACAAAGTAAAAAACTGAAAGTAAAAATATTTTTTTTCCAAGTGAATTGGTATAACATAAGAAATTGTTAAATTCTTACCAATCAAGTTAGAAATATAAGAAATTGTCAATTTCTTATCTGAAAAAGAACAAAAAAATGAATTTTTTTTTAAAAAGAACGTAAAAAACAACAAAAAAAATGTAAGAAATTGTCAATTTCTTATCAATTTTTTTGTATTTCTTACAGTATTTTTTTTTAAAAAAAACAAAACAAAAAAATAAAAAAAACTGAAAAAACAAAAAAACAACCAAAAACAGGAAAATAAAAAAAAATTAAATTGAAAAAAAGAAACTAAAACAAAAAACTGAAACGAAACAAACAACAAATAATTAAAAAAAAAAACAAAGAAAGAAAGAAAATTGAATAAAAAGAAAAAGAAAAAGAAAGAAAAGAGAAAAGATATAATAGAAAAGAAATAAAAATAAAAAGAGAGGGGAAGGAGGGGGCTAACGTGGTGTGTGTGTGGCAACATGTGTGTGTCAGTGTGTGAAAGAGAAGAGAGGGGAGGGGAGAGCACATGTGTGTAAGTGAGAGAATGAGGAGAGGAGGAAATGAGGGGTATTTTTGTCTCTCCGAGAAATTTTAGGTATATTTGTATGTTTTTTATGTTCTAGGTATATTTGTAATTCTCTATATTAGGTAAAATAGTTTCTGCTTCTAAAATTATTGACAAAAGAAACAAAACGTTATCTATAGAACGGAGTGACTATTTTATAACCCCTTATCACTACAAGTTTCTAATCGATTATGTAATTTTCGAAGATCTTCTCTAAGAAAATATTGGTACTAATCTAAATTTTTTTATCTTTAAATTTTGAAAGTTTTTCGGTATTTACGTCTTTATTCAAATGAATCAAATCTTGATCTCTTTTAGTTGAAAATTTCATGTGATTGATCTAGTCGGTGTTGTCTTGTGATATGGAACTATTATCACGAATTTGATATATATATGAATTGCTTAATTTTTCGCTTGTGTTGCCAGTTTTTATCTGCTGGAGTGGAGAATGGAGATCAATTGCTCTCTCTAGCTGAATAAACAAATTTTCTATTGACTTTTTAAGTTGAAAATATTTGTTGTTTTTTATTTTAAGCTTTTTATTGATGGTATTATTGTGTTTTGTAACAAATGAGTTTTGAGGGCCTAATGAAAGAAGTTAGAAATTTTTTTAAATTTTATTTGTAAAAGGCATCATGTCAAATATTTATTTTATTTTTTTCAAATTAATTAATTGTTCGTCATTTCTAAATACATAATGCTTATAGTCAAATCGAAGAGCTTTTCATTTCAAACTCATAGCCTCTTGAAATTTTTAAAAATTATTAAATTGAAACCAACAATAACGTGGTTTAGTTTGACTATGATGTTACTTTACGTTATTTATAAATTGGACTCAACAATAATGTGGTTTGATCTAGATAATTCTTCAAAGGAACTTAAATCTAGATCTAATGATAACGTGGTCTGATCCAAAGAGTGATTAGTTTCTGTTATAAATGATATGTTGCCCAAATTTTTAAGCAGACATTAAAGTCCAAGTCCAATAAGACATGCCTCCACTTTCTTAAACCCGACCCCTTGTCATGCCCCGATATAAAAATCAAGTAGTACGACATAACCTATATTTTTGAACCTTCATATGTGCGTGAAATAATAACCTGGAGGAAGTAATACCACATCTATATTGGTTTACAGGTAGCATAAAATCAACATTTATAAATGAGTAGGTTAAATAACATAAGTTTATTTTGTCAAAAGAAACATAAGTTTATAAATGAGTTGTATGCACCCTTGTAGCAATATCTTTTTATTTTTTATTTTTTATTTTTTTATAGGACAACCTTGTAGCAATATGAATATCTAATGATCGTTGTGGGAAATTAATCACATAGTAATTAGTTATAATGGAAAACTAATGGAACTGAAGAAATGGGTCAAAAATAAAACTAAAAAATGTAGAAAGTTAAACAAGATCTAAAATGAAGATGGATGAATCCATGCGGCATGCTTCAGTAATAGATGAAATACTCCGTATTTATGTAGGGAAAAAAAAAATGGTTGTCTAGTCAAATACTATTACGATTAAGCTTCGAGTCTGAGGATCATGTCTTGCGTCATCTTTCCTTTGTTCCAAATGATCCATTTCAATTGTTTCAATTCGGAATAAGAATTCAGTTTATGCATTTAAAAGTTAACATTCAAATATTTTTCCGGAGCAACATGTGCTGAAATTTCCATCTTTTTGCGTTTAAGCTATATAAGTATATCATACCTCCTTTTCCGATAAAAAATAAAATACAATAAAATAAGTATATCATACCTAGATTGCCCAAGATGAAGAAATGCTTGAGTTGCTTATTTCCTTTTTAATTTTTAATTTTGTCCTACTTAGATACGGAGTCAAATTCTAAATTTCATTTTTTCTATGTCGCAGTCCTCTTAATAAACTTTCCACTTAGACCTATAACGAGGAAAGCATAAACAATATAGTGCAGGCGTCAACCAAATTTTAGGCCATAGCTCAGTCATTTTTTTGTACCAATTGGATTAATTTTTTCGTCATATTATGGCTAACTTTATTGTCCAATTATTATGGAAAAACCACGTTGGACATTGGATAAATAAATCATTATTTTCAAAAGAGATAAAAAAAAAAAGTGCAAGTGTTTTATTTCGTCTCCCAGCGGGTGGGTACAAATCCTTCTCTTTTTTTTCTTTTTTTTCCTTTTTTTTCCAGATTGTAGCTAGCCCTTTGAATTAGCTTTCTGTGGGTGTAAAAAAATTGAATCAATCAATATTATAACGAGATAAATATTATCACAGAACCGGACCCATAAACCAAAATAAATATTCGTATCGCCCCAATCAAGTTCATTCTTTCACCACGAGTAAAAGTATTTAAAGATCCACATTTATTAGCTCTTAAATTTGGAGAGCACAAACCTCATAAGTCAAAGTCAAATAAATAAAATATCGGAACTCAGTAATAAATACTACTCCCTCCGTCCCCCATGTATATGTGTAGAAAAAAACGACACACAGTTTATGACAGAGTTGGTGTAAAGTGGAAAAAATAAGATAAATTAGAAAGGAAAGTGAAAAAAATAGGTAGAAAGCGGAAAAAGTAAAAATAAAGTGAAGGTGAATAAGTAATTTTTGTAAAATAATATTTCTATTTATAAAATGTACATATATATAGAAAATGTCCCAAATAAGTAATAAACACACATATATAGGAAAGGAATGGAGTATTATGCATTCAGAACATCCGAATGTACTGTATTTCAACAGCAATATATACTGAAAGTTAGGGTCCAACTTAACTAATTCACTAACTTGCATACACTATTTTTCATTATTATTATTATTTTTAAAAGTAAAGATTTCAAAAATAAATTTTAATTGAGTTCTCGAAGTTACTACTTATCGAATTGAAGGGCCAATATCTAGATTAGATATAACATACCCAACCCAATTAAAATAATGAATAGACAACAAAATGGCTTATACTTAGGCTGATTGAAGGCTACTAGTAGCTCGAGTGAAATGATAATTGTCATAAACTTGAAGCAGGAGATCCCTACATGGAACGACAGCCTGAAGCTTGATGCAAGCAAGGAAAGCACCCGAAAGCTTGCGGTGAAGGCTGTAGGCCTCCTCTGGTGGGGGCGTGAGCCTGTGCCTCAGCATGGTAGCCCCTAGATTTGAAATGCTTTGAGTAATATTAGTCGATCCGAAATCATACCCTCCGCGCTTGGCAAATGGAAGCCCCACCACGAAACCTGCCTGTGCATGAGCTTCCAACATAATTTCAGATTCCATTCCTGTAAGAAATCCAAGCCTCCTCGACATCTCAATCACCGCCTCTCTATCACTATTTGCACAAGCCACAACCTGATGATGATGATTCAAAAACCTCCACATTTATTTCATTCCTGACATCATCTCTAAAGTAAGTAAATGCAGATGAAAAGAACGCATCTCACCATCCTAAGGTAGTCGTCTACAAAATCTTTTGGATAGTCCCTAGCTGCTCCAAAGTCAATAAGATTGATGGATTTTTGCGTCTCGTCATATAAAAAGTTACTCCAGTTAGGATCAGTCTGCTTGAGATTAAAGCAACAGAACAAGTATCAGATTAGATGACCTCAAGAATTAAAATACTTGTTTAACATAAAATAAGCAACTCTTTAACAGATTTCTGGTTTCGAACATAAATTCAGACAATATAAAATATTGGTACTATAGCATAACTTGCATAGATGAATACACAAAACAGTGGGATTATTATCTGAGGAGCAATAAGTAACTCGCACTGTTGCACCAACACTGAATAGATAGCAACATAGTCAAACAATGTTTTTTGCAAAATACATGGTGTTGCCACAAAACAGAGGCAAGACAAAAGAGTATCACAAACAAAAGCAAAACTAGCAATTGGAAGTGGTAACAAGAATTTGCCAACATGGACTATTTTACTTATTTGGCCATTGTAAAAGTGCAAGATGTATAACAAGAAAGTACGAACAACAGCATTAGCAGTATTTATATCTTTAAATTAGACCATTTATCTAAGCATCACATCCAAAATCTTGAAGTTGACACATGCTCCTTCCACATGCTGCATGCATCTACCCCCCAAACACAAATGAGCAATTAGAACCAGTTTCTCATTGAACCTTCACATATTTCAGATGATGCGCCCCGTGAGTCCGTGACCAAGGAAGAAGATGTTACCTACTAGGATTGATGATATAGCTGACTCTTTTTCCAAAGCAAAATAAGTCTTTGTGATAAGAGTCGAGGGCAGTTGAACAGATCCAAAATAAACAGTCAGAATCTAGTGAAAGATGGATGGTTACTCCTTTTAGATACAAAGAAAGATAACAAATACAAACTGGATTAGGATTAGGAATTGGAGGTAGGGGGGTTAGGTTAATCCTTCTTCATTAATTCTGCTGATAGTTGTATATCTTCATGTAATCACGTCCTTAATGAACCATTGACAACACCCAGTTACACCCAAAATTCTCCGAACTGTCGTAGTTCTCTTTGGAACCAACCGATTTAACCTGGCACAGGCCAAACAGTCTTCCGAAATGATACAGCTCAAGTACTCAACTGAGTGTCGTCCAGAAAGGAACTTTTCCATGATCAACTACAACTAATATTTTTTTTTTTGCAAAAGGCCCAAGACCATCTGCAACCGTGCCAAATGAACTGAACCATCTGACACTTTAGATCAAAAATTTATGCAGCCATAAGAAGATTTTAGACCACTACATGAAAAATTTAGGCGGATCACTTTATTAAACTCCCTATAATCAACACAAACACAAAAACTAACATCTTTTTCTCAAACTAATGAAACATGACTTAAAGTTACGGATTGATACTTGGCTCAACAGTCTCAGATCTAACTAGATCTTCTATTCATCAATTTTAATGAAGTCAAAATTTGAACAATTTTTAACATTAAATTTAAAGACTGCGAGACAGAGGACTTAAACCTTAGACCTTTACCACGGAGGTCTCAGACATTAACCCTATTACCGCTAGGCCAACACACACACAATATAGTCAAACTTGTATGACTTTAATGTCACTAGTGTAACACTTGACCTTTGAGATATTTGGTGATCAACCAGGCATTGCAAAGATAGTCCAAAAAGCTGACTGGAAATCCAAAAGAAAAATCAAGGAAAAACAAATGGCTTCTCAACAGGAAACTCCATCAACACTATCACCCATTTGACCGACATATTACCTAAGACCACCAACCATGAGATGTGTTAAAGGAGATCCATACCATCAAAACCTAGGATACATGGTTTTATTTCCAAAGAAGAAACAAAAAGAAACCAAGAAAATTTCATTAGTTGGACCTCCTACTGCATTATATTAATTACCAGATTGAGTCGAGCATATTCCTTACTAATGATTCCAACTTATCAAATATAATCCAATACATAGTGGCCTCAAAGTAAACAGCAACCAAATTAAATAGATGTCATCCCCTTGTTGTACAAATCAGAATTCGGAGAATTTTAAAGTTAGCTACCAATATATGCTAATTCCTTAAATATGATCAAAGTTGGCTGAAACAGAATCTTGCCAGACAAAGAGAATTCATTAAACTAAAACTTTAGGGTTCCCCACCGTTTCCTAATTCAAATCCACACACTAAAACAACTAATATCAGACACATGTATTAGTTTGAGAGAGAGAGAGCATGCCTGCATGAAACGGAAAACAAATAACTCCATCAAAGTAAGCTCAAGCAACTTTTCCCCCACATAATTGCGAGTCTCTTGGTCCATCAATGCAACCTTATCAATTGGAATGCCTGCACAAGGGGAGATAGTTATCATGCAAAAACCAAAGGAAACAAATAGAATAATGATAATAGAAGGTAATGTAGTACTACCAACCATGGTAATTCACAGAATCAAGATACAACCAAAAGAAGGGAGATAATTTACAGTTATTACTATTATTACCAAAGGAGATGGTAATTTGATTTGAACACAATTCATTTAGGATGGCTTAAAAGATCAAGCAGGCAAAACTGTTTTCTTTATTTCTCACTTACTGAACTTAAAGTTAAAATAAAAAAGGTTAAGCTATTTAGAATATTATCTTCTACGTTTAGAACACAGATATATTAAGAAGAAAAGAGCACATGCCTGGAACCAGTTCTGTAGTTAGAACTCTCCTACTAGATAAATTATCCACTACAAACGGAACATAAAATCCTTTTGTGTCGGACAATAAAGAACGGAATCTTTTCTGGCTTTTAGCCTCCAATTCATAGTCACATTCACGGGAAAGTTCTTCTTTGGCAACCTGTGAAGGAAGTGAAACACAAACTCTAACAATCACACTTGCATGGCATCAGAAATCTGCAAACTTCACGCAATAGTTGGAAAATGTCATGGCAAGCCAGTTTCTCAAGAAAAGTAGGACATCATGTGAAGATGCATGCATTCAAATACTTGATGCAAATTTACATCCACAGAGAAACAATTGCAAGTCCGAATTTGTAGGCAAAAAAAAGGCAGATGCAAGAGTTCTGGAAAGACAATTATTCAGAGCATCTAAATAGCCATTGATTATTGCTAAGCATACATCTGTGAAAGGTAACTTCTGCATGATATATCCGACTTCTCTAGATTTTTGAATAGCTGAAATAAAATTGATCAACTTACTACAATAAAATATTACATTATCCAAGGTCATTATTTATTGAAAACTTAATATTTTATGACAGCTCAGGTGATGCGTTACAACTAGTTGAGATCCAACATTATCAGGTAATCATACTGCGTATCTACTTATCACAGTTCAATTTTTTCCAAAGCACTTTTATTCTAAGTTACTAACTGGAAATGGGTGAGGGAAAGTATAATGCAAGAGCCATACAGGGAAAGTAACAGAAATTTCAGTGATTCAAAATTTTACCTTCATTGCATTGTCAATGTACATTTTTTCTGGTAGCAAATTTGTATAAGTTAGCAAGCGTTTGACATTTTCGATGTCACTTTCAATGCTATCTGCAACTCCCGGATACTGAATTTTCATTGCGACCTCCACACCATCCTTTGTGACAGCCCGGTGGACCTAAAAAAGGTTTTAGAAGCATCAAAAGATGAGGGCACCGGATGCAGATAAGTAGGCAACGAATTCATATAAGTTGCAGGTAGCGTGGAATTAATTACAGGAGGGGCAGATGAGCAGAAAGGAATAGAGCCAACAAGCTCACATATGTTTTAAGGGAAATGGTAACTCAAATCACAATGAAACAAAACTATTTCCTCCACGTACACTTTTTGCATGAGAAATCTGCACTCATATACTCATCGACAATCGATATTCTAAGTCCAAAGTCCAACATTATTATCTTCCAAGTTGGCTTTTTCAAACAGAGGTAAAGAATAGCAAAGGCATTCAAAGTCAAATAATGGCTAATAATTACTTGTATATTCATCACTAATGTCTTGACATTGACTGCTAAGTGGGATGACAACAGCTTTGCATATATCATGATGGACAGCTGGGCATAAAATCAAAAGTTTAGGATAGTTGAACTGCCTGGTTCTTCAATTGCTCCATAGTATTTGTTAAACCATTAAATCGATATGCAAGTGGTAGCAGATTCAAAAGTACAGCTCATAACTGTTTCTACATATATCGTAATTTCACTCTTTGTCTAATCTGTGTTTGAGGTCATTTTTAAATGAAATAATGGAGTCTCTTGCAAAATGTACAGAAAATAGGAAGGAGCATTTCTTAATCACTCAGAGAATCAATGATATGCTTAATTAGCCAGGAATAACTTCAAGACCTGCCCTATACTTGCTGCAGCCAATGGATCATAGTCAAAACTTGTCAACTTGGAGGACCAGTCTGTACCCAGTTCAGCATCCAAAACCTGATTGAGCTGATTCCTTGGCATTCGATCTGCACCCTGCCGAACAATCTCCAAAGCTTGCAAGATCTGCAAGGGAATATAAGCTAGCACTGTTAGCAAGGAAAATAAGAATTGCATTGCTAAGAATATGTTAGCATCATTTTTCTACTTTCGAATATGAAGCACAAAAGAATCAGCATAGGAATCAACGGATTGACTGAGAAAGTATAAGCGAGGAGTGCAGAACATGCGAAATGAAGCATTCCTTAATTTGCCTCTTATTTGACAGCCATCATACAAAGCATCTTGATTATAAGCACAGCATCTTTCATCTAATCATTGTTGAATAGTACAATATTAATCTATTCCATTATTCATAGAGAATGCCTTCCCTATTCTTATCCTCGACGAGAAGTTTCACTTCATGTGATCACGTAACATTACAACCATCTAGTCTTCGGTCTTCTACAATATTCATAGTACTTGACAATTCAACAAACTGTGTATACCATCTCAAAAAAACAAACTATGTATACCATCTAATCTTGAACCATCCAGAAAAGTAGAAACCTACCAGAATTCAGTGCCATATAACATAAAATACATAAAGATGAACTGTACAAACACTCAAAGAGAAACATGATTCATTTAAATGCAGTAAGAAATTACCATAACATAACATTTTATAACCACATTTATCTTCCCAAAAAGAAAACAGAGGATATTTCTTGTTATCATAGAAAATCAGAGATAACATATTTCAAAGTATGCATAGAAGCTTATACAATGCATTAACTCCTTATCAATAAATATGTCTCTACGTACCGGAGCAGGTACAAGAGATTCATCTTGGATGCTCAACATTTGGCCTAATTTGAGAGCAGCTCCACGCATTCTGCACAATGCAAGAGCTAAACGTTCTGCATTTCTGTCAGACAAGAATGGGGAAACAGCCTGCCGATCATTTGCTAATTCAGGTGTCCCAAACATTATTCTCTTTGCAGATTCCTGAACTGTGCCCCAAGCGAGACCAGCGCCAAGTCCAGCAAACCTTAAATTAAGCTTGAAAAATTAAAACTAAAGCTCAAGCCAATACAGTTTTCACGTGAACCGACGAGCAGACAATTGAGGAAAATGAACACATTCGATTTGTGATTCTAACAATTAAGAGCAGAAAATAAGGGAGTTCGGTGTTACCCAATGGCTCTAGAGAAAGGCGTGGAAGGAACTCTCCTCTCTCGAGGCTTCCTCCGGTGATTCCCATTAACATCACCTACACCTACGGGAGAGGGAGAGGGGGAGGGGGGTCTTGTTGAGGTGGATGGAGCGCCTAATTCAATCTGTGAATGCGAATCTGGATCAGAAGTGGAAGGAAGAGGGAGAGGAGCATCGGCATCGGCATCGGCATCTGCAACGGGCGTCGATAGGGTCTGGAAAGAATTTCCTGGCGCTTCATCCTTCTCATCATTATTACTACGATTGTGATCATCAAAATAGACGATACTGCTGCTGCCTTTATCGCCAGGTTGATGAATATTTTCATTATGATTATCAGTGTGGATGCGAGGAGTGTCGAGAGTACGAAGGTTTCCTTTGGTGAGACCGGCGGCGTCGGTGGCGGAGAGAAGGGCTCCCTTGATCAACGTATCCGCAGAGCGGCGGGCGATGGCCTCCTTAGCCACCAGAGATAACCCATTTACCACTCTTGCTATGTCCTTCAATGGAACCATTCTCAAAATGTGTATATGGACAAAAAAAAAAAAAAAGCTGCCTAATTCTTCCAAGTCTCTTAGCATAACAAAAATTCAAAGATGTTCATCTAAAAACGAAACCCTACATTTAGTAAATTAGAACAATGCCGGTTGTCGGTTGACCATCAACTAAATTAGATTGGTACCTCTGCCCCTGCGCGCTGCAAACTTTCTTCCTCCTTTAAGCTGTTACGTGTGCACTACTCCGCCACCCAATAAAACTGGAATGTACTTTCTTTTTGTTTTTGTTTCAAACTTTCAAATCCCTCCGTAGACCGTAGTACTCCGTAGAGTATTTCTATTTCAAAGTCCTAAAATTCAAAATTAGAGTTTATAATTATACTTTGACATGTAATATTAACTTTATTTATTTAAAGTAAAATTGATATATTCAAATTGATTAATAAGTAGTAGCAAAAGTTAATTATAGTCCCCTCCTAAATAAAATACTCCTCACGTCCCGTCGATAGAGAAGTGTTTTACATATACAAAAAATAACTCTCTTTCGACGGGACGGAGGGAGTATGATTTTGACCCTTGTGGTCGTGATACACGACTAGTCACAACCATATGTCATGGTCGTGCTGTGATCATGTATGATCATGTATAATTGTGGTCATAATACACAAACTAATCACGGTCATGTGTTGTTGTCATATCATAGTCGTATATAATCGTGGCGTAATGCACGATCTATCACGACCATATGTCGCGGTAGTATGTGATCGTGTGTAGTCATGTCGTGATCTTGGACACACAGTAATGACCTCACATGGTCGTGACACCCTACCATATATTGTGGTTGTGCATGGTCACATAATCCGACTAAAATTATACATTTTAGTTATGAGGGACTAAAACTTTTAGCTATTAGTAAAAATGAATAAGTTAGGAACCGCTTATTAATTATGATTCACAAAATTATAACTACATCCGTCACCGATAAACTTTATCGTGCACACAGTTTCGGTTTAAAGTTTAAACTATAAGTGAGACTCTAAACATCCACTTTAACTTACATTCGTTCGGTACATCTACTTTTTTTTCTAGAAAGACATACTATATGTGGTTGCCTGCGCAGATAAAAAGTATTAGACCACTGCATCAGAAGGCGATAATAGTTGTACATGGAATCATTGCAATATGGTCATCAAACAAGGTATCACAGTACACGAGGCCATCAAAATTCAAATGTACGGTTTCCTCATTGCTCATTTCTCAACTGTCGGGTATACTTATGAAAGCGGAGAGCTTTCCCTATACATAATTTCTACATTATATATGATCATCTATCAATCCTAATATTATTACAAAGATGGCCAAGTTCAGGCCTCGCATCCATCCAAGTAGTGAACTTCGTCTGACTGGCTGAAGTGCTGTAGAGATAGGACCTAAATGCAATCAGGAAGAAGTACCGCCTGTGGAGCAGACACGCGGAATTAGATATGCGACAGCCCAAGATATAGTAGTGCATACATCGATGGAGTAAATTAGAGTTCCTAAGCTACAAGAATATCCTATAATAAATCCTAAAACCCATTGCAAATGGAAAGCATACTGTGATAAAGCATGCAGTAAAAGATCACCAGAATCAGTGGGTGGTGCCTATATAGCATAACAAGAGGTCAATGATGGAAGAGAAGGCCTGTCTCAAGGTGGTATATTTATTTTACAAACTATATTAAATAGTGTTATTTTGTAAGTAAACCAACCTTAGAGCTTTAATACCCATATCAACAAGGTGTGCCCGATGTTCATCACTATCATTTGAAAACCTTTCAAGTTCCTTGCTGTAGTATAGAATATCCTCTCTCAAATGTCCAGCACCAGCACACCTTCAAAAGAGAGGAAATAAATATAGTGAAACAAATGTAAGAAAGAATTAGAAACAACAAACAACAGTATGTTGTGTGTGGATAGCCTAAACTATGTACCAAACTACCAGTTATGGCTTTGTCCAATATATGTATACATGTTTAAACATTTCACTTTCTAGAAGCTAAGAAATTACACTTCATCTGCTGCTCATTTCCACCTCTTAACACTATTTTCACCATATTCAGTGACTATGTTGTTATGCCACAAAGCCAAACTGTCCAAGTTAAAAACTAAAGTTCATTTGGGAGAATATAGACTAGTCATCCTATAGGAACTACAATCAATCTAATTTAATCTAGTGCTTGCAACAAAACGATGCATGCATATTTTTTGTTTTGATCACATCAAAATGTCACAACAATTAATCCAATTTTGCTACAACACTGCTAATATTACTTTTATTACTTTTATCAAGTTCAATGTTGCTACGAACTCCAGGTGCCTTTAATAGCTAAAATACCCCAGGTTTATGTTTGATGACGGCAGATTCCTTTTGCATGATGTAAAACCCGGATTATTTGCAATAATATAATATAACAGAAACCAGACACAATGTACTTTTGAACAATTTTTATTTCCATGTCCTTTTTGGCTGCTAGACTGAATAACTGTAAAAAGGTTTAGTTTGATCATCAACATTCTACTATACATTTGATCTTACTATTTACATGGAAGCACAAGATTTTTTTTAGTGAGTTTATGATTGCTTAAAAGATCACTGATGCAGATCAAAGCATAAACTCACCCTTCTGCATCTGTGCTTATACATGGATAAACTAGAGAAATGAATGGCGTGTGCAGAAATGAGTGCCATACCTATCTATAACAGAGTCAACATGTGCTTTGCTCTCAGGACCATGGACAAGGACTCTAATCAAGCTTAAAATGTCTCTGTAATCACCTAATTTTCTTGCTTCATCATCAGAACTAATATGTTCTTCAAATGAATCAGTGGAACATGGAATTCCAACAGATCGTGAGACATGTGATTTAAGTGCTGCCTCAGCTTCAAGTCTTATACAAATGATAGTCATTGCATAAGCAACCCCGCCAAATCCTGTGTGTGATATGAAAAGATAAGACCCTGCAGAGCTGTTAAGATGCACAAGAAAGGAAAACAGTAGTTTTAGAGTCTATGATACCATTGATAGGATGACGTAAGATGTTAGAAAGGGATTCACAAACATAGCAGCATCTGAATTGCAATATCAATAGGCATACAACACTCTAAAGATTGAACCATCAGTGTAACGGAAATACTTGATGCCACTGAGTCATGTGGTTAAAATGTAAAAGATTATATAAACTCATTATATGTGTTATTAACTGTACTTTCAAGGAAGGGTTTCTGTTACTGTACAGGAACCAAACGACCCTCCACGTCCCCCAAACAAAACATGGGTGTATGTGTGTGTATAAATATAGACTGAACTATAGCATGAGATCATCTCAAGAAACTAGCAAAAAGACATGGAAAGAAAGTCCTAGTCAGATTGATGAATTTTCTATATAGTCTCGGGGATGGAGAGGTCTACAGAAGAAAAAAATAATACTATTTGCAATGCCAATGCCGCACTGTATGCCAACATTATGAAAGCTGTATTCTAAATTATAGAATGATGTCATCTCAAATCAAGTTATTGAATAGAAATTCAGACAGTAAAAACCATATGAACTACAAATTATAATCAAATACTTACTCATCCTTACGGTACTGGATGGAATCAATATCTGAAGCTAGAGCTTCTCTTTCTCTTGTTAATGGGATCCTCCGGTAAGCCATGTTATGCCCGTCATGCTTCAGAGCAGCATATACCTCTGCCGGAGTCTTAACATCATCTGTAAATATATTCTCCCAATACCCTATGACACTGGCTTGCTTTGATGCGGGATTATATTCTTCACGGTGTAAAAGCATCCTACCACCAGATTTTTTTATCTCAGAAATTATATCTTCCTTCAAGCGTGCCTCCATATGTTCCACCTGTAACGTAGAACCAGATTAGGAAACAGAAATGCCCTTCACCTTATCTGCAGTTTTATCTTGTGAACAGCTCTTGGCATTGATTGCATACCACTGGGCCAGTGATTCCTATGTGCTTGAGTGTGTCAACAGGCTTATTAAGTTCCCTAAGGACAAAAGGTGTGCTGTTGATGTAAACAACAGCCTCTTCCCGTAAATCTGTTAAAACTACTTTCTCCGAACTTCCTTCTGCTATGGGCTTCGCACCTAAATAGGCTAACATCTCTTCTGCCCCTGCAATTGTTGGGGTAGCCATGCTGTACACAGGATATCCATCCACCTTGAAACACATAAATCGAAAAGTGAGGCATGACGTGCTGACAATGTTTTGACCAAACAAAAAAAAGTAGACTTCTGAAATATTATCTCAATCCAACGTGAAATCGTGCACACATCATAAAGTCACCATCTTGTAATTGAGAGAGTAACTAAGGTCATGTATCATGAAGTGATCATTGGTGATTGAATTGTAACTCAGTTTATTTTGTCACAGCTTTCTCTTATAAGAAACAAATATAATTCATATATATAATGCATATTATTTAACACTTAGAGAAGTTGTTTGAATCAAACCAGATGTAAGACCCGAAATCAGTAACACATATGTGTTATTGGCATTGTTCATAACATTTATGATTTACTCGGCGCCATATTAGCTTCTCAATGTATACAGTTGTCACTGAATTCAAGGTTAGCATCTTTTTCATCAATCGGTAAACATAAACTTGAGTCCTGTACGTGTAAAATATAACCTCTTTGGTACCTTGTATACATTTGGTGCACCGTGGATTTGTATATGGCTAGAAGTCCTCTGACCAGGAAAGAAATACATCTTAAGAATACAGCCTTTCCCCAAAACTGAGCCATTACGATCCTTCACAATTGCCTCCATTACAGCATCTCCATGTTGAGATTCATACGGAGCTCTCAGTTCCTCCTGCATTCAGAAACTTAACAGTCAATCAGAAGACAAAGAAAAATACAACCTTGTGGTTTAGGAAAGTAAGGAACTTTACAGGGATAGTAAAGAATCGTCCAGGTCTTAATCTGATGGACCATTTCATGGCTTGAACCTCTGGTCTCTGATGTAACCAGTTTTTGAAAGTCATTCTTGACTCGCCTTGTCCACAAAAACCATCAAATGCTTTGCTTCCTAGATATGCTGCAAAAGCAATTAAACGGAAATAACGTTCCAAATATTCAGCACCACGATTTAATGCCACTCGTCTTTCTCTAGGCTCTATATGCTGTTGATTAAACAGCTGCCTGTATTGCAAGACAGCTTGGCGTATATTCTGAAGTGCTGAACACCGATCTATTATAGCATCTAATGCTCCTCGGCATTCCACCCCATTATCAAACAATCTTGTAATCTTCCACAACAATAGGATGTCATTAATCCCAAATGAATGACCTGGGTCATCCCCCGATCTAACTCCTTCAGAAGAAGACACTGATGATGCTATATATTCATCACTCTCATCATTTGATTCATTTCTGTGGCTACCAAGCTCTTTCTGTGATGGATCATCAACCAACACTCTGACAGGCCTCCCGTAGTCAATTCGGAGCTTTAGAAGACAAGCAATAACAGTACCAGTTGTTGTCCTTCCAATCCCCATCTGTACAAAACTTTACCCAGTAAGGAAGCAAACACAGATAGCAACTATACATTCAGAAAAGAGAGCTGCAATGAAATAGTCCATGCAACTGGGTGACTGAATATTGAAACAATAACTACCTGGCAGTTAAAAACAAAAGCTGTATCCTTGGAGGCAGACACAATATTCATGGCTAAAGTGTCAAAGTCGGAACCTTTAGGAGCTTTTCCATCAGTTATTGGAACACGGGCATATTTGATGGGGAAACCATCAGCTTCAAAGTAGCTAAATACCTCCCTCGGGGTTTGAACAGCATTTGCGTCCACATGTTCCCAAGCATCTGATATTTGTCCATCATCAGTTTCATGGATGACCATTATTGCACCCTGATAACGCTCAGCTTCACGCAAAATATCATCCTTCAGCCTAGCTTCCATTCTTTCAACTCTTTCACAGTCAATTCCCTGAACACAGATATTTTAGAAAATTAGTGTACTGGAGAAAGAGATTATTTAGATGTTATAAGGCCTAAGAAAAGATAACATCATAATATTAGTGTTTGGAACACTACAAATGGAAAAGGGAGAAAGTGAAATATTTCAAATGATAAGCACACAGATTTATAATTACTGATGTAACAATAGTACTAATTATTATGCAAGCATGTGCAAGACCAGCATGTTTATCAAATTTTACTCAGAACTTTTATCATTATAACAGAGCTAATTAAACAACTTTTACTGTAATTGCTCGAATTGAAAGGAAAAGGATTTTAAGTAAACAAATGAGACTACGAACAGTGATGATATCCCAGATCCCAGTATACTAAAACGGACAAGAAGTCCGCTTCCTCTGAGGTCTAACCCAAACAAAAGAAGGGTGTGGAGGATATAGTCATGCTCAAGATAATATTTTGGAAGTCTGTGATCATAAGAATGGTTACTTCTTGCAAATATCTACTTCGGAAATCAAGAAATACGATGTTATATACCGAATACTCCAGCATATTTTTGTATGGTCTTTCAACTTCGCGAAGTACAAATGGTCTTCCTTTGATGTACACAACAGGTTCTTCTCTCATATTATGCCACAGTACGGGACGACCACCTCTTGAGCTACCAATCCTTTGAATGACAGATCGAATTCCATCTACAGTTGGATTGGCAACACCATAAACTGGAAACCCAGGAATTTCTCTAAAATTGGGAGCACCCTCCAATCTTTCCGGTAAGCAAGGATTTTGACAACCAGGACAATGGTCACTTTTGAGAACTGTTTGGATTCCAAGAACCTCTCCATTCCTTAAGGCAGCAACTTGACTCATCTCTAAAGGGCGGCCATCAACAGATTCAGCATTTGTCGGTGGTGATGGTTTTAGATTGGCAAAACCTAGAGCCCCCATTGGGTCTCTCCTAAGCAACCTGCAAATGACATTGCATGACATTAACATATGTTGACAAAGATCAAGTCTTGCATTATCAGCATTTGTGCAGAAGGACAATTCATTCTTTACTGCAAGGTGGCACTTAGATTAGAGAAAACAGCAATTCATCTCAACCACAGTTCCTCAAATAAGATGTATGAAATAACTTTGAATGCAAGTGTAAATGATTAAACAAACCTTACAATATCCTAATCCAGACTCTGGCACAGGTATGTCATAATGCATATCCTTAATCTATTTCTCCCTCTTAATATCGATCTGCTATAAATATCCTTTACATATGGTTTCCCATAATTAATAAGCATAGATGACCTCCATATTTATTAGGAAGAGATTGAAGAGAGTCAAAAACTAGTATTTATAACTCTCAATTAAAATTCTACAGTTTGTCCCTCAATATATATATATATATATATATATATATATATATATATATATATTCTACACTTTGGCTTTCCAGATTTTCCTATAAGAAATCTTGGCTCCAACAGTGTTTGGAGTACTTGGAATACTTATACTATACCTACACATTTTTTCCATCTCTATTGAGATATCAGTAAGCATCAACATGTCAATCTGGAAAAATATTGCTGGTCCGAAGACCTGTCAAAGGTGGAATAGTGCAAATCTATTACCACAGAGATCTCTTGTAGTAATAATATGTAACGAGATGCTGGGTGATATAGAAGTTAGAATTACTGAGAAACCATCTCATATTCACTTGATTGAGAGACCTCAAGCCAGTTTGACTCTTCGAGAAAAGAGCTTTGCCATTACCTGCGCAATATACTATAAAGCTCTGGTCTAGCTTTCATCCACTCAGTGAAACTGCATTGAGCAGGAGATATAGGGTAAAGAGCATCTCTTTCTGTATAAAGATATACAGCAAAGCAAATAAGGAAGTAATATCGTTCCAGGTACTCCACAAAAAAGGAAAGAGATGCTTCCTTCTTCATTTCATCGGCTTGACAAAGAATACTACTTCGATAACAAGAAATAGCTTCACGTAGATTCTGTAATCAAAACAAAGCAGACAGTAGTTTGACTGTATCACAAGATCCATTCAATTTTCTGAAGTGGTTCTGCTTAGAAGAATTGAGGAAATGAAGCACCCAAACTGAAAACTGGAGACTACCTGCATAGACGCACATTTATCGATGACTTTATCAACCTGTCTCTTGCCTTCAACACCACCCTTAAGACATGCATTAGTCAATATAAAAGCAAAATAAAAAAGGAAAAGAAAGTTTACAGCAATAAAAAGTAGGAACTAGATATTAACTGGTACCTCTAGAACTCGAATGAGACTTCTAATGACAGCATATTCTCCTCTACGGATAGATTCCTCCGACTTTGGTAACTCATTTGAAATGCTAGAACTTAAATCAGAAACTTTTCCCATAGAATTGGTTCTAGGAATACCTATATTAAAAAATATGGAATATAATGCCTTAACTTCAAGATGAAACAAAACAAACAAAAACATGTGTAGATCTTCTGTTCAACAAAGTTTTGACGATGCAGGAAAAGCTGTTTGCGCTCCTTAATCACACATATAAATTAACTGGAAGGAAGGCAGTGCTAGTAGAAAACATTATATCAGAGGAAATATCAGATGGATGTATTCCCTTGACGCACTTAAGTCGTGTTAGATGATGTATCAAATCTATACTAGCAAACATATCTTATTATTTGCAGACCTTTAACATGATCACTTCCCATGCCGAGGATAATAGATTAGAGACTAACAAAAGGGAGAGATAATTTTAGCGATGCACTTTACAGGTAACATATTTCACTGCTCAAACATAAATAAAGAAGAATAAGACTTAAAATTAAGGAACATTAATATATAATAAAGGAATCCAAATAGAAGTGTCAAGCTTGATATACAAGACTTTGTTCCCAAAGAACTCATTTTCCAAAATACTATCTGCCTGTTAGAAGGTTTTCCAACTTTGCACTCAAAATTAGGCTGTGGAAAGCAACAAAAATTACCTGAAGCTCCAATGCGGTTAATATAAATCAATGTTGCGATCACCATCCCCGTGGTTGTTCGTCCGCGCCCCATTTGGCAATTAAAAACAATCTCTGTCCTTACATTCGCTTGAGAAATCTTTTGGACCTAAAAAAGTAAAGAATATTGGGGAACAATGTAACATTGACACATCTAACTCCAAGTACAAAATTATATTTATGGAATAAGTTTACCAGTCCCTCTAAATCAAACATAAAGTTAGCGTGCGCACGGGGGAGGGGGGGGAGAGAGAGAGGATATTCAGAGTGGCATAATAGGGTTCTAATAAAATCGAGAGAAAGACTCTCTGAAGGCTTACAGCACAGCACCGCAGCACTAGGTGGCAGCAATGGTTCTGCAGGCCAGGCATCTATGGCTTGAAGAAAACGCCTTCAAATCTGGACATAAGCTAGGAACTAGAGTCAGATTTGCTTTCAATGACCTCGAGACGCAGTTTTGATCTTTCTCTCTCCATGTCTAACAATGAGAGCTTTACGCTCATTCACTAGCTCTAGCGTTGTGATTTGTCTCAATTTTTGAAATTTTGCTTGGATTTCTAGGGATTGTTCTTCCATTTAACTATTAATCCTTTTGAATAAATGGAAGATTTGTCTAAAAAGCATCCAGATACTGCAGTCTGAGTTTGGCTGTGGGTGTTGCAGGATTAGGTTTAAGGTTCAGCAAATTCAGGACAGAGTTGGAGAACAAAAGTTTCCTGAAAATTGCTCTGCAATTCTTTTTTCAATATTAAAGAAAGAAACAACATTGTTTCTAAATGATGTGGAAATAAAAAAATTCCACATCATTTCCTAATTTGAGCATAAGATCCACTTCACTTTTCCGGTTGCCAACACGACAATCCAATACAGGAAACTGAGTCCATCCCAGATTGATTATGAGTTACATTTATCAGGTCCTATTCTGCCAATAGCTAAAGTAAAACAAGGCAATACTTTGGGTAATAAACTGTAATTCCCTGGGGAAAAAAAAGAAAAAAAAAAGTAGCTCATCATAGAACATAGTTCATTAAGTGCATTATTTTGTTCAATAGGAGCCTGAATGCTTGCTGGAGGGTCTCTACTCCAGGGTGGTTTCCTCCCTCAAGCCTCTGTTTTGCCAGTGCAATTTAGGGATCCAACTAAGCGCCTTTCTAGATGTATTCTTTTAGGTTATTGGAGGTCCCTTCATCATGAGAGTAGCTTAATTTTTACAACATAATCTGATATGCAGTATTGTATTCCTATGTGAGAAGAGACAATATTTTAAGGGCAAAATGGCACGACACTAAGCAATAAAATTTAGTAGTAGCCCAAAAGACATAATGACTCGAGCATACCGCAGATTATATTTGCTTGGATGATGTATTTACAACTAGAACTGAAGCTTACCAGGATATCAAAATCCTGCTCTTTAGGAGACTTTTCATCTGTTATAGGAACGCGTTCATAATCAACAAGGAACTCATTTGTTAACTCCTCGTACACCTGACTTGGAGAAAAAGATAGAACAGTCAATAGTGAAACATATAGTTTAGTCTAATTCATTTTAGTAGCAAGTATGCATACCTCCAGAGGTGTTTTAACGGAATCATGTGAAACTGGCTCCCACTGATCCACCATCTGACCATCTGGTAGTTCATCAGTTACAAGGATTTTATTTCCATACCTGTAGATTCAAAGGTTGTAAGGATTGACTGCATACCATGGAAAGAGACCATAATAACAACCATGAACAGAGAGCAAAAGGTTTATATGAATGATCAAAGGAATACAGAGTACCTAGCAGCTTCTGCAAGGATATCTTCTTTCAATCGATCTTCCATTTGCTCTACCCTGACCCTGTTAATGCCCTACTTTTATTTGAAAAGACAAATATTGATGAAGATGCTGCTGGGGAGAGTCTAGAACGTGAAGCAGTTAATACGAGCAAAAGGTAAGGTAGAAAGCTCTCAATAGTCAAGACATCCAGTTAATCCTAAAATATTCATCTTGGAATGAACTGGAAGCAGGGACGACCAATTGCCTCCATGAAAGGGCACTTCCCCCACAAGATATACCCCGAAAAATTTACATAATAAAGAGTAGATCGATCTACGCACTTAGGAAGGTTCACATGGACTAACTATGTTATCTTGAGGAGCCTTTTTAAGTACACAATACCAAAAACAGGAAGATGTACTCCTAAAGATATGTAGCTCATAGTATATGAGCATGCACCAGCAGAGAGAAAGCTTTGGAAACAGAGGACGACTAAATATAGCATAACAAAATATCGAAAGAAACTAAGGATGAAGTACATTGGGACACCTTCAAGACATCACAATGCAATCCAAATCCTCACTTAAGTCATATCCAATAAAAAAAAGGATGAATATACCAATATCCTGAGCAATTGCTAAAGAATCGAAACTCACTTTTGTCCGTTTCTTCTTACTGCTAGTACTAAGTCTACCTATCCAATCAATTATTAAATATTTTAAGAGTTATTACAGTGTCTCATATATATAGTTTTCCAGGGTTTTACTTGCATCCACATGATAATTATCCTTATGCATTTTGCTCAAGAACAGAAATTTAAGAACATAGAAGAGAGTAAGCAGAATATCAGGGTTATTACATACCGTATATTCGAGATTCGAAAAGGGCTGCTCAACATCACGTAAAACAAAAGGCCGGCTGTTAATGTATATCACCTGTTTCATTTACAGTAGTAACAGTAGATTAAATAGATATATCCAGGGAAGTTTTCTATGAATATCCTGATTACAGCTGAGGATTGGTGTTATTCCATGAATTTTGGAAAAGATAGTGCAAGATGAGCCACCGTTAACCACTGTATATGAGTATTCAAATAGTTGTCAAAATTATATAAACCAAAATGCAATACTTGGAATGGGTATGGCCGATAATGTTGTCCTATTGGCGTTTGGTCTCAATTCTCCAAACAAAACTCAAAACAACATGAAAAACGGGAAAGGGATATCTTGCCAATTTAAGAAATCAAATAATTAACAAAAATATAAGCATCGTATGGCTTTTCCAGATGTAGAGATGTATATATCAAAAAGTTTAACGAAATAGCAATTTTACCCTTTGCGAGCTTAAAAAACTAAGGAAGAACTAGGTAAACCAAATTTAAAGCTACTTCTAACATGGATATTGCTTTGGCTTTCCACTAAAGCTAAAATTGATTATGATTATCAAAATACAATTGTATTATATACTCTTCAGCTTTTTAGCAACGTCATTAATGCCGACTCCCAATTTGAAAGACTTAAATTGCTGGCTAATAGTGTTTGTAACATTCTTCCCATTTTTTCAAGTAGTAGGTTACGCACGTGGTCCTGTATTATTATCTTTTGAGAAGATATGCACATTGAGAACACTTAAGGACAATGAATGACATGCGATGCGGAAGCAGAAATATGCAATCAAAATCAAACCTATACACTTACAAGTACGTCATATACATGGTAATAAGAAGATAATCGCATGAATAGGGTCTGAGATCATCTTAGAAACTACTTCCTACTATCTGGAAAGCAAAAACATTATAAAGAAACTAACAAATCTCTCTTCTAAGAAAAAAATATGAATCTCGATAATATCAGACACAGTGAGCTTAAAATCAATTACTCTCGCTTGATAAGCATCCGGCGAAATATTTCCTCTCGATGAATTACAAGTACGTCAAAGCCAGCATTTAAAACATAGCGACTATAATTGTTGGTCGGCATTGTGTAGCAATAAAGAAACTTTGAATATGTGCTCCTGTAGCTATGAATGTAGTGTTGTGTGTCTGTGAATGTCAAAGTAGGTGCCCATGTATTTTATGTATGTATGGGACATGCAGCTGGAAGTACACTACAAAATGTATTTACATGGTTCGAGTCGAGATTATATTATGAATAAATATATATTGTTTCATTAGTAAAGTAAAATACAATCATATATAGAAAGAATAAATTGTCCACAGAAGTGCAACACTAATGTTATAGAATAAAATTCCAATCTCTAATATTACAACAAACAGAAAAGTTGTTACAACCCAATCATGGTGGAAAACCACATCGCAACCTAAGTCTCCAGTCTGTGTAAACTACAACAGAAAATAGTATTCCAAAAACCTCAGAGATAGTAATAGCTACGGGTGTGCATATCCAAAGTCTGATAATAAAAGTCGAAGGTCAAGTACAAATATTTTAGTGCAATATCATAATATTAAATATATATACACACACATTACTAATGTAAACCAAGAATTGTCCACATGATTACTCTACAAGCGGCAACTATTTAGAACATTTAAAAGATCTTTAACATGAGACTAAATTTCTCTAAATTAAGATTTAAAATAGGAAAGTGATGAGCTGCTGAGCAAGCATAGGGAGTAAGTGCCTTTATTCGTTTATGTCCTTAAGTATCAATATAAAATCCCACTGGTAGATTCCCGACAAGGCAGGGAAGAAACAACCCTTTGTAAATCAAGATTAAACTATTATAAAAGAGAAACAAGAGTGCGTGACAAATGTAATTAATGCATCTAAATGGTGCAAGAAAACAGCCAAAAATCTTGACACGTGTTGAATGATACACAATTTTCAGGAAATCGGGAATTCAGCGGAAGGGGAAGTGAGCATCATGATACCTATACTTAAAATTGATATCTACTCCTACAGCAGCTAGCACTACTTACACATGTGGTAAAGCATGGAAAGTTTCATCAGGATTCATAGAGGTCAAACACCAACCATATCAATCAGCATTACATGACATCTTCATCCAGAACAAGTCAGCAAATATCATATTGAAATGATGTAACTTTAGGCATGCATTAAGTAACTTTGAAGCATATTATAGGAATCCTTCCAAGACTATGAAATTGTATTCCCCCCCGCAATACTCATGAGAATGAAGAATTAAATGTGGAAAATTACCGGTTCCTCACGAAGGCTAATCCAGAGTACACGAATCTGCTCTCCATTCATGTGAGCCCTAATGTGCGTGAGAACATTCCGGATGCCATCAATAGTGGGAATAGCTACGCCATGAACAGGCAAGGAACTTGCCTGCGGCAATGAGGGATAAGGACAGCGCAATAAGTTAAAGTTGCAGAACCCTTAAGAACATAATACGATGGAGAAGCAAAAGCATGATTACTCAACAACCCCGAACGGCAAAGAGAAATAGACAAACAAAGCCAGAGCCGAATGAAACAACACAGATAGCATGAAACAAACAGAGAGCAAATTGAGTTTACTGAACAAAAAGGAAAAGAGAAGACGAAATGGCATTGTAATTGTGGACCTTGCGGTAATTGGGGGCGCCGTCAATATGGGGAAGCAAGCGTTTGTTGTGGCAGCCAGGAAAATGGTCGCTCTTCAGAATGGTCTTCTTCCCAAGTACGGATCCATCTCTCTGTTTAATAACTTGTTCCGGCTCCTTGGGTATCAACATGCTTACCATGAATTGTTTGGCGAAGCGCCTATCTTTTCCCCTAAACGAAACCACCACCCTTGGATTTAGAGCTTTTCCGGTGGCCGGCGATGGAGGAATATTCCTGTTCCCGAATAAGGATGTCCCAAGTTCTGAGAGAAAAGGGATAGGAATTTGAGTACTATTATTATTAATACTCGTATCGTAGAAGGTACGTAGTAGAATGGAAGAATATTGGAATTTCTCTCTCACTTACCGCTGTGGCAGAGTAGAAATTTATTCATTCATTCGATCACTCAAACAATGTGCGCGCAATAGAGAAGTAACCTCAGCATCTCTGAGCAGCAGCAGCAGCAGAAGAAGAAGAAGAAAGAATTAGTAGAAGAAAAAGGTCAATGAAATGAAACCCTTGTTAGCTAGCCATGTCCCATGTGCATCATCAGCATTTCAAGGTTGCCAACGTGAAAACCGTGCGTTGCTCCAAACTTCTTCGTTAACAGATAGGGAATATGCTTTTCGTTTCTCGATTTTCCATTTTCTTTTTTTGCTCAAACGAAAAAGAAAAAATAAAATAAAATCAATCTAAGTATTTCAATTTGTCATCTGTCTTGAGTGATTTTTATATATATTTTAATTTAAAAAAAAAAAAAATTTAAAAAAAAAAGAAAAGAAAAGAAGAAGAACTCTTGTGAAACAACATTTATCACAAGTCGCTATGTTAGAGATTGGAAAATCGACTAATGGAGCTGGAGGTCGACCAGGAACGCGTATCAAAGGAGAAATCCACATCATGCGATCGTTACTACAATTGTTGGAGTTAAAATTATACCTTAGTCTTGGTAACAAACTCACATTTCCAGAAACATAACTCATACTTGCTTTGTCCCATCCATAAAAAACTTATTTTCCAACGAGATTAAATGTCGATTTGTGAAACTGGTGCGTCGTGAGGGGAGATGTTGTGTCGAATGTGAGCTTTACTAATTGGTCGCATGGTACTACTTGTACCCTTTGAAGTGTTTTATTAATAAAATTCGTTTTCTAATATTAAAAAAAAAATAGATTTCTTTAGTTAGGACGGAAGAACTTTAACGATACCATAAAGATATACTTATACAAGGAAAGAAAATAAAAAAGGAAAAGTAAATAATAGACAAACCCAAAATAGTCATTCTCAATATTTAAAAGTCAGCAGTACTTAAAAGATAATCTTTCTGTACAACTATCTTGTCCACTTTTATTATTATTATTATTATTATTATTATTTTGCTCAGATGTCCACTTTTATTATACTATTAGCAAATGTAATGTGTGTTGCGTAATTTTTATTTTAAGTATAATATTATATCATGATATAATATAAAAACGTTGCACGAATTTTTATACAGTCTGACCAGTTTTATATACATTAAAGTAAACGAGTTATAAAGTGGTAAATAAACTTTTATACCACTTCATTGTACCTCCTTTTACGTCAAAGTAAACGGAGCTATATAAACAATTATACACATTTATTATATTTAAAGTAAACATCATATAAAAACTAAGGGTCCCTCTATTTATTATGACTTTATACAACATTATATCATACTATCACTCTATCTATCTAATAGAGGTACAAAATTACTTTCAAAATAGTTAGTTTGAGGTATTAACACTAAGAAAATAATATAATAGAAAATTTGAAGTTCCTTAGTAATTAGTAAAGACCGTTTCAATAGTATTACCACAGCCATAGCACATAATACATAAATGCCAAATACTCATCTAACCCAGCAAACTGTCCTTTGGTAATATTACAGCAACCATAATAAAGAAGACATTTACAAATTGAACCCCAGTTCACATGAATATACTAGTTTTTCTTATGGCCTTTAGCACAAGCTAACTTAATATTCATGTCCTTATTTTGCATATCTGGGATCAAATGTACTGATGATATAATGTTATGATCTCAGATGGAGGCATCACGGGCCAAATCTCCACGACCGTACTTTCTGATTACGTTTCTTGGTGAAGGTAATCCTGCAACAACTTCTTCTTCAATGCCACACTCATTTGTCCCTCTTCTGATCATGAAGTATCCATCCTGTCATCCCAAGACAACCCACCATTCAGGAAATTTACCACATTGTACAAATAAACAAAAATCAACGACTATCGTTAACAAAGTTAAGGGTTCGACGGAAAACATACATCACCCCAGCTTCTATTCCACTGATTGGCTAAGAGCTGCGCGGACAAACCAAAAGTAAGTGTAAAGTCCAACAATTTACATCAAACAAAAAAAGTCTTGAGGAGCTCAAAGAGCTTAATTACCCAATAATCCACTCCATCATCAGAAGTTCCCCAGCCAATCAGCTTAACAGCATGGCCTCCCATCTCATCACCTGTTATGTGACTATAAACTCCTGACTTATAATGAGCAAAATCCTGAAACAAAGGAAACAATAGCTCTAAGGTGATCACAATTTTTGAGGATGATAAGAAAATTATAAGAACTGAATAGTCTGAGGCTAAAAGATCATGTTAAATGCCTACGAAATAGATTTGGAATAAATAACAAAGCAATCTCAAGGGAATTATTATGCCTTAAAAATGAATATCTGAGGCGTAATGAGAACTTGATAACTTCTTTTACCTCATAGACGGTGAAAGCGACCTCAACGGGTCCATTCATGTAAACCTCAGCCATTATACTGTAAGGATCGGACTTAACTTTGTAAGCATCGACACTGAAGTGCTTCATGTCCTGCCAGAGCAGGTTGTCATTTTTGCATTTCTTCTCGCACTTAGGGGTAGGATATACAGGTTCACATCCAGGATGTGAGCATCCAGTATGATCAAAGTAAGGATCACACTGCCAAAAAAGATCATATTAAGCTGCATATACTACAAAAAAAACCTCACATGCAAATTGATGAACAGCAAAAAAACAGCTCCTACTCAGAATAGAAAAAGCTACCTCTGCAGTCACAACGCCAGTGCGGACAAAGTATTGCCAAGCTGCGATCGGATACCCTCCATCACAACCATCACCACACATAAAGCCGCAGCATGCTAACAGATCATTGACTGAGAGAGTGATATTCTATAAAACAGGGGGTGAGACAAATAGGTATGCTTGCGATCTCAAGACTATTAATAATGTAAATGGAAACTTGAGGACAAACCACGCCAAGATGAATGCAGAATCGATCTGAGAGGACCTCAACAGCACCAAAAGCCCAGCAAGAACCACAATGCCCCTAATAAGTAGGGAAAAATCAGGTATGAATAGCCAGAGGCAATTACTAAGGGGAGTTGTGAAATAAGAGAAGCAAGTTACCTGATCTATAATTCAAAATTATTTGCGGTGGAAGAGACCGGGTAGATGGGGAAAAAAAAAAAAACAAATAGTCAGTAAATCTCTTGCAGAAACATAAGTCTGAAGGGGCAACTCAACTGACCGAGAATGTCTGCAACTGTGCTACATTGTGGCCAAGCTGTTCGTGCATCAAATTTTTCTGGCAACTTTAGACCTTTCTTGTGAGTAACGACAGAGATTCCCTTTAAATCACCCTCTGGCATTTGTTTAACTCCAAGAAGGTGCTTAAATTCGCCAACCTGGGGATCACAGTAGCAGCAGCTTTCTCAGAGTATTATTCTGTTTATTACTATTTACTATTGAGGATATGAGATAAGGTAAGGATTTCAAAATTGCATGTGAGCCTATTAGAATAAGTGCTTTTGCATACTGATTATATGTAGAAAGTTTCAATCAAGAAACTTACAGTATAGTTGGCGAATCGAGGGTTCATAAAAGCTTTCCATCCAGCTTGAGGATTGTCATTAATTGATTTAATCACAGATTTCTGCAAGTTTCTCACGTGGACTTAACCATCAAATGAAGTAAAGAAAAACATATGTATCCTTTTTCTTGTCATTAAAAAAAAGTACCTGAAGAATCTTGCTATCAAGCTTTAGCTGAGGATCAGTTTTCCCTGCAATGACCTGTAGTAAAAACTTGCAACCTGTAACTACCTTACAAAATACATAACATGCTACAGCACGCAGGCAACGAGTCAAAAAATTGTGAAACTGACACTCCTGATAAACATGTTCATGAGCATCAATACTTGTATAACACAGAAAATGTTATACAAGTATTGATGCTCATGAGGATTGATAAAGGATTTGAAATGCATCAGTCTCAATTTGGGGTACTTTAGGATCTAATATCTCTTCACCCAGCAAGACCTACAGTGATATTGACAGAAAAGTCGTTTCCATGAATTGTAGGTCCAATACAGCAGTCTGCATCTGATACGTTAATTAATTAATTTATTTTTTTGGTAAAAACATTCAGACCTTGAATTGGAATTGCTGAACACAACACAGAATCAGAGCAACAGCAATAAACATAAAACACATTATTTGGCAGTCATGCTCGTAGCTAAAGCTAGATTACACCCGTCCGTTGACCTCGAGGTAATTAATTACTTACAGGATGTGGCAAGTAAGTGGATCGAAATGAAATAGAAGCAACAACAAAATAAAAGGAGGAACAAGCGCAAATCACTTACCTTAATCGAGACAAGTACGAGGACCACCAAGAACAGGCCGATCCTCGCCATCGATGTTGCAGCCGCCATCCGAATCGTCTGTGCTGTGCCTGTGCTTGATTGGTAAAGCAGCGAAAGATTTTACTATCATACTCCAAAAGAGGAAAAATCTAAAGCTTTTTATCTTTTCGCGGGCACGCGTACCTATAAACAATTAGCTGACGTCGCGCGAATAGATAATAGAATCGCACTGCTTGGATTGGACTAAGAGCAACGATGAAATTCGATCTTGAAAATGATTTCTACTACTATTATTCTATACAAAAGTTATTACCTAACCGTCCAGTTTAAATATAATTTCTTTTGGGACTAGGAGCAACGACTAAAATAATATCAAAGATTTAAGAGGCAAAAACAATTCTACCTACTTAAGTTTATTACAATTATACTAGAACATAAAAAACTTACAAATATATCTAAACTTTGTTAAAAGGAACAAAAATACCCCTCATTTCCTCCTCCCCTCCTTCTCTCACATGTGTTTTCCCCTCCCCTCCTCTTCTCTCTCACACACTGTCAGACACATCACACACACTGACTGCACGTTAGCCCCCTTCCCTTTTTCTTTTTATTTTTATTTCTTTTCTATTATTATATCTTTTCTCTTTAATCTTTTCTTTTACTTTTTATTCAGTTTTCTTTCTTTGTTTTTTTTTTTACAATAAAAAAAATTGAGAAAAAAATAGAACGAAAATAAATATAAAAAAACGAAGAAAGGAAAATAAAACAAAAAAATAGGTATTTGAAAAATAATAAAAGAGAAGAAAATTTGAATAAAGAAAAGGAAAAAGGAAAAGAAAAAAAATGAGAAAGAATGTGTGTGCGTGTGTATGTGCGTAGATAAAAAAAAGAAAAAAAAAGAAATAGAGAGAGAGCAAATGTGTGTGTGCGTGAGAGAGAAACGAGAAGAGAGGGGAAGGCGTGTGTGTAGTGTGTGTGTCAGAAAAAGTTAAGAGAGAGAAGAGAGGAGAGAGGAGATGAGAGAGAGAAAGTATGGAAAAGTAAAAGTAGGGGTGATTTGGTGATGATTTGAATTGTTGGACAAATATTGTGTGTTGTTATATTTTGGACAAAATTTAATTTTTAATCTTCTAAAGAGACATTTTAATTGTTGATACCTAATTAAAAATAAATAGGATATACATTTTGCCATGTAACTTCTAAAATAGCCCGTCTAGATGCTTCCCCTTTTTTATTTCTCTCTCTCTCTCACACACACAGCCATCGTCCCCAACCTCATTTCTCTCTTCCAAACCCTACCCATTTTCTACCCACCCCGCTCCTCTCTCATTTTTTAATTTCAATCTTTCTCTCTCTCTCTCTAAACCCTAAGTGCCGGTGAAGGTTTTCGAGAGCTTCAGCGAGGATTTCGCCGCCATCCCCTTCTTCCAGAGCTTCAAACCCTCCAGCAGAATAAGTTCGAACCCGTACCCTTCGCGCCGACGGCCGCCGTCGATTGCAGCAGCAGCAGAGCCCGCATGCTTCCTGCCGGTTTTATCGGGCCGGGGCGCGCAGAAGCCTGATTCCGTGGGCTCTTTCGTGGAGGACATCAAATTATTTTTCTCCTCACTCAAGTATTCAGATCTCAGCAAGGGAGATCCAGATCCAGGTCCCTTTCTTACATTTTTTGTTTCTGGATGTTCATGGTTTTTTCCATTTTGGGTCCTATCAATTTTTTGGAATATAGTTGGAATTTTAAGTGTGATATGATAATTGGCAGGTCAAAGTTGCCCCTTTATCGTTTACGGTGCTATGGATGGAGGATTTTCTTGCTTACTTTTTTTTTTAGTTAGTGAAATTAAAATCTGTTTGTAGAAATTGGTTTCACTCCTATTCTTAGAATAATTGATTGGATTGTTTTTGTTCTTTTGATAATTTGGTTGATTCATTCCTACTGTTTTGATTTTTCCTTATGATCATTTATTTTCTTCTATTTATTGTTGTTTTCTGTCGGTGATACAATGATAAAAAATAAAATCCAAGTTTGAGGGGGTGGGTAGTGATCAAAAATTATGTCTTTGGAGGGTTGTGTGGTACCTATTTGCAAGAAAAAGTAATAGGACCTCTATATTGGTAAGAAATTAATTGGTTGAACATAAAAAGTTGTCAAATTCTTATCAAACGATTTAGAGAAAGTAAGAATTTGACAAATTCCTGGTAAGTGAATTTGTCAAATTCTAACCAAATGAATTGATAGAATATAGTAAATTGTTAAGTTCTTATGAAATAGTTAGAGAAAATAAGAAATTGATAAATTCTTTACATTACTTACAAATATGTCATGTGGATTTCTGACAATGAGTGTTCATTTGTTATGTTTTGGTTAGAATTAGTTGTTTATTTCTGATAACTTGGAATATAGTTTTCTATAATCATATTCTTAAATGTTGGTTAGAGTTTGTGAATTTATTTTTTTCTTACTAGTTGGTTAGAAAGTATGAGAATTCAACATGTTGGTTAGAAAAGATATACATTTCTGACAATAAGTTAGAATTTGTGAATTTGAGTATTTCTTACTTGGTAAGAAAACTAATAATTTCTTATCAATATGTGTAATTTATTATCATTTCTGAAATAAATAATAGTACTTTAAATGATTAAGTGATAAGAAATAAGATGTATTTCTTACCAATGTGTGTGATTTCTTACCATCTTTTTGTATAATTAAATACATTTTTTTCTTCTTCTAACTTTCTACTTCTTGGTTATACCATATCATGGTAAGAAATTGAATCAAATTAAATGTTAAATTTATAGGTTCTTACAAAAAAAAAGAGAGCATACAACGAGAAGAGCACTAGAAAACACCAGAAAAAGAAAAAGAAAAAATGAAGATAGAAATAAATTGGTAAAAAAAAGAAAAAGAAAAAAACGAGAGAGTAAGAAAAAAATGAAAATGCTTGCAAAAAAAAAAGGAAAAAAATGAAAATGAAAAAAAAAAGGAAAAGGAAAAGAAAAAGAAAATTGAAGAGAGAGAGTGCGTCAGATGGTGTGTGTGTGTGTGTGTGAGAGAGAGAGAAGAAAGAAAAGAGGGGGAAAGAAGTGAGACATGTGCGTGTGTGTCAGAGCATAAAAAAGAGGAGAGAGAGAAATAAGGTAATTTGGGAAGAATGTGGAAATATTGGGCAAAATTTATGTATTCTTATATGGTGGGTATTATTTGATTTTTTATCCTCTAAAAGGATATATTAATTGTTGTCTACTTTTAATTGTTGCCTCTATACTTTAACCGTGAAATATAGTAACATTGGAATGCATTCGTATTCTTACTCAAAATAAAACATTATTAGAGATGCTTTAATATTCATTTTCTAGGTTGGATTGAAGTTATGACATAATTTAATGTTTTTATGATTAGTGAGATGTATCCTCTTGTTTTAATAAATTAATAGATAAACAATTATGGATTTAAATGAAGAGGATTTAATTTACTTATCTTAAGCAAATAGTGTTAAGGATGGCAATTGTCCTGCGGGTTCTGATACCCGTGGGGACCCGCCTCTAATGGGGAGGAGGCGGGTTTATATATTCTCGTCTCGTATCGCCTCATGCCCGCCCCAATAATTAAATTATATATATATATATATATATATATATATATATAATATTTGAATTTTTAATAGGTTTAGTATTTAATTATTATTTTTAATAAATATGTTAAATAATGTACCATTCTTTTATTTATTTTTTATTATAATTTTACTTATTTATTAATTTTTAATAAAATATATATATTTTTATTCTAAAAAATTATTTTTTTAATAATAAATAAATTTAGCCGATACATGTTGGGTACCCGGATACCCGTCCCCCGGCAGGTATGGGGATGGGAAAGCAATATCCGATCCCGCCTTGACCCATTTACATCCCTAAATAGTGTTATTAGTATTACTATTCCCTCTCCCTCCGTCCCTCCTATTAGATTTGGGTTAGGGATCTACAAAACAACAAAGAGATTTTCGGGAATAAGGGAGAAGGAGAGCAACCTTCTCTCAACCCGCGTTCAATGGAAGATGAACTCCGTCTTCACCACAACTGCGTTCTCTGCAAAACAGACCCCGAGGGAGATTCCCCGGGGAAGGGACTCCGACGCTCAAGTTAGTATGTAAGCGTGAAGGGATATGAGGCCTTCTCGAGCGGAGAAAACCTCTAAGTGAAGGAGAGCTTGTGGTGAGCAGAGTGTGTGGGGAGAGCTCGGAGGAAATTCCATCGTGAATGCCTAAAGCTCTAGTGTGAAGTGAATGTCTCTTACCTTGAGTGTGAAGGAAATGAGCTATTTATACTAGCGAGATATGAGAGAATACTTCCGCCTTTCTCTAATAATCTTGAGGGTAGAGTTGTCTTTTACCGGGGGACACTATAATCATAGGACTACAACAATGTCCTTTCGCTATAGTAAAAACAAAGGTATCGACCAATGGCGGGATGCCACGTGAGATGGTCCCAATAGCTAACTGCAAATATACTGTAGTCATTCGGGCTACGATCCGTATGTGATGATGACAAGGTCAGATCCTACATGGGTTCTGGTCAGCAAGGCAAAAGATCTGCTAGGGAGCAAGTCTTTGGACATCTGCCTATGGTAAGTGTTATGGCTAGATGTGGGTTGTGATCTTCTGATCAGAAGAACGGGAGATATGAGATATGCTTCACCATCAGAACCGGAAAAAAGGTTCTGACAGAAGCAGACTTATGGCTTCTGGTATAAGGCTACAATGCCTTAGTGGGACTCAAATGTTGTCCCTCAGCTCGATATGCCAATGTGGTTGACACGTGTCGCAGCGTGAATGGCTGTTTGGGAAGATGTGATATTTATCCCTAACACCTCCCGTACGTCTATTTACATGTTATTTAGTTATTATCCAAAATAGACACTATTCTCATACACCCTTTTTAATTCTCAATATATGCTTAACTACCCTTTTAAAAGGGATATGTAAAAGTTACCCTTTTAAAAAAATAAATGTAAAAACTACCTTTGATTATTTTAATGTGTAATGGGTCTCACTTTTTTATGTTTTAAAAACTAGTAATGGGTCCCACTCCAATTATTTATCTTTGAATGATGCCTCTCTTAATTTATTCTTTTATTTATAATTTTTATTATCAACAGTATTACTAATAAATTTTCCGGACGATGCATGCATGCGTGAATGCTATTGAAGTATACAATTTTGACTGCTTGTTTGTGGAAATAATTCAATTTATTTTCATTTGTTATATCACAGACAAAACAGTAATAAAGTAATAAATTTTGGTATCCTATGCCAACCACTACCACACGAAACTCAATATATACAACACTTAAAATTGCGAATAGAATTAAAAAAAAAAAAAAAAAAAAAACCAACTCACCAAAATAATTGTTCAGAGAAGAAGTAAACACAACTGAGCTAAGGAAGAGGAAGATGAGGGATTATATGGGTTTATCACTGAGGAGGATATCGAGCTACATGACTTCATCGTGCTTATGGATTATCCAATAATATATGTAATCGTTTAATATCGAATTTATATGCTTAGTAAGTAGTTTAGAGATTTATTTTGGAAATTACTTGAATTTTCTTAACATGTCGTAATTCAATTTATATGTTTAGGAACTAGTTTATAGATTTATTTTGAAAATTAATTGATTATTATTTTGTTTAAATTAATTCTTTTAAGTGTTTTAATTCGAAATTAGTATATATTTGTAATGTTTGAAATATTAAAATTTATATATATGTTTAGAAAAAAAAAAGATTTTGGTAAAGCCAACCGGTCACTCCGGCGCTGGAAAAGTGTCGACCGGACCTCATTTCCGGCCGCCGGAAATCCCTTTCTGGCCACCGGAGGGACCGGTTGGCTATACCCAAAAATTTCTTCTTTTTTTATTTATAAATATGGATTGTTTATTGAATATAATTTATATGTTTAGGAACTAGTTTATAGATTTATTTTAAAAATTAATTGATTATTATTTTGTTTAAATTAATTCTTTTAAGTGATTTAATTCGAAATTAGTATATACTCCCTCCGTCTCAGGATTTCTGAGCCCTTTCGTTTCGGTATGCATTTTCCATGCTTCTCGATGAAGTGTTTTAAAATGAATTTTTGAGGTATTCTTTCTTTTACGGGAAGCATGAAAAATGCATACCGAAACAAAATGGCTCAGAAATCCTAAGACGGAGGTAGTATTTGTGATGTTTGAATTGAATTTGGTCTCTTAACATTTCGTATTTATGAAATTGAACTTATGTGTTTAATTTAGTGATTTTATATTTATTTCTACTCGATAATTCATTAATTAAATTTTAATTATTTGACTACAGATGGATTTGGTCTACGTGAATGTTAAATACGGGGGTAACTGGGATGATTGTAGTTTTGAAAGCGGCCAAGAGATAAATATTACATTATCTTCTTCTCATGGGATATCCATTTACAACTTGAGATACAACATATCTCATTATTGCAACCTGACGGGCTCCGATTTCAATGTTTTTTTTATATAGGACGGCCAACCGCGGACGGATTGTGAAAACCAAATTCCTTGCTCCGTAAGAATGGAACGAGATATAACTGAGTTTAGCAATATTTTACTGTTGTGCCCTAGCTCCCAATTGAGAAAATGTCCGAAAGGTCCATCTTGAAATCTACCGACAAAATAAAAACTGGTGTGACTTTCGGTCAGTACATCTCTGAGATCAGTCAAGAGATTTATATCCTATAATAGTTAGTGACATTTATTCTCTTGTTGATCAAACGCCTTCGACGAAACCATGGGGGCTGAGATTCCTATAAAACAGGGACACAATACTATTATTATTACTATTACAAATTTAAGTATTATATTTAATAAATAATCATAATATTTAATATATTAAGTATTAAGCATATAAGATAATATGTTTTCATTGGATATATTAATAGTAATCGTAATGTTTAATATATTAAGTATTAAGCATGTAAAATAGTATTATTTTATTATTAAGATTATCCAATTAATTACTTAAAAATTTAATTTAAACAAGATAATAGAAAGAAAAGAATGGCGCTAGTGCAACACTTTATTATGTGGGAAAGGGTATTTCATGGTTGCCCTATAAATATATACTAATTTCGAATTAAATCACTTAAAAAATTAATTTAAACAAAATAATAATCAATTAATTTTCATAATAAATCTTTAAGCTCATTCCTAAACATATAAATTAATTTAATAAATAATAAGTACATACTAAGAAAAAAAAAAAAAATTATGGGTATAGTCAACCGGCCAATCCGGTGATTGGAAAAGGGTTTTTCCGGGGACCGAAATCCATGTCCGGTCGGCACTTTTCCGGCGCCGGAATGACCGGTTGGCTATACCAAAATCATTCATTTTTTTTTTCTAAATATATATATAAATTTTAGTATTTCAAAAATTACAAATATACACTAATTTCGAATCAAATCATAGCAAATGTTAGTAATACATTTAGACATCCCAAAAATACAAATTACAATTGGTAACAAATCATAACAAATACTCTCTCCGTCCATGATTTCTTGACCCAAAATTCTGGGCACGGAGTTTAATGTGTTTTGATGGTATATTAATAAATTAAAGTATTAAAGTGGAATAATTATGGGCTCATCTATTATTTTTATTAGTATTAAAGTGTTAAAGTGTTAAAGCGTAAGGTGATAAGTGTTAAAGTGTGTATGTAGGGCCTACGTCCCAAAATAGAAATGGTCAAGAAATGGTGGACGTACCGATATAGTATTAGTGTCAAGAAATCGTGGACGGATGGAGTAATTCATTTACAATTGGAAACAAATCGTAACAAATAATTCATAACAAAAAATCATTTAATAATTTCGAATTAAATCATAACAAATAATACAATTTAAATTCATAACAAAAAAATAACATATTTTTTTAAACATACCAATATTTGTCGTGGTATTACTTCGATCGAGATCTCCGATTCGTTTTCCGGCAAGACAAAGTGGTCGTTGTGGTCACGGTCGATTAAGTATTCTCCCGACATCACTCCGGTGCTGTTGAAAATGTGCAATAATGCTTGAGGAAATGAGGAAGGAGATTGTATGCTTGAGGGCCGCCGGAGTTGTTAGTTGCTCGTTGCTCGGTTGGGAGAGTAGGGAGAAGAGAGTGTTTCGGGTGGAGAGTATTTTTTTTTAGGGAGGGTGGAAAGTATTATGTTTGAAGAGAGTGTGTGTATAAAAGAGTGTCGGGTGGAGATTTATAAGAGATATGTTTAGGGTTTTGTTTGTATTATAAAGAATCATAAGATTCTCATCTCATGAGAATCACGACACACACATATTTTCGGAGTGGGCCCCACTCATAAAAAAATGAAAAAAAAATAGTTTGACCGACACAATTTCTGGAGAGAGCAGAGAGCATCCAAAAATGTGAGCCCATAAATAGATACTTTATTGTGTAAGGATAGTTTTATCAATAATTCTTTTTTAAGAATAATTTTTACATTTAGTATTTATAGAGGGTATAAAAACCGGAGCTCCCAAATACTTTATTTTATTTTTATCACCCTTGTTTTCCTTTTTGTGTAAGAGAGTTTTGAAAATTCATTACTCACGAGTCATCATTACAAAAAAGTTGAGTATAATTGCAGAAAAATGCTTTAGAGCATTCGTAGAGGGAGGGCTTGCACCCTCCCGCCGTCATCACCTGCGCCCGGGCTTGCGCGTTGGCGCCCTCGGAGGGCGTGGCCCAACGGGTGCATTCTCGCCCGTTTCACCTCTGACTCCACCCGCCATGTGGCAGCTCGTGGTTGGTCAACGGTCGTTGACTGTTGACTGACGGAAATTTTTTATTTTTTATTTTTATAATTTTTTTTCTATAAATACCACACCCCATTTCTCACATTTTCACACCAATTTCTTCATCAAACTCTCTCAACTCTCTCTATTTTCTTCAAATCCATTGCTTAATCCTCTTCATTTTCATCCATATTTTCAAATGGCCGATCCCAACGACCCCTATTATTGGTTTGGAAACGACTACAACGATCCAAACCAAAATTACCCAAATTATCTAAATAACCAAAATTATCCAAATTACCCAAATTATCTAAATTTTCCCAACTTATCAAACTTATCCTAATTATCCAAATTTCCCAAATTATCCAAATGCAACCTCTTCAAGCCCTCCACTTTACACTCCAACACCTATCATCCACACTCCAACATCTACCCGCCCCTAAGGTTTTCTTCCTTACACCTCAAGGCCCAACTTGATCAATTTCTCAAACCGAGGCGGCTTTAAAGCGGCGTCATCACCGAGGCCGTTGTTTCCCTCGCCAACGGGCCCTTCACGTTTGAGGCATTCGCCTATAAGTCGCATGTCTTCATTCGACGAGGAAGACGACGACTTACCTACGGCCGTGAGTTTGGCCGACGAGTCCCAACCACCGGGAGAAGAGAAGGAGGAGGAGGTCGAAGAGGTGCCTCCACCGATTCAACGAGCTCGAGGAGGCCGAGCACGAGGCGGAGGAAGAGGTCGAGCTCGAGGCGCAATACCTATCAAGGTCGAGGAGGACGTCAATTGGGACGTAGAAGCGGACGGCGCCGTCCCATATACGGAGGACGAAACCGTGTGCCTTGCTCGTGTTTGGGTAGATGTAGCCCACCATCCAATTGGGAACAACAACTACAAGGAGCCTGCTTTGTGGCTACGAATCGCCAACACCTACAACCGAATTCAGCTGCGCCCTACTTTTGCTCGAAACTCGGAGAAATTGCGCCATCATTGGAAACGCGCAATGAAAGACATGAAGTTGTTTAGCGCGTACTACTATTCGTGCTCAATGAACTTAGGGAGCGGGAAAGGCGCGGAGGATATAGTAACTGACGCCCTCCGACAATTTCAAGGGTCGACCAGAAAGCCGTTCAAATACTACAAGGCTTGGAAAAAGGTCAAAGATACTCCAAAATTTTTGATGGCCACCGGCTCACTCGACTCTGTGAAACGATGCAAGAATAGCATCGACGGCTCATACTCCACTGAGAGTAGTAGGGAGTCAACTCCTTCAACTCCTTCGACGGAGATGGCGGATTCCACGAGCTTTGGCGGATACCGACCCCAGCCCGAGGGTTCGAAAGCGGCAAAGGCGAATGCAAGGGGGAAGTCGAGAATGTCCGATTCCGACGAGGCGGCCTCTGGGAGTGCGAAGGAGTCGGCGAAGGAGCAGCTCCAAGCAATAGCTAACTCTCTTGAATTTTCGTCCATGTACGAAATCTATCTCAAAGATACCTCCGAAATGAATCCGAAGATGAAAGCCCGGCACGAGCAAATGGTAGAAATCGTTTGCAAAAAGCTTAGCCTCTCCCCTCCCTCGCACGATTAGATTTTTTATCACTATGTATTTTTTTTTATCTTCTTTCAATTGTATTGTAATTTTCTAAATATACAATACAATCGAATTTTAATTATTACTACAATTTATGATTAATTAAAAAATTAAAATATTAAATAATTAAATAATAAATATTATTAAAATATTGAAAACCCTCGGAAGACTCCGTACGGCAAATTTAGGAGCCCTCCAATTTAATTATAATAGTAATATATATAATAATATAATATTGCGAGCTCCTTGTGAACGCTCTTATAACTGCAATTGGTGTCTGCTAATTAAATCTTTGAATAGGACCATTACAAATCTTATGCAATTCGCGTAATCTGGGAAGAGGGACAGAATCTAGTACGACTAGTATTTAAGAATCGCTGGATATGGACGGCAAAGGGGAGGAGGAGGAGGAGGAGGAAGCGGCGGCGTTCGTGCGGAAAGAAGTGGTGGACTTTGACGACGAGGCCAAGAGCCGAGCGAGGTTCAAAGCGCTGAGCGGACAGAGGTCGGATTGGGAGCCACTCTACTGTTTCTGGAGGGATTTAATCCTCAAGACTGCTCGACACCTCCACATCTTCGTCATCTCTCCTTCCCGCCTATCCCGCCTCTGGTTCCGCCGCCGTCCCGACGGCCTCTCCCCCTTGTGCCTCGACCGCGTCCTCCTTGAGATGCACCGCGCTGGCGATTTGCTGCTTCCAAACACCCCTTCCTCTTCCTCTTCTCGCATCCCTCACATTTTGCGCCGGGCGCTCGATTTTCTATCCATCGACGACCGCCCTCTCGCTCTCACCGGGGACTACTACATTCTCGCGCCGCTCTTGGAGGTACCTCTGATCTTCACTTCAACCGCGCTTTAACAATTTTAAGTTCTAAGTTTCCTTTTTTTTCTTACTCAGTAGGAACGAGCCCTCGAAGTCGTCAGCAAATTGTCGGAAAATTGCTGGACTGGTACCAGTGTTGTCACCATGGGGAAGTTTGAGGAGATTTGCGGGGGCTCTAAGGAAGCCATTGCCGTTTTGGATTACTTGTCAGCACGCTCACGCGGCAGGGCTACACGCCTCGTCATCAACAGGCCTCATCCTATACAGGTTGCTGTTGCTATGCCTTTCCCATTTTGAATTGTATGATTTTCTGAGTCCTTTCCTTTATCTGTTGGTACAGGGAGTGAAATTGTGTCTTGCTCCTGGAGCAGATTGTACTGCCTCAACTACGGATTACACTATACTGCACTTAACTTGGACTGCCGAGAGGCTGGAGAAGCAGCTTCATACGATTGACCAACGTTATCAAAAGTAAACAAGTGAAGATATCCCTATTCCTTGAGAATTTTAATCTTGAGTAGGTTAATATATAGGCATTGAAGATGTTACACTGAATATTATAGCTAAGACTGTTCATGTACACCAGCCGCTAATGCTGTTTTTTCTTCCATTTAATCGAATTATATTATATCGCGCTCTGTGCAGAAGCAGGAATTCAGCTTTAGCTTCTCTTAGAGAGGGAAACAAGAAGATCGCCCTTAGATATACCAAAGAACTGAAGCTGGCATCTCAAAGTAGGGAAAGATGCTCGGCGCTATTGGACCAGGTGGAGAAAATTCTCCAGGCTATCATGGATGCAGAGTCCTCTGAAAAGGTTGGCTTTACATTGCAATCTTTAGCTTGCTGAAAGTGATTTACAGAGTTTGGAAGAACCTTTGTATTATATGATATTCACTTAATTCTGAAAAACAAAATTACTGCTTCATTTCATCAGTCTTACTCATTATGTTTATCTCATACAGGTGGCTCAGGCCTTGCAGAGCAGCAAACGTGCTATGCAGGAAAGCCAAATCAAAATTGAAGAAGTTGAGCTGTGCCTGGAGGAACTTGATGAGAATATCAATGCGCTGAAACGACTTGATATTGCCCTAGGCAAGCATTCATCATCAAATTTCTGTTGTGTTGCGCATGTTAACAAAATTTTGTTTTTGATTCTATTGGGCTATTATGATATTCCTAACTAGTGAACATGGTCAGTAAGATGATTTTATGTGTAGTACTAGAAGACTAGTGGCTTGATTTGTTTGTTTGAGGAAATATTAACTCATACTTGTGGAACATTGTGATTTTTGTTCATGCAAGAAGCTTCCATGAGAATTTTATAGCTAAATTTCGAAATTGGTGAGTATCAAAGACTCAAAAAAACATGTGTAGTTCATCATCATTGATAAAATCTCTACCACCATAGGTGTTATTTGTCCACAGCTCCCTCCTCCCCTGTCCTCTCTTCTGAACTTAGTTACCATATTTTGGTAATTAGAATGTGAAACTTTCTGTCTTATTGAATTCAAGCATGCTTTTTAAATACCTATCTTTTAGATGGTTCGTTGTTTTCTCTGTTCCAAGACGTGATTTGAAAATGACCACTTGGGTACTGGGGACGCCTTTGTTAGCAGCAGCAGAAGACAGAAACTTGGTATAATCTTTAGTTGAGCAAATACCTGTCTAACATGCATGCGTGATTATTATTTTGTAGAAGCAAGTACAGCATATGACGAGATACATGATGAAGATATCGAAGAGGAATTTCACTCGCTGCAGATGGAGATAAACAGCAAGAAGAATCAAGCCCCAACAAAAAATGCGGTTGATGGAGGTGCAGAGATACCAGAAGAAACTGATGCTTTGAGCAATGCTTTGTCGAATCTTCACATCAGGAAGTCGGAGGCAGAATGTTTAACGGAGCCAGTTGGCAATCGGAACATTTCAAAAGAGGGAGGCCTTGAAGCGGCTTGATCTTATTATGCATGATGAACCACCTTGTAAAAGAATTTGTATATCTCTGTACCAATGGAATTCAGTAATTTTTGTTGCGGTACCTCTTCCTCCTCCATTTCTTTTTATGTGTGTGTACACGAGTGAAGATTATGGGGGTGGTCTTCCTCTAAAGAAAAAATAAATAAAAAAATAAACAGAGATAGATAATTAATACTACTACTAAACCATTTCCTTGAAACGGAATGACGTAATGCGGCGGTTGGTAGGTCAGAGTTTTTTCCAGTCAGTGAAGGAGTCCCTCTACTTCGTGGTGAAGAAGAAGAAATGTAATTTGGAGGAAACGAGAAGGCTGCATGGTCTGCTGCTGGTCGATGGCGTCCTCCACCACGACCACAACCACAACCACACACAGTTGGGTTCGGTTCTGGTGCAAGCCTACGCCCAGTCGGGCAGTCTGCGGGAGGCCTTGCTCCTCTTCCGCAGTCTCCGCTGCGTCGACAACTTTGCCTGCAACGCTATTCTGCGAGCCCATCTCGACTCTGCTCTCTTTTCTGAGGCCATTCACTTCTTCACGCACCTCGTTTCTACGCTTGCTTTTGTACCAGATAACTATACATGCCCTCTTGTCTTCAAGGCTTGCTCCGAGTTGTGTTCGCTGGAGGAGGCGAGGAGTGTGCATGACTTGATCCGTCGTCTCCATCACTGCTTCCACCCCAATGCCTACACCAAATGTGCCCTTATCGACATGTTCGCCAAATGCGGGAGCTTGGACGATGCCCGTCAAGTATTCGATGAAATGCCTGACCAAGAGAGGGACTTGGCTTCTTGGACTGCTATGATATGTGGAACCATAAACCAAGGGCAGCCGCTTGAAGCGCTGTCTTTGTTCAATACCATGAGGAGGCTGGGAGGCCTGCACCCTGATCCACCTCTCGTGGCTGCTATTCTTCCCGCTTGCGGTCGACTGCAAGCTAGGCACACGGGAATGGCTCTGCAAGCCTCTGCTTTCAAGAGTGGTTTCCATCATGATTTGTTTGTTGCCAATGCTACCATTGATATGTACTGTAAGTTGGGGGATACTCACCAAGCTCACACCATATTCTGCACCATGCCTTGCAGAGACCATGTTTCTTGGAGAACCTTAATAGCTGGCTATTCACATAACTCACAGTACCATAGGAGTCTTGAGCTCTTCACGGAGATGACAAATTCGGGTATTGTTCCCAGCGCTATGGTTGTGGCGAGTATTCTTCCTGCAATTGGGAAACTCAACTTACCGGAAGAGGGGAGACTCGTGCACGGGGTTATCTTGAAACAAGGATTCGACTGTGATGTTGTTGTTTGCAGTGCTCTGATAGACATGTACTCGCTCTGTGGATTGACTGGAGAAACTCAACTCCTCTTAAGCATCTGGTCGGGTTGGGACCTCATGATCTGGAACTCGGCAATTGCTGGGAGTGCTTCGGCCGAGAACTATGGTCTGGCTCTCAGTATCTTTGCTAAGATGTGGGAATCTGAATTTAAACCGAATTCCATCACTTTGATGAGCATCCTTCCAATATGTACCAAAATGGGGGCACATAAACAGGGCATGGAAATTCATTGCCATGCGATTAGAAATGGGCTCGACATGGCAGTTTCAGTCAGCAATTCACTGATTGATATGTACTGTAAATGTGGATACATGGATCTTGGACTCAAGGTCTTTGATAAAATGGTGGAGAAGGATATTATTTCATATAATACAATCATTTCTTCATATGGATTTCATGGGTACGCCAAGCAAGCGCTGCTGCTTTTTGATGAAATGAAATGTTTGGGAATGAAACCAAGTGGGGCGACTTTTGTAGGACTTCTGTGTGCTTGCAGTCATGCAGGGCTGGTGGATGAGGGGCAGACCCTCTATCGTTCCATGATTGCTGATTATGGCATACGTCCCAACATGGAACACTACTCGTGCATGGTAGACCTGCTTGGTAGAGCAGGCCGCATTAATGATGCATGCAACTTTATCAGGACAATGCCCGAGGAATCAGATGCTAATGTTCTGGGATGCTTGCTTGCTGCTTGTCGACTCCACAACATGACGATGGAGAACCTGGATGAAGAGATCTTCCGAGATAAGTTGAACGACTCTGGATACCATATCCTCATCTCCAATATGTATGCATCTAGAAAGAGATGGAAAGATGCCTCAAGGGTTAGAGCTCTAATAAGGGAGAAAGGTTTAAGAAAGAAACCGGGCAACAGTTGGATCCAGATAAGTCATCGCACTCATGTTTTTGATGCTCGAGATACAACACATTCTGAGTTTGAAACAATACGAGAAATCCTGAGAATATTGTTCTCAGAGATGAAGGAACGACATCTGGTGGATTCGGCCTTCCTATCTGTTGTAAGCGATTGCTGCTGAAGAATAATGGTCTGACAACTGGTACGAAGTTAGATTTTACTCTTAAGCGTTATGAATTTATGAATGTTGAGTGGTAATATCATATCTAACATGAATTCTGAAGTCATCACAAACTATCAAGTAATGGGCAGTGTAGCTTGAGCAAAGTTACAAGTCTAAACCAACAATCGTATCTGTTGCTATAGTAATTTTATTTTGGAATACATGGATGTTGATAATTCAGCTTAAAAATGCATTCTTAGACTGTGCATCTTTTGTCATGGTTGTTGTGCAGGTAATGCATTCATCGGCATCTGAAGTCTGCTTCCATATCCGGCCAAAGGTAAACCAAACAACTGTAGACCACCTGCTCTTAATCTCAAGTCAATAGCATTGCCTAGAGTTGGAAACATGATCGGTGTCGGTGGCACGCATAAACCAGCAAAAGTTGGCATAATCTGTGGCCACAGCAATGTTAATATAAAGTATCAATTCAACGAGTGTCAACTGCTGTATCCGTTCATGAAAAGTCACCTGTAACTGAAGCTGAAGAGATTTTAGGTACTCAATTGCTTCATCAAGGACAGATTCATTATCCAACTGAAATATAGAATGTGATGAAAGTTAAGATAAGATAGGAATTGGTTGACAAGCTGTGTATAATTTTTCTACTTGTACAAAATTCTAACCTTGGAGCAATTAGGTATGAGGTTTCGTAGTGCTCGCATTCTCTTGTTGATTTTATCTCTACGCCTCTGTTGAAAACATTTCAGAATCACCAAAGCGTACACTTTTGTTATGAAAAAAAAAGAAAAAAAAAAGAAAAAAGAAAAAATGGGGCGTAAGCTGACCTTATAAGATAGCTTATGAGAATGCACTGCTTGTCTCCTTCTCTTCATTGCTTGCATGCCTAAGCCCGAAGCATTATAAACGTTATCAGAATGATCTGATGATGATGATGATGATGACGACGATGATTCTGAATCTTGACAGTTTCCCGTTGTTTTTGAATAAGCAGATGTGCATGGTGAATCCAGCGGGTTACTCATGTACTGTTGTTTCGTTGGAAACTTGCTTATTTGAGGCCTGGGAAATAAGCACTTGTCCGAGTCCATCGAAACAACTGCTGCTTCTGTTTGAATTCGAGTATGTGAATTGTACCGATTCAACTTCACCAGACCAGCTCAGAAAAACTCTTGATAACAGAAAAGAGGTGAAAACGCCATTCCTTAATACTTTGTGTATAGTCTTTGATGGATATAAATGATTTATATATAGACTAGTATGAGGCCTAGAACCACAAAGGGCCACCCTTTATACATTACATACATACAAACATATATTGGGCCCTCCTCGTACTGAAGTGGTGCTGTTAAGTTAATCAAGATTGTTGAGTGTTTGTCTTGTGGTGCATATGCTAGAACATGAACATGCTTGTCTTGTTTTTGGGCAAAGGCCAAGTCAAGAGCAAATACCATTGGCACTTCCAGTATTTTCAAGTTAGAGGCCCCACTCTCCTCCTTCAAACCTCAAATCCATCATCTACTTCACGTGACTATCCATTCACTTCACGTGTCACCCACTCTTCCTTTGTCTCCCTACTTTATTGTATCAACCACTGCACGGCACGGCTCTACCACCTTCTTTCATCCACATGAAATTCAACCACAACCACATCGACTCATTTAACTACCAATATTTGTTCATAATTACCAATATTTGTGCTATTAAAACTCTCAACTATTAATTCAAATATTTGTTAACCACAAAATGGTTCTTAGGCTTTAATCATCTCAACATATATTCCTTAGTAACCATGTCACCTTTGACCTAACTAATACAAAAACAGGCAAATGGCCTGAATAATATGAGAATGAGAATATCTTCAAAGAGCTACCTGCCTTGACAAAATGAATACGGCTGGGGAGTAAAATAAAGATTTACAGAATCATAATTGACCAACTAATTATATCAATACGCCCAAGTAATACTTGTCTCAACTCAAGGCATCATGTTTCAAGCACTCAGCCACTCCTAGTTTCAGTTGAAGCATCTTTTCCCTAGCCATCTGCATAATCAAAAGCCATCCTTAGTACCACTTAAGAAGGAAAAATTAAACAAAACAGAATACAAGTTAAGAGCTTTATAACTTTTCTGGAATTGGTTATTTTCTCTTAAAGAATATCAATGTTCTGAAATAAACTGGTTATTAGTTGAGGTACGTTATCAATACGACTCATTCCACCTTGACAATCGGAAAATGCATATTGTATGAAGATTAACAAGTTTGAATGGTTACTTGACAGGAGAAATGAGGAAAACATAACAAGACCATCATCAAAATAACAACTAACATACTTATTTGTTACTCTCTTTTGCCTGGGTATATTCTGGACTCTTTTTAAGATGTGGAAAACCACTTCAGTTTCAAACAAATAACGAAGTTTGATTTACTCTATGTAAGAAATCTTTTCAAACATGCTGCTTCAACTATTGCAATACCTCAGAACCGTAAAAGCTAATGTTCACCAAATTCTGAATAAAATTAACTCACCTCTTGGACAGCCATGATTCTGCTTTCAGCATCTTCAAGTTGGACATTAATTTCTTGCTCCAATTGTGACAGAAACTTTTTATGCGCTGCTCCTGAGAAAGCGAATAAGGTTAAATGACATGACCTCAGTCCATGATTAAGAAAAGCTATGGCCGGAGAGTAGCAAAAAAATGAGCTGCTGCAGTAGTTATCTCTCCTAGATTTTGTTTTGCTTAGCTCAACGGTAATGTGACAAAGGAAAATGTAGCGAAAGTAAAATCATTCAGCAATTTTAGAACCAAGTAAAAATAAAAATAATACGCCAACATTTCCACCCTCCCCTTTCATGTGGCACATCTATGCTGTAATTCATGTTGAACATCTATTAAAAAGCAACGCGTTGCAGGTCATATTTGTTGGTTAAAAGTCCGAAACTGAAGCCTGATATGCTTTAGTTCTTCATCAAATATGATGATATACAGTTCTTTGACAAGCTCAGAAGGTCTAAATTCACAATTGTTTGACTGAACTGAAATGAAGTTAATAACCTGTTGGTTCTGTTTCATGTTTTGACTCATAACTGTGTATCGGTAAGATACAAATGCTCATGCATAGCAAATGGATAACAATGACAAAGTTTATACTATGTGAACTAGAAGCCTCTGCATATTTTCAACAGACTTAATGCGTGACTTGCACACAAAAGTAATACTTTGAGATTGAATATTCATACTTTGCTTTTCCACAGATCTTTTGAGCTCGATATCATGCTCTTCTAGATCTTCAATTAGGCTGCCACACTCCTGGAGGTGCTGCTCAACTTCTGCTTTGAATCTTTTATGTATTCCAAGCAACTGTTCCTGTTTCTCTGTAAGACGATGCACGAACACAAGAAACTCAAGAAATTTTGAAACGCATTTTTTAAATACGTACAATATCCTAGGGAACTGAACTTCCAGTAATCTCCATCTAAGAATACGGGGGCTGCCATACGCATCATAGCTGGGCCCCTACTCCATTTAGAAAATGTTCATACATATTTATAGTAGCATTGTGCAGATGGAAACTAGCTTTTCATGTTTAGGATAGTACAGCTATCTCCAAGAGCCAGGTGAAAACCAGAAATACTAGGAGGTGCATGTTTAGGCGGCCTACTGGCTGGGTAGTGATGACTATTTATTAAGTGCAACCTATGTCCGAAACTCCAAATGACAGAAAGACATCAAAGAGAGTAAAGCCCAGAGACTTCCATTTTATAGTGAAAACCAGCAAAGTCATCTTTCTGGCTCTTTAAATGAATTTTAGTTCTTTACATGTGGATATTTATATATATACGGAGTCTACACGCTGATAAATTTGATTGTCAGCTAAAACGTTACAACTCTAGAATCTTAATTATTATGATATCTAGCCTAATCAATAGTTAATAGCAATCTGGTTACAAAACCAATAGTATAGACAGTCTGAAAAACCACTTATTGCAGTGGCATTTAGTTCATAACAAAAGATTAAAATTAGTTTTTCCTAGGTATCCCAGTGAGTTACGTTGTGGACATAATTTTGCATGTAGCTAATCATTCTCAAAATGTTTATAATGTTTCTTCGTGTGACAAATGAAAATAACTCTCATTTCACTGAATGACTTGACCCTTTAGATAGATGCATATCCTGACTTCTTGTCCATGTACCATTCCCTTCCCTGGGTTCTCTAGGTCCTATCAAGCTACATTAGAGGCCATTCAAACTATAAGGAAATAACAGGTAAAAACTTGATAATCAATAGCACAATTTTGACCACACTAATATCGCAAGCACAATCAGTGCAATCGGCAGGCTTAATGCTCTATCTCTTTTAAGCAAGCCTATACAATTTTAAGCTTGAAGATGGATTCAACCTAAAGTAACATCGACTGGTCCAAGAGGAATAAAAACAAGTTACCCAGCTAAATTGAACAGACAACTTCAAATTAATCATACCTGCTAAAGCAAGAAAGTAATACTATCATCTAAGCATATATGCAGCTAGGATAAAATACAGAATCGCCCCAGAAGGTCAACAACTTGATCAACTTATCAAGCTAAGTTCCCAGAAACACACACCTTGAAATCTTGTTTCCAGCTGTTTGCTTTTTGAATGGCTCAGATTGGTCAGCTTTCCCCTGGATACACAAGCATCAGCTCAAGAGAGAAAACTTTTGAATGCACAATGTATTATAATTTAAACCCTAATAATTCCTATGATTTGAAATTGTAGAGTGCTTACACATCTTTTTTAGTAAGAGATTCAGCATTCTGCAATCGTAACAATATTTCCTGAACTGCAGCTTGCAAAATATCAGCAGACCTTCGGCTACTTATTGACTTCAGTTTTGTTTTAACATGACCCAGAGCCACGGCAAATAGTGCGACAGCCCTAAGTTTATAAGAAGAAAAAAGCAACATCATTGGAATAGCCCTTTCCCCTATTATTTTCTCCTACGTAGCAGTGCCAAGAATACCTGGTCATGCCATCTTCCTGATTCTCTTCCACGTATATTCCAAGTTCACTAGGGTCCTGGGCCCCTTTTAGTTGTAGCAAAGGCAAAAGGAGAAGTTAGAAGCATGAAAGGAAGAATGATAATCTAAAAATGGGCAAATGAAATAAGGAAGCCAGCCCTCTGTTGGAGTAGAAGGTCTTTTGCTAGAATTAATAAACCTTTTAATGAACAAGATGATGGACTGGATCCAATCACTCCAACATCTTTGTCACTGCCAAGACTTTTCTTGGAATCATGTAGAATATCCTCACATATACGAATTTCAGGAGACAATTCCTCTGATTCCTTGCAATCTGCATTTCCATAGAATGATGTTAATGTAATGCAAACAAAACAACACTGCCTCACTAGTGAAACTGCAACTTACAAAGGAAGCCTAACAGCCTAACAAATTTCTACAAAAGAAGACAGTGAACATGTTAGAGCATAGTCATGCTCGCATCCAGCACAATCATACATGCCAATTAGGAGGGGGATGTAATAGATTCCATATGCCATCTCAGAGGGTAAAGCAAATAAGGGGAACATAGACTGACCATGATACATGATACGGGGTAGAGACACATAACCTTTATAAGATTCGTCTTCGGATCCATAAGAATCCGTCTCATCAGTTGATGATTTGGACATTTGGTTATCACTATCTTCATCCATTACGATATTAGGTTTCACAGGAGTACTCTTCTTTGGACTATTGTTCTGTTTGTACATACCGATCTTAAAATTTATTAAGGAAGCTTAAGATGTGTCAACAATGCAATAATTACTGTTGTCATGAGTGCCACTTGTGCTGAATATAGTTAAGGATACAGATGGTTCCTGTCGCACATCTGGTCTGCATTCAGTTGATTTTGAACTGAGCAAGCTCTTAAAACTTCGTATGCTTGTTCTGTTAGATATTTTCTCAGCAGGACGTTGACCTTGAAGCTCTCCTTTCTTACTTTTCTGTAAACTGCCATGTGACTTTATTGTGGAAGGAGTGGTTGAAGGATCACGCACAGAGTTCTTTTGTAACAGAGAATCAGGCATGTGTCCTTGCAGATTCTTTTTTGAAACTTCAACATACATTGACGGCTCAACATCCCTTTGATCAGTCATCGCATTAAGAGGAAACTCAAACAAAGAATTATTCTGGGTACCCTTTTTTGGCTGCACAGAGTTTCTTTTGTTTGTAAACAAAGGATCAGATGTGTCTTCTTGCATATTCTTCTTTGAAGCTGGGACATCTGTTGACTGCTCAACATTTCTTTGATCATTCATAAGAGGAAACTCAAACAAAGAGTTATGCTTGGTGACTCTTTTTGGCTGTGGAGGGTTCCTTTTCCGTTTCAAAGAATTAGATGTGTCTTCTTGTAGATTCTTCTTTGAATCTTCAACATCCATTGGATGCTCAACATTCCTTTGATCAGTCCTCGCATTAAGAGGAAACCCAAATGAAGAATTATTCTTGCTACCCTTCTTTGGCACTACGAGTCCATCGTTTCTTCTATCAGTGGAACTGCTAGCATTGGAAACTTTATTCATATGCACCACAGATTTCTCCACTGGTGGTATTGATATGCTCTTTTCTGAAAGTTGTCTGTCTTCTACATTTCTATACTTTGCACCCTGATTTTTCTTCGCTCCAGAGCTCATTCCCATAATTTTTTCTCTCTTGCAAGGTAAAGGACCATCAATGACATTATCATGTAATCCTGCAGATTGATCTTTGAATGAGAATATTCTGTTGTTTTGACAGTCTATTCTGGCGATGGATTTTGCTGCCTCGCTACTTTGTTTCCTAGTGGAAGCTTTCCTCCGGGTTAAAGAACGAGTCATCGGCCTTGTGAAAATGTGCGTTTGGGAATCACTTTCAATAGTGTCTGAATTCGGGTTTATCTTTTCAATAAGACTCTGCTTCATGTTCCTCTCTTGATCCTGATGCAGCTCCTCACACTGAAGACTGGGAAGATGTTTGTTTGGAGAAGAAACAACTCCTAAGATCTCCCACAATTTGATCCTCAGAGATTCACGGCCCCCAGTTTCAGTTTCCCTATCTTTATTTTGTACCTGTTCTTTATCTTGCCAAACTCCTTGCTCAACCGAACATACCGGATTTTCCTCATGTTCTACATTATTAACCTTCCCAGCCTCCATAGAACTGATACCTTTCCCATAATTCTTCTGTCTGCTCACTGTAGATGCTAAGCCAGACTTAGCAGCAAAAAACTTGAGAGAATGGGCTGCAGAAGCTTTCTCTAATAGCTTAGATCTGGGACGCGTTTGTCTGGTGGCTGGGAAACTTGGTGTGTGTTCTGCATCTTTATCCGCCACTGAAGAAGACATCTTCGGGTTGAAAGATCTAGTGGAAACCCAAGGGGAGGCATCCTTCGGTTCAACTATCATGTCTTTTTCCATAAGTGGAGAATGTCCACGATCTTTGACACTATCTTTTTGGCTGTAACGTCCAATTTCAGCCGTTTGGACTCCTGCTTCCTGGAGATCCTTTGTTTTCGCCATGGGATTAGAACCAACAAGAACTCCTATAGATATTTTCCTGGATTGACTGCAGCAGCGATAGTTGCTGCTAAGACTCCGACGATCACTCGTTCGTTCCTAACATGTCAAGTACATAAATCCAATAAGTTGAACTCTATACGGACCATTGAAAGAGCTGAACAAGCTGGTAACACAAAATCTCAAAAATGAAATAACGTGTAAACAATTAGGGGTTCAGGTACAAAGTGCTCGAAGTGACCCATCAAATCAAGCAAAAATTGCACAATTTCATCTACGATCTACATCTTATAAAAGATATCGTGCCAAAACTCACCTCCTGAAGATCAGTCTGTCCACCAACATCCATTTCAATAGCTTTAACAGAACTTGCTAGATCTCAGTAATTCGAAAATCACCCTCTCGATTGTTTCTGCACTTTTCTGTGCGATTCAGAGCATAAATTTGTTAACACGAAAACGAAAAGATAGCTAAACAGGTAGACGGTATAATACGCAAATATGTAGCGATTAATGTGAGAATGGGAGTGATTGTGTGGAAGATAAAGGGTAACCCCGAGAAACTGAAATTCTCGGCAGCATGGGCTATGAAAATAGCTTCAGATCTGAGACCTCTGCTGAAATTTCATGTTCAAGTATACCAACACAGCAGGAGCAGAGATAATGCATAGCGAAAGATAAAATGCTGGTGCGCGCAAATACAAATTAAACGAAAAGGGAAAACAGATAAAAATCTCATGCAGTCACACTAAAAGACAGGAAGGATTACTTACAGTTAATTCCGGCCATGGTGAGCGATTTGAAGCAATATTTCCGGAAATAGTATGCGTGTGGAACCGATGGGAGCAGAGGAGAGGAAGAAGATGAGCGAAATGGAAAAGTGAGGCGGGAAACAACAGTGCACGACTCCCGCATGTGTATATTCCCGACGCGCAACAATTAATTTATTTTCAACTCCTATATCTAAGTAAATTCCTTTTTTTCAATTTTTGTGATTTTAATGTAAAAGCAAATTACATTTTATACTCCGATAACAATTCCTTTTTTTTCTTTTTTTTTTTTTTAATATAAAAGCAAATTGCATTTTCTACTCCGATAACAGCTCCCATTGGAAATTTTTGTGAACCGATAGCACTGTAGCATGAATGGTTAGATAAAAATGATTACTTAAGGGATAATTGCAAAAAAAAAATCCTAAACTAACTATTAAAAATAACAAATTAAATCTCAAACTATTAACATTGTATCAAGAATACTCTAAACTATTGAAAATAATCAATTAAATTTCGATTTATTTATTTTTCATCAAAAATACTCTAAACAATTAAAATAATTAATTAAATCACGAACTATCAATCAATTATCAAATTTACTTTGGGTGTTATTTTTCAACAACAAAATATCTGCATGACAAATCGAAAGTCGCTTTAAATTTACAATTAACTTTTGAATATGTTGCGTCACAAAACGACGTAGGTTAGTCTCATTTAATCAAAAAAGTTAAACGTAATTTCCATCGTGTTTGATTATGAATTCCTTAGTAAAAATCTAATTTTTGATAAACCAAAAATAGTTTGAGATTTAATTGGTTATTTTTAATTATTTAAAGTGTTTTTGATCATACGAAAATAGTTCGGGATTAATTTGTTATTTGTAATAGTTCATAGTATTTTTGATAAAGTATAAATAGTTTGAGATTTGATTGGTTATTTTCAATAGTTCAAAGTATTTTTATAAAACAATAATAGTTTAGATTTTTTTCGTAACTATTTATCTCATTACTTAAATCGTACTCCGTAATTTATCATACTGCCTTGCACAAATAAAAAAATTGAAACAAGATTGGATATATTTTATGTTTGTAATGATTAAATAATAAATTGATTTTTAGATTTGACATAAAGTAGAGTATAATAAAGCAAAATGATTATTATAACGAGTCTACGGCTAAATACTCTTTCTGTCCCTTGGTATTAGTTACATTTGGATTGGGCACAAATACCAAAGAATGATGAGATATGTTGTTATAATCAATTATAATAAGAGAGAGTTAATTGTAGCCAAATATTCTTTGTCATTTTAGAAAATATAACTAATAAATGGGAATACAAAAATAACAAACGTGAATAATGAAAGGGGACGAAGGGAATATGATTTATGAATATGGGTCATCGGCTAAAAATGTAAATGCTCACGTTTTTTTTTTTTGAACGACTGAAAATGGCAAAATGTCCATATGTTTCATGGATTAAGGGAGTATATATTTAGAGAGAACTAATATGTTATTCCCCATTTGTGAATACCTTAAGCACCTTCACCGTTTTTTCACTTTTGGTATCTTAAAATTATAACATAGAAATCATTAAATTTATAAAATTAATAAAAAATCAAAACTTGATTTGTCTTTATACTTTTTTTAAGTTAAAAGGAAAAAAGAACAAATCGAATTTCAATTTTTATTTATTTTGTAGGCTTAATGATTTCTATATTAATTTTTAAGATACTAGAATACTCCTATAAAATAATAATAATAAATAATAAATAATAATGCCGAAAAAATGATAAAGGTGTCCACGAATGAAGGAGTATCACATCATTTCTCTTTATGTATAATCACCAAAATATGCATACATTAAAATAGGTGGTATTAGGTCAAATGCCCAACCTCCCATAAGAAACACTAATTCTACCCACCTATTTAATTTACACACTCTTCTCCTCACTTTTTTAAATTAGGACCAAATTATCCTCAATTCCCCCAAAACCAAATTCAAATTTTAGAATCCCTCCATTTCTTGTCCTCCTAGAATCTCGTCTCTCTCTCTCTCTCTCTCATCCTCATCCTTTTCTTCTTCCTCACCCTATCTCTCTCTCTCTCTCTCTAAAAATTCAGCAATGGCTAGTCTCTCAAGCACAATGTTCAGTGCCGCCATGGTCCCCCGCAAGCCAATTGTCGGCACCACAACCCTCCGCTCCCTCCCGAACTTGAAGCAAGTGGCTCTGTTCGGCCTGAGATCCAGCGGTGCTACAAGGTGACGCGGTGACTCCGGATGGGCCGGTGGAGTTCGAGTGCCCCGACGGTAGCTTCCTCGTCGATGAGCAGGTCGCCCAAGGCTGGTACTCCAGATTGATGTAGCAGAAGGTTCCGGCGGCGGTGGTCATCCTCTACTGCGTGATTTTGTCATCCACGGACAACGGGATTAGCCTCGAGAGGCCGACGTCGCTAATCTTGCTCAGGTAGCACCTGTTGAGGAGGATGTTCACCGGCTTGAAGTCGCAGTGTTTTTGCTTTCTTATGTTTATATAACTCTTCTGTTGTTTCTAGTTATATAAATCATCTTTGTGTTTCTGATGAGATTTCATGGAGATTGATATATTTATGCTTGAGAGAGAGAGTGTGAGAGATGATTGGTGTTCAGATTATTGGTTGAATGAATCTATCACAGTTGTTCAGTTATTGCGCGACTAATCTGTTGAAGATTACAGTATTTCATATCAATTGAAGAAACATATTGTAAGCTTTTTTAAGTGTGTACAAATGGATGGGACCAAGTTGCCTGAATGCAGAATTGTTGCCTATAGTTTTTCTAGAGTTAGATTTGCAGAGGCTCCGGATTCGACGGCAACCTCTCGCCGGATTTTACAATTTAGAAGGGGGAGAATTTACTATATATACGTTCTCTAACATTCAAATTTATTCTTTTGTTACTTTCTTAATTGTTGTTTGTTTGTTTTTTTTCCTATGCAAAATAGGCTCGAGGGTTGAAGAAACACTTGAAGAGGCTGAGGCTCAATGCCCCAAAACATTGGATGTTGGATAAATTGGGATTGTTATGATTGTTGGTAATAATCATAGGTAATCGTACCAACAATTATAGGTAACGGTATGAATTGAACAATATTCGTACCGATAATCATAGGTAATCGGTACGAATTGAACAATATTCGTACCGATAGAAATATAGAAATATCATGTTGTTGAGATACGTGAAGGGTTTTGCTGCTATATATTTATTTTCTAGTTGCTCTTGAACTATCTTTGTGTATTTTGTGCTTTTTGTTCTCTTTAGAGTGGATTTAATGCTATTGTTGTTCCTGAATTCGTATTACATTACAGGTAAGCGGTACGAATTAAATAATATTCGTACCGATAATCATAGATAATCGGGTACGAATTAATCGATATTCGTACCGATAGTTTCATGCTTAATAATGTAAATCGCACTATATTATAGGTAATTGGTACGAATTGACCGATATTCGTACCGATCACCATATATTTATATTATTGTGAAATTCTTATCCCGATTTTGGGTACGAATTTAACATTTCGTACCTTGTCTAGAAAATATTTTGTAAACAAATGTTTGTGTTACTGCTAGGTACGAATATTCGTATTTGTACCTGTTCGTACCACAATTCGTCTTGTTTTGGCATGAATTACACATTTCGTACATATTTCATGTTCGTCACATTTAGTCTTGCTTTTGTGCATTTGAATTTAGAATGAATTATGAAATTATAATTTGATTTTTAGTACAATTTTGACATTTCGTACTTTGTACCACTTCTTTGTTCATACCAAAAGAAGAAAAAATAATGAAAAAAAATGAAAAAAAGACAAAAAAACTATTGAAAACTAAGAAAAATGGATAATAAAAAGAAAAAAAAATAGGAAAAAAAAAAGAAAAAAGAAAAAAAAACACACACACACCAAAAAGCAGGAAAAAAGAAAAAAAAAAGTATTGAAAAAAATAAAAGAAAGACTGAAAAAAAAACGAAAAAAAGAAAAAGGAAAGGAAAAAGAAAAAAAAAGACCGAAAACAAAAAAAAAAAAACAAAAAGGAAAAGGAAAAGAAAAAGAAAAATGAAAAAAAAATAGCTGAAAAAAACAAAAATAAAGAAAAATGAAAAATGAGAAAAAAAAACAAAAATGAAAATGAAAAAAAAAACTGAAAAAACAAATGAAAAAACAAAAAGAAAAAAAAAAGACAAAGGAAAATGAAAGAAAAGGAAAAAAGCATAAAAGAAAAGGAGGAGGGAGTCATGTGCATAAAAGACAAAAAGAGGGGCAAATGTGTCCCATTTTAAAATTTTGGGTATTTAACGGGTAGAATTAAATAGGGTGGGTAGTTTTTGATTTTTTTATGTGAGGTTGGGTAGTTGGTGGTTTGCCCCTTAAAATAGTTTTTATAAATTATAATAATATAGAAGTACAATTTAACATTGTTATGAAATTACCTATACAAGCAAAGACTCATGATCGCTCCTCTACACACATAGGTTATACGATCACGACTTGAGATTTATTTGGCTAAAATTATACCATATAATTATACATTTTACTTATGAGAAGTTATGATTATACGTTTTGCTTATAAGAAGCTAATTAACTTCTTTTTTTTTTTTGAAACTAGAAGCTAATTAACTTTTATTTGTTAAGAAGGACTATTTTAGGGATTAACACAATATATAATGTGATATGGTATGTGTTGGTTCCAGAAATAATTCATTGGTGTATGGGGGGGATGCCCCAATTTCCAACAGTTTTTGGTTTAAATGCAAATCGACAAACACGAATTGCCTAAGGTAAATTGAGTTAGGTAGTTTGATCAGAGTGTGAGTTCAATTTATCCAACTCAGACTATGAACAACTGAGTTTGTTAAACTGAACTGGAGTGCGGAAGATGGTGGCAAGTGTTGGAAAACTCTTTTAGAAAATCCTTTTCTAAACTAACAGTTTGATAAGTGTATGCAAATGAGTGTGCTTGTTGGTATGACAGTTTAAGAACATATAAGCTGTAAAGAGAGAATAAAGATAGAGAGATCGAGACACGAGAGTTTATCGTGGTTCAGAGATAATCCTCCTACATCCACGTCAGATCTTGCGATCTGAAATTCCTTACTTTGGATTTCCTTTTCTCTTCTTTATACTAGTTGAGAACCAGCCTTAATCTTCGCCAGTTCCTCGACGAAGACCAAGCACGAGTTATAGGTCGTGACCCTTACAACCTTTCTTTACAACTTACAATAAAACATAAACTTAACTGCTAAACTCTTCCTTGCAGAACTTGACTGTTCTCAATAATGGTGGAAGTTACAACTCTTCTATCTATTAAAGTATATCCAATCAGAATATGTAGAGAGAGTTTGAGTGAGTAATCTAGACAACAGTAAACGTCTAGTACTTAGATTCCAGAATGAGAAATCTCGTTATCAACACTTGGGAAACTCATCTAATTTCAAATGTTGAATGATTTGAGTGTGAGAGATTTCTTCAGCAATTTGGCTTGAAAGTTTATTTAGTGTCATGTACTTGATTCTGGAATGGAAGAAGATATTTATAGGCTTTATTTGAAATAGAGCCGTTGGATGTGTCAGAATGGTACTCTGACACATTGTAGCTTCTTCCCGTTGAGGCAATTCAGTTTACTAATTGAGATCTAGTAGACTGATCAAATCAACTTATAAATGCAAGTTGATGCTTCCTCTTCGATCTGGAGTCTTCAGCGAACTTCCTTCAATCTGTGAGTTTGAACTCTTCAAGGCAGGTGCTGGACTCCTACAATCTGGTTGACTAAGATCTGCCTAAATCAGATCATCAAACTGAGCTATACGTGGTGGCAGTTTGATCTAGCAACCTAACTCTAGAAACTTCTAAGTGTTGTTTCGATAAACATCATCAAAACTTACAAACTGAGTGGGTTCCCAATAGTATGAAGTGTCAATTTAAGTTTAGTGGCAGTTAAATTCTGCCCATCAACATAAAAAATTAAAATTTTGTCCATTTTTTGCATTTGGGGATATGAATACCCTCACTAACCCAGATTTGAATTTTGAATTAAAAGATTATGGTAGTCATTCTTCTCATTTCAATTCTGAAACCATAGGTCCATAGCTTTATCTCCCAAATTATCTCTCTCTCTCCTTCCCATTGCCAGCAATGTCACCACCGTCAGCTCAAGGAAGACCGCATCGTACGGACCCCCGCCGCGAACGCCATTACCACCACGCACACGAGCGACACGATCGTCGATAGCCGCGTCCTCATAGGCCGCACGCCGAGCTCGTTGCTCACCCGCGTTGAGATGCCGAGGATGAGAGAAAAAGGGAAGACGTTGATCAACGATTTTGTTTTGAATCTATGTATTGTTCTTCCCAACTCTTGGATTTATATATATATATATATATATATATATATATATATATATATATATATAGTGATTCATATATATAGGAAGATGATATGTTACTCCCTCAATGGTACTCACCTCCGTAGGCACCTACGTTGTTTTATCACTTTGACATTACTTTGTTCGATTTTTTCAATTGTTTTATATTCTAATACCTTAGAAATTAATATAGAAATTATAAAATTTTAAAAATCAAAGCTCCAATTATTTTCTTTATTTTTAATAAAATAAATTGAGCTTTGATTTTTATTTATTTATTTAATTTTATGATTTCCATATTAATTTCTAAGGTACTATTAAAAAAAAATCGAACAAAGTAATGCGAAAGTGATGAAATGACGAAGGTGCACACGGAGTTGACCACCATTGAGGGAGTAGCACATCACCTCTCTCTCTCTCTCTCTCTCTCTCTCTCTCTCTCTCTATTGTTCTTCCATATTAATTTCCATATTGTTCTTCTTGTAGATTATTCATATGGATTTCTTCTCTATTTATCTATGTTGCACGGGTGCGGGGGCGATACAATACGAGTGCGGGGATATATATTTTTAAAAAATTATAGGGTGCGATTCGGCTAGGATACGTACGTATATTTATTTTTATTTTTATATTTATTATATAGTGCCTATATTATACATAAAATTTAAATAAATCATAAACTAAATATATATGAAAAATAATGAAACAGTGCAACTAAATATACAACATACGTTTTCTACTTCTATTTTTATTTTTTCTTTTAATAAACAATGTTTAAGATTGCAAAAAATCCCTTAAAAATTTAAGTTATAACAAAAATAACTCAATTAACTCCGGATTCGCGAATCCTCTTTATTGGATTCGCGTATCCGTTATTATTTATATTAAATTAAATAAGGATATGTCATGTGGCGAATCGGGGGCGAATCCGTCGAGAATCACACCCGGATGCGATACGGGTGCGAATCCGATACTGCAATGTGTTGTTTTTTGTAGAATCCATGCATCAGAGCTATTTATGTTAGATTGTTGCATTTTTTGGTTAATTATGCAATTTTCTGCTTGATTTCTGATTGATTTTGATATATTTTCTAAAAGTGATTTTGAACGATTGACACTGTTGATACTATTTTCACACTAATAGTGCCAATAGTGTCATTATATGATCAATTTTTGGATGATATTTTATGCGATTTTGGATTGACGATTTTTATGGATTGTTCTTCTTATAGATTTTTCATGTGAATTTGTTCTCGATTTATGCTAGACTTTTGCATTTTTTATGGCGGATTATACAATATTATGCTTGATTTTTGATTTTTAACTTGATTTTGAAATATTTTCTCAACAAAAATGTTGAACTATTGACACTATTAGTATTAGTTTGGCACTAATAGTGCCAATATTGTCATTATGTGATCGATTTTTGGATGATATTTTTTGCGATCTTAGACAAATTTTACGATTTGTATTCAATTTATGTAACAGCCCTCAAAAATCCATTATGGAAAATCGAGCCTCTCGATTTTTCGTTAGTGATTTTAGAAGCTCATCATCATCATTATTATTATTATTATTATTATTATTATTATTATTATTATTATTATTATTATTATTATTATTATTATTATTATTATTATTAAAATAAGCTCCATAATTGATTAAGCAAGTTATACTCCGGAAATAGAGGATCTAGCAAACTTATGATACTTTCCGGAATCGGCCTAGGGCCTTAGCGCAACATGATGATGATGATGATGATTAAACATTTATATGCTTACATGCTCTATGAAATGATTATGTGCTTATGTGTTAATCTTATATGATTAAATGTGTATAGTACTTGATTTATTTATATGCTAGTGATCGAAAATCACTAAAAATGAATGATGTTTGATTAACCAGACATCATATGTATTTTTATACATTAATAGGATGAAGATTAAATACATAGAAGTGTAACATTAGTGTATGAGTGATCCCCAAGTAATAAAATGAGTGGGAAGAAATCATCACATAAGGTGATGATGATAAATGGCACACATGTAGCATCTTTGAGCATAAATATAAATCGAGAATTGTGGTCAAAGACTTCATTTTTAACTCCATCACCCCAAGAGCTAGTGAGAGAAGCTCCCACTTCTCTCTAGAAACCGGCACCCCTCCTCCCTCAGCCTCCGATCGCCGCTGCCTTCGCCGTGCCGGAAATTGCCTCCGGCGACTTCACCACCGCCGATCACTTCCAAATTTCTCCCTCTCCCATTTTCAAACCTCCTAAACCCAAATATGGCATCCATTTCATGATCTAATGGCTGGAAATTGAGCAAGCAAGGATCGAAAAGTATGATCATGTTCATCTTCAAATTTTTCTCGAAGATCAATCGGTAAAACCTCATATCTTGTTGATATGTGCTTAAATCCATGTTGTAGATGATGAATTGAACTTGATAATTCATGGTTTGAATTCGGACCCTAGGAGGAATGATCATGCATGTCCAAACTTTCTTAATATTCATGCTCTAAGATGAATTTAGAACACATTGATGTAAGAATATTATCAAAATCAATCATTGGAATCCTTGTTTCCTTCATGGCCGAGCCTCTGCAACTTTTATATGATGATGTTCTTGACTTAATCTTGATGATATGAGTTTTGTTTCCATGATTTAGAGTCCATAGGAGTAAGATCTTGTTCATGGTTTTTGAAGAATATACTTTTCAAAAATTCCAGGTTTTATATCTGTACTTGCGAGTATGATTTTGTGAGAAATATTGCTCTCTTGAGCTTGATTCAATTTCCATGATGAAGTATAATGTTTCATCTTTCTAATGGTAGGTCACACGTTCCCATACGCGTTCATACGAGTTCACAATGTCACTTTGAAATTCAAGTGTGAAATTGTTATGTTGTGCAATTCGTATGTTCTTAACAGTGTTCTTAAAAATGTTCTTGAAATAGGAACAAATAAAAGCGCAAAAAACACAAATAATTGGTAACCCAGTTTGGTGATAAAACACCTACGTCGGGGGGACAAATCCGAGAGAAACAATCCACTATTACGAAGTACATGACTTACACAAAAGGACTCCACCATATGTCACCTAGACTTCTGTTTACAACTCCCTTTTATGTATGAATTGTACTACGAGAGACATTCATAATCAAGCTCCAGTTATCGGCAGATAACACCCGTTCTCTACCCTTTAACACGAAAGAAACAAATGTTTCTGAATCACAATTCAGACACTCCAACAATAAGAATCAGAATGATTCTTATTGAACTCACTCTCTACCCAAAACCAAAAAACACTTGCAGAGCCAAGCACACAAAACTCACGTTCAAGACTCACGTTTTACTTCACAAAACCGCAGCTCAACACCTAAAAGCCAGAACACAGAAACTCTCATTCTATCAATCTTCAAAACAGTCGCACGCGTGTTTCTTTTTCTTCTGCTATATATACTTTAAAAGATTCAACCCTAAAAAAATCTCTAGCATATCTTCAATAATATGGAAATATATCCATATATATCTCTCCATATATTCAGCCCATATTTATCCAAATAAAATATTTGAATAAATAATCTTCATGCAATTTATCTCACGCGAGTAGCACAGCGGAAATCTTCATGCATAAATTGTCAATCAAAATAATAAGTATTGCATACGCCTATGCAATAACAATTACACCTATGCAATAACAAAGTGTCAAATATATCAATTTCTTAATTGCGAATTGACCAACTGTTTTCGATGCCCGATTTTGAACATGAACCCTTGATTACCTCCAGATCAGTAAAATATAAAAATTGTTCCTCATTGCCCAAGCTTTCTACTGATATATGGTAGGTCCCGAGTGGTTAAGTATAAAGTGAGATATCCTAGCTCGAAGTTGGTTGTTCAAACTTACTCATGCCCAGTTTTCAGAGTGTAAATTACTTAAGGAATTGATCATTTCTCCCAATCATACGTGCATTGTCTCCGAAATTTAAACATGTTGTAGTCCTATGCCTTGAATTTCACGCCACCAATTTGTGCCCTATTTTGCCTATCCAGTTATGGAAATAAATTATTTTCTAAAGCGTCGCAAATTTGACTTCCCTTGTTTGAACGAGTCAATGATTGACTTATATTTCATGATCCACTTATCTTCAGCACTTGAAATTAATATCATTGGAAAGCTTATTATCTTAGCTTTCCATCTATATGCATTACACCTTCATTGATGTTCATATGCTCGAGTTATAGCATAATCTTCCAAGTGTGGCAATTCTGCCGAATCATATCTCAAGTGATCAACTTGCATTCATTATTAGATCACTTATATTCTTGAGTAATGCTCCAATGCCCACCATGGACATGCTTAATGTGCTCACGGATGACGTGACATTGGAATATATAAGGAAGTTAATAAAAACCTACTAAAAATAATTAAACCCTACTATAAAAAACTAAACCCTGACATAAAAAACTAAACCCTAAAAGGAAAAATTACAGACGTGGCACTGCCACATCACCGGTGAACACATTAAGTGTGCCCATCATGGGTAGGGGAGCATTTTTATATATTCTTGATCCATGTTGGAATATTTGTTAAGGGGGAAGCGTAATCTATTTATGCTTAATAGATTAATATTTATTTTGATGAGATTCCAAAACCTCATAGAACTTTCCCTGGTTATTTTTGATGAATTCCAATTTTGCTTTATGTATTTTTGAATGTATTAGATAAGCTCGCTTGTTAGGGAGCTTCATTTTTTTTGTAGTCTTGGACCAGTAAAAGCGAAGTGGTCAGAAGCGAATTGGAAAAAAGAGAAGCATTTACAACCTTCAAGTTTGCTAAAAGTACAAAGTCACAAGCGATCACTTTGTCAAAAGTGAGAAACGACTATAGTAAAAGCAAGTTGAAGAGAAGCAGGAAAGCAATTCCGAGAAAGCGACATCAGTACAAATCAACAAGTCAACAATATCTAACACTAATAAAGTGCTCGTGAATATTCACAAGAAGCGACGAAGTAAACTGCAATTTGAATTTTAAATTCTAACTTTGCGACATCTAGTACACTTCATTATATGCGGCGCAACAGTCAACAGACACGCGGAAGCTTGCTATTAGGCAACGACAATCGCCGGAACAGCGCACAGAGGATGTTCTTGCTAGAAGACACGACAACAACCGGTGAAGAGATATGGTTTCCTTTTTCGGGTAGAAAACAAACCTGAACCCTGCAAAAGCACTGTGTACCCGCCAAAAAAGCTGCATTGTCGCTTGACCAATGGGAAGTGAAAAGCACGTGCCACCAACCTCTCTAAGGGAAAGATGGCCGACTCCCACTATAAATAGGGTTGTTACCTCAACATTGAAGACTTACGAAACTACACTCTCGCGCACAAGTATACAACAAGAACTTCTAAGCTTTTTTGCATTCAAACATTTAAAGTTCTTCAAGTTTTAGAGTTAGTTGAGTCCTTAGAAACCCTAAAACGTTTCTAAGCAAGTAGCACCCTAAACCCTTCATCCCTAGACTAGAAACCCATTTTCAAAATCTAGGAGGAGAATCCTTATTCATTTTTACGTGTTCTTCATTGTAAAAGAATTCTCTAAGTTAGAAATTTCAAAAACCAAACCTCCAACCAAAGTCAGTTTTGTGTTATAAGTTTGTGTTTGTTTTTGTTTGATTGTGAAGCTTATGTTTGCACACACAAGTGGAAGGTCGTTTAGGTTGTTTGTTTGTTTGTTAAGGCCACTCGAGAGCCTGTTGTAATCTTCAAGGATTTGAGTTCGTGTGGAACTTGAATCACTTCATCGGGAAGTCTAAAACCGAGACGTTATTCGTGGATTCCGAGTGAAGGAATTGTAGTTGCTGAGTGAAGGCAACGAAGTGGATGTAGGAGCGTAACCTCCAAACCACTATAATCGCTTGTATAGTTTAACACTTTCATTTCATTACTTTACGTTACTTTTATTTATTGTTTTTGATTATCGCATAAGTCACACACTCACTCTTAAGCAACTAATACGGTTTTTCACTTAAGCAAGATTTTCTAAAAAGCGAGTATAAACTCTGCTCACCAAATTTTTGCAAGCGTTTTATCTTTGTAAGCGATTCGCTCTTGAAAAGCACTCGCTCCTTCAAAAGCGAAACGCTTCACGTTTTAAAAGCACACTGTTTTAAGCAAAAATTTAGAGAAGTCCAAACTTCTCTAACACACGTATTCACCCCGTCCTCTACGTGTGTAAACTCGCTTCTGGGACCAACAATCCAGCTTTGATTTATTGACTATCCAAGTCCATTAATGTTATGTATTCACCCTCATGTCATTCATATACATCCTCGGCCCATGAGACTAAGTAATCGAGGGTAGGATAACTTAAGCATAAGGTTGAGAGACAATAGATAAAATGTCTAAATATAGAACTAGCTTGTAAAGGTTTATGATGATTATTTATATGCTCTTAGACTAATAGTGATTGATGATATGTGTATGATTAAAGGTACTAGTCAAGGCGTGCAAGAGGATGAGGTGGAGCAGAAGGTCAACCCGAATAAGCTGTGAAAGGGTGATCTCTATTTTTTCCATAAATATAAAATGTTTTGCTAAAACATTTATGTTTTAATTGCATGATACGCATGTTGTTATATGATGAACTGTTAGACTTGCCTAGTTTTCTTCATGCATGCAATGCCAGTCCACTATAACTGAATGATATCGGCCCGCTGAATCGAGATGCCAGACGGTAAGTGTACACTCAGGTAAAATGCTCGAGAGGGTGGCCAACCTCTCGACACATCTCTAACTCTGTAAACTTGGTATTATCATTCATTGTTTGTTGGCATATGTTATTGTTTAAGCATGATCATGTAGAATTGTAAGAGCATGCAACGTATTTTCAAAATGCATCTCAGGATCTTTACATAAAACCCCTGAGTTTACATACCATTGCAAGACTGTTCATATAGCCCTAAGTGGCATTGCTTTTGGGTGACTAGCTCACTCGGTACAATCAATGTACTGACGCCATGTACGAATTTCTAAACGTGCAGGTTAACTGAAAGTGAGAGATGAAAGGAGGCGGATCAAGGCGAGGGATATTACGCCCATGACGCGTGTTTTCATACATGCGTCACAACTATGTTTCCGCTGACAGTTACTATAGAATAAGTCAAGTCTATCATGAGATGTTTTGTATAGGTTATGTGTCCTCATGAATCCATGTAATGTAATCGGGTCCTATGTCATGGCATGTATCTAAATAAACCTTCTCTTTTTCTCTCTTTCCTTCTTTGACAACATTCTCATCGTACCACATAAGTAAATAAGCCATCTTGCTTCATATCCTCCTTTCATTTAATCTAAGTAAAGAATCATCCTTAATATACACATGTGCACTGCCTCTGAAATCCTTATTTCATAATCATAGTAATAAGCTCACTCTAGATTTGTATGTTCCTTAGTGTTCCACCCGTAGCGCCCTCTCTTCGAGGCACGCTTTTATATGTTCTGGGGGGTGGGGCGTAACAATTTAAGGATTAGGATTTTGATTTGAATTTATGGTGTGTTCTTCTCGACTTTTAGATTTATGGATTTCTTCTCGAATTATGCTAGATTTATGCGTTTTTTTTTTTGGCAAATTATATACTCCGTACAATTCTTGCTTATATATGAATTTTTGATTTTCTGCTTCATTTTGAAATATTCTCTAGAAAATTGTTGAACGATTAGAACTATTTGCGCTATTAATGCCAATAGTGCTATTATGTGGTCAATTTTTAGATAATATTTTCTGCAACTTTTGTTGGTTTTCTCATTGATTTTTGAAATATTTTATGGAAAATTGTTGATGGTTGTAACTATTGTCACTACTAGTGTCATTCTATGGTCGATCTTAGATGGTATTTTATGCAATTTCTGCTCAATATATAGATTGCAATTTAATGCAAGTAATGTCATTTATGTAATATTTGCTTGATTACTGGTTTCTCCTTGATTTCTAAAAAAAATTCTCAAAAACTTTTTACAATTGGAACTATCGGCACCATTGGAACTACAAACAGTGTCAGTAGTTCCAATAGTGCAATTCCGTATGGACAAAAAAAAAATCAGAAAAAAACTTTAAAAAGAAAAACGTAAAAAAGAACATCAATTTTTTTTTTTATAAAAAAATGTTAGAAAATTAAAAATACTTTAATAACAAAACATTGAAAATCAACTCTTTTGAGGATATAATTAGAGTCAACTAATAAGAACATTTTGGTCACAAAATATAATAATTGGACAAAATTTGCGATTTTAAATCGATAGACAGAATTTGATTTTTTTTTTTTAATACTTAAATGGATATTGCAAAAAGACAAATACTTGTATCAGCCCGGCCACAAAGTGGGGCCAAACCTTTTTAAAGTAAATAGGTTACTTGGCCTAATTATCCACTTCCCACAACCAAAAAAGCCTCATAAAAATATTTAATGGACTTCAATATGAGTCCGGACTGATGTATGTGTTTCCTTGCAAAAAATTTCAATTGTATTATTATTATTATTATTATTATTATTATTATTATTATTATTATTATTATTATTATTATTATTATTATTATTATTATTATTATTATTATTATTATTATTATTTATTTCATTTTTTTTAAACAAACATGTAAAATGAATAAATTTATTTATATATTTTAAAACATGTTATTGGGGTAGCCAAACGCGCCTTTAATACTTAATTAATAAGAGCACTCGCAGTAGGAGGGGCGCCGCCCTCCCGCCCGCCCGCCACCTTTTCTGACCCCACGCCCGGGCACAGCCAATGGCACCCGCCACGTGTCAAGCCGCCATTGGTCAACGGTCGTTTGACCGTTGACCTAAGAATTATTTTATTTATTATTATTATTATTATTATTATTATTATTATTATTATTATTATTATTATTATTATTATTATTATTATTATTATTATTATTACCTATAAATACCACATTCATTCATCACATTTCTACACGAAAGCCCGGTACGAGCAAATGGTAGAAATCGTTTGCCAAAAGCTCGGCCTCCCCCCTCCCTCACACGATTAGATTTTTTATCACTATGTATTTTTTTTTTAATTTTTCTTTTCTTTCAATTGTATTGTAATTTTCAAAATGTGCAATACAATTGAATTAAAAAAAATCTCATTTTTATTTAAATTCTCAAAAAAAATTAATTAAAAAAATAATATAAAATAATAAGAGCTCTCGGAGGGCTCCACTTAGACTTGGTTTATCGGCAGCCACATTATGGGCCCCACAGCCCATAATCAATTAAAAGAAAAGAATAAATCTTCCCAATAGTTGATGGCCGGTGGGTTTGAAGGCTACCACACACCACAACACACCATTTATTTATTGATTGATTTTATTTTAAGTAATTCCACATGTCAAAATGTTATTAGTTGTATAGATTTTATTATGATATTATGATAAAATCATATTATCTCTTACATAATTTATTAAAACAAATTAAAAATAATACTAAAATTTATATTTTTTTTCCCTATAAATAGAGACCAATGTTGCCACATTTATTCACAAATTAAAAATCATCTTTTATTCTCCTTTTCTTCACAAATCATATCTATTTTCATCTCTTCAATGAATTCCAATTATCCCTACTCAAATTACCAAGATTTGCTCACCTCTCAAAATTATTATCCTGATCTTGACAATATCCAAAACTCTGAAGAATTCTAAAATTCCACTCAATCTCCTATCTCCGATAATCACCAACCCACTGCAAATATCTCTCAAAATTCTCTTCAAAATTATCAGCTTCCACAAACAAACACTTCAAACACTCCAAAATCCTGGACAACTGAAGAAGACATTATGCTTATGTCTTCTTGGGTTATCATTAGTGAGAATCCAGCTATTGAAACCGATCAAAAGAGCCTCAAGTTTTGGAATGGCATTTGGGAGCTGTACAAAAGGTCCGGAAGAGAAAAACAGATACCAAAGTTCGACATAAGAACTGTGGAGTCGCTAAGAGGTCGTTATAAGCGTCTTAATCAAAATGTAACCAAGTGGATTGGATGCTACAAGGAAGCTTATCGCCAGCAAAAGAGCGGTTGGTCAAATGATGATATTGAAGATGCTGCACAAAAACTCTATGGGAGGTCTAAATTTTCGCACAAAGATGTTTTTCTAAAAGTGATGCGTCGCCATCCCAACTGGGAGATGAATCTGAGCGAAGATCGCACACGATCTCATATGGAAGATGAAGATAGCGTTGAAGAAGATCGTGGCAGCTCAAAGAAATCAAGAACCGGTGGAGATGATCCAACTGACTCCACTCCAGAAACTCCTCTCAGTGATGCAGCAACAATCCTTCGTCCACTTGGTAGAGATAAGGCTAAAGGTAAGGCAAAAAGAAAAGGGAAAGGTTCAACATCACAATCTTATGGTATTTCCGATGAGTTCACTTCAGAACTACGAGCAATGAGGATCACACGTGAAAAGGAAGTTGATGCAATGACTAAATTGGCATATTTGAGGATGAAATCAACTATGCTCAATACCTTGATAGGAAAGAGTAATTTATCTCCGGATGAAGAAGCCCTAAAACTTCGTCTAATGGCAGAATTATTTCCTTAGGAAATTGTATTTTGATTTGCTAGTGCTTGTTTGTTTTTTCGATTTTAATTATTGTAATTTCAATTTATGTAATATTCACTTTTTGTGATTTTAATTAATGAAATTTTATTTATTATTGTTGCTTTCAATCTATGCTTGAAGAAAGAATCTTAATTATTGTTACTATATGACAATGAACTTGACAACTCATGTATATGTATTGATGAGCTTTTTTAACATCTTCTATATGGCAATTCATGCGTGTAATAACAACTCACAATTGATGAGCTTTGAACCAAACTTGACCATAACTATAGGACAATGAACTTGACAACTCACATTTTGAAGATATCCACTCAATCCCATATGCATCTGGCATTTCATTCAATTAATGTGTTTGCCACTCACATGCATATATCACATCACCTCTTTTACCACAACTTTACCCACATGTGTCTGACATTTGCAACTTGATAAACTTGACCATGGCTTTACTCAAGTGCATCTGACAACTTATGCATTGTCACATGCATATGTTCCATTCAATTCATTTATGCAGAGTCACATGTATATGCAGAGTCACATGCATATGTTCCTATCGCATCATCTAGCATCACTTATGCAGAGTCACATACATTGGCACTATATGTATTGATGAGATTTCTAACATTGCAATTCATCTAACATTTCGTTCTTTTCTTTCACATCTTCAAACTCCTCAAAAGAAAAAAATGTCATCAAACTCAAATTTTTATCATGCTTCAAGTTCCAATTTTGATTCCAGCTTCATCGAATTTGATGAGTGGGAAGAACTTATTGTTGATCAAAATAAAAAAGGTTGATCACATCGTCGAAGATGTAATCTTTCATATTCCAACTCTATCCATTCAACCTACAGATCACACTTCTAGAGCAACTAGACGATATATTGAGCGTATACGTGAGAAGGGCCATGAGAGTGTGTTCGAGCAATACTTTGCAGCCAATCCAATCTACCCTGCAGAAATTTTTCGTAGAAGGTTTCGCATGCAAAAGCACTTGTTCGAGCGTATAATGAACAAGGTGGTTGCTTCAGATGAATATTTCCAACAAAACCGTGATGCTGCCGGACGTTTAGGTATGTCTTCGATTCAAAAATGTACTGCAGCTATAAGGGTGTTGGCCTATGGAGCTGGAGCTGATCTGCATGATGAATACCTTCAGATGAGTGCAGCTACAATAAGGAAATCACTTACCAAATTTGTTGAGGGTGTAATTTCCAACTTCGGTGATGAATACCTCAGAAAGCCAACTGAAGAAGACATGGCCTATATATTGCACGTTGGTGAAGAGCGTGGTTTTCCAGGAATGCTCGGGAGTATCGACTGCATGCATTGGGAATGGAAAAATTGCCCTAAAGCATGGGCAGGGCAATATGGAGGAAGAAAGGGTAAGCCAACGATCATCTTGGAAGCAGTTGCTTCGCAGGACTTATGGATATGGCATGCATTTTTTGGAACTCCAGGTTCGAGAAATGATATTAATGTACTTGATCACTCTCCTATTTTTAATGATGTCTTACAAGGCCGAGCTCCAAAAGTTAGTTATGTTGTAAATGGTCAAGAAAGGAATATGGGATACTATCTCACCGATGGTATATATCCTTCATGGGCAGCATTTGTCAAATCTATTATTGCTCCATAAATTCAGAAGCACCAATTATTTGCTCAACATCAAGAGGCTGCCCGAAAAGATGTTGAGCGAGCATTTGGCGTTCTACAAGCTCGGTTCTCTTTTATCAAACGTCCGTGCCTTCTTTGGGATCGTGATATGATGGCAAAAATAATGATTGCTTGCATTATCATGCACAATATGATAGTGGAGGATGAAAGAAACACTTACCTAAACTATCGTGATCCTACAGAATTTATGAATGATCGACGAGCTACTCAAACTGCAGGACAAAGAGAAGAAGAAGAAGAAGAAGAAGAAGAGGATGATATTTTTGCATTTTCTACAGAGAGGATTGCAAGTCTGAAAAAATATATGACAAATAGGACACAACTCCGTGATAAAGAAGCTCACAACGATCTTCAAAATGATTTAATCGAGCACATATGGCAAAAGTTTGGTGATGATAATTAAGTGTGTAATTTTCGTATAATTATTCGGTGATCAGTTGTTTATTTTGATTTTTCGTGTTTCACTTATTGTAATTTTATGTTGATTTGAGAATTTTCAATTTAATATTATTTGTACTTTTATCAAAATCTTAAATTTCTTATTTTTATTTCACATAATTAATTTAATATAAAAAATTATTAAAATAATAATATTTAAATAATTTATATAATAATATAAAGGTGAGAATGTTGGGTTGAAAATGAGGTCACTGATAAACTTATAAAAATAGAGGTGGTTGGGGTGGGAGGAATATTAAATTTATAGAAGAGAGAGAATAATATAATAATATAAAGGTGGGAAGGTTGGGTTGGGGAAGTGGTGGCTGATAAATATAGTCTTAGACCTGCCCAAGGGTCGGCCCGGCGGTTTCGGGCCTCGGACCGTCGGGCCACGGTCCTCCAAACCTTAGCCCTAGCCCGACCCTTGGAGGTGGTGGCGGTTAGGGGCCGGGCCCGAAACCCGTTGGTCCCGGGCCGGGCTGAAATTGACGGGCCGGGCGCCGGCCCGCGAGCCCTTTCTTCCTAAAAATAGGGGAAAACAAGGGAGCTCCTTAATGCTCTCGGCAAAATTCCTTTTTTTTTTTTTCAACTTTCTTAATTTTTAAATTTTTTATTCTTATATATTTATTATTTTTATGAATAGAAAATAATTTTTTATGTTTTCATGATGTTTTGTTTTTTTAATTTTTTTTAAAGAACTCATTAAATTGTTGAAAATGAATATCAGTTTTGTAATTTTACATTAATAATGAGGAAAATTACAACAATTAACTTAAGCTCAATTTAAGGACTTTTACAATTGAATAAGAACTTTTACATTTCAAATGGAAATTACTAATAATAATAATAAGGGACTTGAACTCAATTTAATTTCTAAAATTGAGTTGCATACGTATCCTCATAGCAACACCACGCTTGCTACTCCGCACGTGATGTCGATCGATCCATCTCGGTGAAGGCTTCATCTTCGCTCTCATTCCGATCATCTCATTCCGGTTCTTGAGCTCTAAGGTCGGCCCTACACCAATCATCAAGCAACATGGTAGCTTCAATGTTCGCCGGCTTCATGGTTGATCTTCTTTGATATAGCATAAGACCTCCGGTGCTAAAGGCATGTTCAACAGATACGGTGGATGCCGGGACGGTAAATAACTCCTTCGCCATGATGGAGAGTATTGGGTACTCCTCTTTCTTCGACCACCACTTCAACACATCGATCGATGGACCACTATCTTCAACACCAAAGACAAAACGAGTTTGCAAAAACATATCCAATTCACTATTACCTTGGTCCCTTGGAAGTTCATAGGTTCTATTTTGGTACATTCCTTACATTTGTTGAACTAAAGGATCTAATAAGTTCATAGCAAAGGGAAAATCAAATGAAGACATCATAGAAGAAGAAGGAATATTGGTGTTGTTATCATCATTAGTACCATACTTCATTCTATGTTCTTCAAAAAGATCTCTCAAAGTCCTATGTAGATCATCCTTGATTTGTTGTACATTAGGAAGATCAAAAAATATTTGTTCACCATCAATTACAACACCACTAAAGTCCATTAGCAAAAAAGCATCATAATAAATCCCAAGCATTTGACAAACATCATCATATCTCCATTTAGGATCCAAACATTTAGCAAGCAAGAAAACATTTGGAATCTCCCTAAAATACTTTAGCCACTTTTGAACCATAAAATAAATTACACCTTGCAAGTTTGGCCTACTAAAACAAGCCTTAAAAGACATGGCATATACATACAATGCTCCAACACTTTAACGTAAGTACAATAATAAACACCCGATAATTGTTTAGTAGCCATATGAAAACCTTTAATAATCCATATAAATCCATACATGCATCCCAATGACTCTCATTAAGAACTAATTGAAATGATGAAAACTCTTTTCTAAAAAAATCACATAAATGACCCTATACTCTATGGTACTATTAAGCATCTCATAAGTAGAATTTCAATGATGAGATACATCTTGTTTGAAACACGTATAAACAATTAGTACTAGGATCCAAAATTAATTAACTTATACATAATACAAAGAAGAAACGTGATCTTCAATTCTCCAATCACGACTCGTTCTCGGCGTCACACTCAATTCTCAAACTCAAAGTTTAAATTCTCAAACCTATAGGTCCAACGACTCCACTCCAGCCGTCCAGGTGAGTTTTTAATTCTAGTTTCTACTTATGATTTCTGCTGATTTAGTTTGGTTAGTGTGTGTTATTTTAATTTTTGAGTGAATTTGTTGATAGATATAATGGAGAGTTTGGGGTTTGAAAATTGAAATCTAAATTTAGTGAGTATTTTGTCTCGTCTAGAAACATAATTTTATTTGTTTAAATTGATAAATAAATTATTTTTATTCTTATAGAAAATGCCTCCTAAGCATATGTCTGGTACACAAAAGAGGAAAAAGAAACAAAAAGAGGATCAACTAATTTTAAGTCAAGCGAAAAATATTGATAAATATTTTAATTTTAGCCGCAAAAACGAATCACATGAAGATGAAGATGATTAAGACCTATCTACAATCAACTATGTTGCAAGACAGGTTAAATGAGTTGGCTATATTATCAATTTTAAAAAAAAGTGGTTGATGAGTTAGATTACATAGATTTGATAAATACTTTTGCGTCTAAAACTGCGAGGCGTGTTATGTTGAGATAAGGTAACAAATTCTTTCCCTGCTACAACGTATTATTGTTATATCTTCTATTACTCTTTTGTGTGTGTGTTTTTTTTTTTTCATGTTGCTAAATGGCCCATTTTTTTGTTTTCACCTAGGGCCTCGCGGAGTACAGGACCGGCCCTGCATGGGGACCTAATCCTTCTTTATAGAATGATTCATATGTTATTCTATCGGCATAATTAAAAGGTTGTTTATCCATAGCACAATATCTAGCACATGCATCTTCGTATCGACCTTTATCAAATTTAAATAAAGAGGGCGTACCCGTCTCCGAAGATGAAGTGGTACCTCGAATTTGAGTTTGAGAAGTAAACATTCCGAACTCACTCAGATGCGTGCTCGCCATGTGCCTATTCATCGTGCCATAGTCCTCCCTTTTCGATCCATTTGTATTCCGTTGTGCAATAGTTGCAATATACGATGTATCTCTTTCGACCATCGGAGAGAGGAGGTTGGCCTTCGATCTTCGGAGCCAACACTTTTCTAAAGTGTTTCTTGAAGACATCGGACTTTGGTTCCTTGATGATGGTATTTGTTGGGAGAGGTTGGTTTAGCACGTCATCTTCATGCTCTCCATCGTCGTTTGAGCCATGGAATTCAAATCCTTGGCTTTCCATCATATTAACCATCTCCTCAAACCTCTCGTCTTCTTGGGCTTGAAGTCGTTCGGCGACTTGCCTTGAGATTTCCTCCGCCACTTCCGCCCTTCTTGCCTTTTGAGTTTGAGATGGTCGGCCTCATTCGCTTTGGGTTTCACCGACGATCTTGCCCTTGCCCTTATTTCCTTTGGAAGACATTGTGTATGTGTGTATGTAGTTATGAAAGTGAGAGTGAGTGTGTGCAAAATGTGAGAGTGAAAGCTTGAGAAATAAAGTAAAGAATTGAGACTTGCTCTTACAAATGAGAGTAAAAATTGAGAGAATGACGAGAATAGAGATTGAGAGAGAATTTGGGGTGAGTTTGAGTTTGAATGAGAGTAATATATATAGTTGAATGGGGTTAGGGGTGGTGTTGGAGGATTGGGGAGGACTTGGGGGTGGGGAAGGGAGGGAGCCAACGGCAGAACGGCTCCTAGCCGTTGGGAAGGAGGCTGCCTTCTCTGCTGCAGGCTGCTGCTGCTGTTATTTCCGTTGGGCCCGGCCCGTCGGTCCCAACGGCTATACGGTGGCCCGGCGGTTCGACCCTTAGCCCGGCGGTTAACCGCCGGTTTTCAGTCCGCAACTACTACGACCCGAGCACGGCCCTTGGTCCGCGGTCCCGGTTCCGGTTCCGGCTCATTGACCAGTAGTCCCGGGCCCGAACCGTTGACTTAGGGCCGGTTTAGGGTCAAACCCGACGGGCCGAAAAGCCCAGGCAGGTCTAACTCCACTACTGCAAAAATGAGAGTAGGGATGTCAATTTAGCCCGAAACCCGCGGGTTGACCCGAGTAACCCGAGCCAAAAGCGGGTTAGGGTTGAATATTTCTAACCCGAAAAAAATTTCAACCCGAATGGCCCGAACCGAATAGCCCGAAACCCGATAGGGCTAGCCCGGAAACTTGGCGGGTTGGCCCGATAACCCAAAAGTTTTCATTAATTAAGTGTTAATTTTTATTACTTTGTTTCAAATATTAAAATTTATGTCTTGATTCAAATATTTATGAAAAATATTACAATTTTCTATTATAAGTTGTATTTATCATAATATTTTCTCTATTTTGTATTTCACCACATAATAAAAAATGATTAATATAATCATTAAAAGAAAAATATTTTCACATCTCATTGAGCTACTTATTAGTATATTATGCAAGCTGGAGTAACATAATACTAAATAAAGTGACTTCGATGGTATAACATGATTTATTTATTTTTATAAAATTATTGTTATAAAAAAAAATTGTCAACTTTTTGGCCCGATGGGCTAGCCCGAGCCCCGAAGTTTAGGGTTAGGGTTGAAAATTTCTAACTTGAAAAAACTCAACCCGATTCAACCCGAACCAAATAACCCGAAACTCGACAGGGCTGACCTGAACCCACTCGGGTTAGCCCGATTGACATTTCTAAATGAGAGCCCTCCACATTTATTAAAATGCTAATATATATAATATTAAAATATTTGGAGCCTCCATTTTGGAGGGCAAATTCCGTGCGGAGTTCAGCGCAAATTTCACTCGCCATATGATCTTGCCACGTAGCAATTGTTATCGTTTAGCTATTTTAATTCAATACTAACGCCGTTAACACCGAAATATTGTCAGAATTGAAACTACCATATACTCTAATTAATATGAAGAGTAACTTTAATTAATATTCAAACATTTCTTTTTTTCACTCTTTCATAAAGCCGACAACACCATAGTCTCCCGGCGGGACCTATTTCCGGCACCGGAACGATCGCCACACGATGGAATACATTCACATCATAAACGACGGGTATTTAGAATCCATGGTCGATCGGAAATGCATATTTGTATGAATTCTAGTGCTCCGTATTTGGTAACGTAATTGATTTTCGTGCCCAACCTTCTTCATTCATTTCACTATTCATCATCCTCAACCTTCCTCTGGAAGTTTTCTCTGGGGATCCTACATTTTTTTGTATTCTATATGTTTGGAAATTTGATGGGTTTTTTTCAGCAGTTGAACTTTGGTAAAAGTAATTGCACTCGGACCCTCCTTGACCAAAGGAGAGGGGCGGACCTACGTAGGGGCTAGTGTGGGCTGAAGCCCCCACGGTAGTCGCCGGAACATAGGTGTAGACATAGCCGGTCGGTCGGCGACAGCGCCCATCGACTGTAATTTGTGGTTGTCTTGAAGAAGAAGACGACCCTTTTAAGTTTTTTTTTTTTTTTTTACTCCATATTTCATAGTGGGCGCATGTTTCCAAGGCAAAACCAAAGTAGTGGGCCAAACACTTTATAGTGGGTCCCTTTATTGTTTTTACTCTTATTCTTTTTATTTAATTCAAAACTCCACTCTACTAAATTTTACTTGTACAGTGGTCCCACTTTAATAGTCATATTTATTATATTGGAGGTCCTATTTTAGTAGTTTTGTTTTTTAAAATGAAAAAAGTTAGCCCTATTAATTTTTTTATTATCCACTCACATTTCAACACGTATTTTAATATAATTTAAATGGTAAAAACTTAAAATAATATAAATTGTTCGTTTATTTTCCGATTTTTATAATTTTTATACCAAATTAAAGGTCTTGATACGATCTTTCATTTAAGATTAAACATCAATATGTTTTTATGCATCTATGATGCTCTGTTTTTGAAATAATAAAATTTGCATTAAAATATTAAAACACACTCTCTTAAAATCTCGTGCCGAAAAACAACATAACCATTAAAGTGAGACGGAATGAGTATTTTTTTTTTTCTTACCGGTCTTCACAAATTCTCACGTTCTGAATTCTAAAACTCTCATATTTTCAATTCTTTCTTCTTTGAATCTTGGTCAATGAAATTCTAAATTGGTGAATTAATTCCTATTTAAAGGTTCTCCTTCTCCTTCTTGTTGTATTTTTTATGATTTGGATTTAGATATTTATAATGTTTGATTTTGCAATTTTCTTAATCAATTGAGTGAAAGCTTAATTCTTAGAATTAATGCCTCTTGCATGATATGTTTTCAATTTAGATTCAAAAGTTAAGATTTATAATCTAGAAAAGGCGAGCTTCAGTTTTGAATTCAATCAAGGATATTGAAATATATATATATATATATATATATATAGGTAGTAGATCATATGAAAACTAATTATTACGTGAAACCTGCAACCCATCATAAAATGTTGCATTTTATATATAAAATGATGTATTTTGTGCATAAAATGTTGCATAATAAAATATATTATTTTATATTATTTTTATGCATATAATGAATCATCATAAGAATTTGCATAATAAAATATATTATTTTATTTTATTTTATATTATTTTTATACATATAATGCATCATCATGAGAATGCGACATTTTATGATAAAAATGCAACACTTTTGTGCATAAAATACAACATTTTATAATGAGTTGCAGGTTTCACGTAATAATTAGTTTTCACCATAACTCATCCATATATATATATATATATATATATATATAAAAGCCAATTAGAACAAATTAGTTAGTCTTTATGAATATTGTGTTCATATTCTGTAAAGGGTTATAAGTTGAAATATTATATTATATTTTATTGTTTTATTTTGAATTTTGAATAGTTATAAAACAAAGTCTTGTTGCGTAAGATTTTAATTTTGATTTTTAATTGCCTAAAGTATAGTTTTCGAAATTTCAAAGTTACATTCGGTCATTGTTGTTGTGAACTTATATACGGATATGCATTGTGTAGAAAGAAGTTTAATCAGTAATCTCACATTTTATTACTGGAAAAGTCTAAATTTCGATTGCTGACTGTGATTTTACGCTCGCATATGGTTTGTAAAAATTATAATACAGTGGGAATATTATATTTTGTGCATGATATGTATTTTCCAGTCGTGTTTTGTAATTAATTAGACTAAGTTCATTGATTGTTCCTCTATTACGCAGATATGGATTCGTGAAAGTGTGTAGTCATTAAATCGGGTGGAGAATGGGCCAGTTGTGATTATGTTGGCGGAACCGAACAAGTTACGAGTATAGCGATTCAACCCGTGTCTCTCTCGATTCTGCGGTACAACATTAACAACGTTTTGCAAGGTGCAAATCTGGGTCGTCGTATGAGCTTTATTACCTACCGCATTCTCAAAGCGGTCGTCTTGTAAAATCTCTATTGGTTGACGATGAGCAATTGTAAAATCTCAAAGCAGGTCTTGACGATGGATAGCGGAGCATTACTCTGGTTTATAATCTCTTGTTTTTTTTTTCCTAGCAAGTTTTTTGTTCTAAATAAGCATTTTTAATGCATATTGTTTAATAATCATATCTTTTTTTTTCTACTAAATATGCATGTCTTTCGTTCTAAAGAAGCATGTTTTTTTGTGTAAGTAATACTCTTTTTCTACATATAGGGACGCCCCAACTGAAAAATTAATTTTATTTTGCTCATGTTGTATATATATATTTTTAAATAAAGTTATGAAAATATACAATCTTTACGAATCAACAGTAAATAAATTGAATAAACTAAAAGGCGTACTCAAGTTAGGTAGAGTTAATTTGATAAAACTGAGAATACAAAACTTTATACTCCCTCCATTTCATCTAAATTGACACTTTTCTTTTTGGCTTTTCTGGCACGTTTTTCCACGCTTCTCGATGATGAGTTTTAAAATGGATTTTTGAAGAATTCTTTCTTTTACGGGATACTACAACATTTTTATGAAAAGTATATATTTTTGGTAAAGATATAGATATAATCGTGTGAGTAGATAATTGTGATTATAGAATTCAAATATAAATAGAATATAAAACCAAATCTAAGATATTTATGGAATAAAAATAAGATTCGAGGATCTCCACCGATTCGACTCGATTAGTGACTAATCAAGAACACTTTTAATTTTTACTAAACTACTAATTTGGGATCTACTCTTCGACTAGTGGATTTCATATTTCTATTATCTTTTTACTTATAAGATTATATATGGATTATCTTAATATATAATCGTTGATACGATTATTTTTAATTGATATATTAATAAGAGGCCTATGACAAAGTATGCACCCACTTTACATAACACAACTTGCAAAATACCCACATTCATAATTCTCCTATCAAACTATCCATTTTTATAGTGATATTCCTATTTTGCCTTTTAATGAAGACAAAAATTCTTAGTTTCTAATGTGATGTTGACTTACACAATTGTACTTATGTCATTTTTCGTCGATCGAAATTTATCATACATCGATAGGAATTTACACCGATCGATCGGAATTTATCATACAACGACATGAATTCTCTCGCGAGGAAGACATTTTGGGGGAAATTTATAATATATTGGGTGGTAGTTATAATGTATATGGAGGAATTAGTTGGAGTTAATTATGTTAATTGTGTTTGGACTGAATATTAGGAATTAGTTGGAGTTCATTGGAATTTTATAGTTTTACATGTTAATTATGTTTGTACCGAATATTAGGAATGCAAACAAATAAAATATTGTTGGTTCGTTTCGTCATTAGTATTTGAATTTCGGTTCAAAATTAAAATATTCGGATAATTAGTAAAACGGTAAGGAAAGTAGTCGAATGGTCAATCCCGTATTAGTAGATTAGTGATAATAAAATAAAATTTCACTTAATTAGTCACTAATCAAGTTAATTATTTAATACTCCCTCCATCCATCCTGCTAACTTTATTATTATTAGTGGAAGGGTTGACCCCAGATTAGTGTTAATTATTTAATACTCCCTCCATCCCGCTAACTTTATTATATTATTATTATTATTATTATTATTATTATTATTATTATTATTATTATTATTATTATTATTATTATTATTATTATTATTATTATTATTATTATTAATCGAGATGAATCGGTTGAAATTTTTGAATAATTAGTGAAACATGAAGTAAACTATTCGAAGAGTCGATCCCGAATTAATGGATTAGTGATAATAAAAGAAAATTTCACTTGGTTAACCAATAATTCAGTTGAATCGGTTGAAATTCTCGGATAATTAGTGAAACATGAAAGAAAGTAATTGAAGAGTCAGTATTGTATATGTTGTTGTGAATATCGTAAATTCCCATCGTTGTATGATAAATTCCGATCGATGAAATATATTTTCCATTCGATGTATTTGGAATTTTATTGTCAGATGATGCTAATTTATGAGAAATATAATACTTCCTCTGTTTTAAGATTGATGACACGTTTCTTTTCCTTTCTTTTTGGCACACATTTCTAGGCTTCTCGATGATTGGTTTTAAAATAATTTTTTGAAGTATTTTTTTATTTACGGGATACTACGACACACATAGTATCTCGTTAAAGAAAATGTACTTCAAAAATTTATTTTAAAACTCATCATCGAGAAGCGTGAAAATGTATGCCAAAAAGAAAGGAAAAGAAACATGTCATCAATCTTGAAACAAAGGAAGTACTTGGTTTGATAAAATAAGTAAACAAATCTATAGATTATTAAGTACAATAATAAGAGTGAAATGAAAACGACATCAAAATATATAAAAGGTTTATTTTTGCTTATGAGGGATTTTGCCCTACATGAGAAATATTATGTAAAGATTTTGCCTTATACATGAGGGATTTTATAATTTTTTCATCGTATGAAAATTACAATCGTCCAAACTACATTTTCCCTTCACTGTCTTTCCAATTTTGCTTTCGGCTGCTAATTTAAGTGGAATATTTTTTTTCTTTCACAATATTATGATGAATATCGACTTACTTATGCTCTTAAGTAGTCCGAATTTATAATTTCGTAACAGTTTAGTAATTATTAACTATGTGACTACTTTGATTGTAATTATTATATTAATACGCAAGACATTGCCTTAATCGACGACTTTAAAATTATAAAAAATCTTAGAATTGCATATTCATTATTCCACAATCGGATAATAAAATAAATTATAATTGAAATAAATTTTACGGTCGTAATAAGACATATTACGACCATATCACGGTCGTAATTTGCTGAAACTTATTTGTATGTTATTGATTCTTGAAATTACGCATTAACTTGTTGCTATGCATTTTAAATTAGGTTCTATACGAGAGACCTGAGACGATTGGTTGGATATCAACAATCGGAACATACTACAAGTTTTCCGTCCTACAACAAACTTATACATGAATTGAACTTTAATGTAAAGCTTATACATTTAAAGCTTATTGATCGTGACTGGCTTCGGCGGAATTGCCAATTGATGGTCGGATAGTTGGCAATAAGGAACGAGGAACGGACGACGGCAAGGTATGAGAGGGAAAGTGGCGTATATTTAAATTATATAATGCTTATATTATACATAAAATTTAAATAATTATAAACTAAATATATATGAAAAATAATGAAATAGATCAACTAAATATACAACGTACGTCTTCTACTTCTATTTTCCTTTTTCTTTGAATAAACAATGTTTAAGATTTATAAAAAATCCCTTAAAAACTTAAGTTATAGCAAAAATAACTCAATTAACTCCGAATTTGCATATTCTCTTTATTAGATTCGTGTATCCGTTATTATTTATATTAAATTAAATAAGAATACGTCATGTGGCGAATCCATCGCGAATCGTCCGAATGCAATACAGATACGAATCCGATACTGCAATATGTCATTTTTTAAAAAATCCGTGCATCAGAGACTATAGAGTAAACTTGAGAGATGATGTGTTGATCAACTAAAATGAGCACTTTGGTAGGCACCATTCCACATCATCAATTATTTTCCTTTTTTTTTATTTTTATAAATGTTCCACCTCTTCTTTTTTTTTTTTCTCTCTCTCTCCTGCCCGTTCCCCCTCTTCTTTCTCTCTCTTTGTTCAGCTTATTCTCCAAAGCTAATCTTGATTTCTTTTTCTTGTCAAGAATCTCTCTACTCCAAATTTAAAATTGAAATCATGCCTGAAGCTCATCCTCAAATTCTGAAATTCACTTCCAAAATACATAGATTAATATGATGGAAGCGGACTATCTGCATTGAACGTGGAAAGTAGATCTACGACCTTGTTTAATTTTAAACAGAGCTTGGAGATCATTAATTCCGGAATTTGTTTCTTAATAATTGCAGAAATGGCGGTGTCCCAAACAACGAAGAATTTCGCCGCTTCCATTTTCAATTTTTGAGTAATTATGAAAATTCTAAATATCAATAATAAACCAACTATAGCTTCAAGCATCCACGTAGAGAGATTGACGGCAAGAGCATGTTGGTGGGGTGGCCGGACGAGGACCACATGGCGCCGCCGGTGGAGTTCTTGAGCACGAGGTTGCCAGACTCTTGGAGCTTGGCGGCGGTGACGCCGAGGCCGGCGGTGGCGGAGGACTAGGGAGGGGTTGTGGAGGAATCACAGGGGAGGAGTTGCAGGTCGCTGCTGGAGAAGAGGCGGAGGACGGCGGAGGAGTTGGCTGAGGGGCCCGCTTGCAAAATGGGACTGGTGTTGTACGCGACGGCGGCGATGAGGGTTTCAACGGAGGCGGAAGGGTTGGGGATGAAAGAAAGGACGAAGGTGTTGTAGGGAAGAAGGTGAACAGTTGGGAAAAAGGAAAGACACATACATGACATCTCTCGAGTAAACCTATTGCCAGCTATGACCTACACCTATTTTATGAGTTAACAGAGCTAACGGAACTTCTCAATGACAAACCGATGAAAAAGCCACGTGTCAAAATCTCATGTTCAGTGAATTCTACACTTGACTCGGCATATAACGACTCATTTGGATGGAGGGCTCCAATGCTAATGGTCTAATCAAAACAATCCTCGATATAGGCGGGGCGAAGATGAATCCAATCTAGCAATACTGTCCGTCCACGTGGAGATAAGACTTCGTTAGTCTTAAATTTTTAATCGTACTGTAGTCTGTAGTCCTCTCCTCCCTTCTCCCCTTTCCGGCGCTAGATTTCTCCGATGGCGGCCATCACCCCCTTGCCCACTTCTTCACACCCCTCCTTCAGGCCGCTATCGTCTCTCTATTCTTCGTCGTCTCAATTGGCCACATTCACAATCCCTCACCTTGATATTACCCGAAAGCGTCGGAGAATCCGTTGCTCCGTCGCGGAGGGGCCCGCCGCTGTTTCCCCCCCTCCGGGGGCCAGCGATGGCAGCTATGGGTCGCTTCTGGACTGCGTGGTTGTGGGCGGTGGCATAGGGGGCCTCTGCGTCGCGCAGGCCCTGTCCACCAAGCACCGCAACTCCAATCTTATGGTCACGGAAGCTAGAGAGCGCGTCGGAGGGAACATCACCACCGTCGAGAGGGATGGTTATCTGTGGGAAGAAGGCCCCAACAGCTTCCAGCCGTCTGATCCCATGCTCACCATGGCGGTGAGTCCCTCCCCCTTTCTTTTCATTCTGTTTATTTTGATTGCTTTTGTTGAGAATTGAAAGCTGTGGTGGGTGATTTGGGCAGGTGGACAGTGGGTTGAAGGATGATCTGGTTCTGGGAGACCCCAATGCGCCTCGTTTCGTGCTTTGGAATGGGAAGCTGCGGCCGGTGCCTGCCAAGCCCACCGACTTGCCATTCTTTGACCTGATGAGCATCCCCGGGAAGCTCAGAGCTGGTTTTGGTGCCATTGGCCTTCGCCCGCCCCCGCCAGTTTGTTTCTTCTCTTTTGTTTTCCTCTTCTATATTATTTTCCTGCGCCGTATTCTTACCACTTGAAGTTTTGCCGAAGGTAACAGGGGCATGAGGAATCAGTTGAAGAGTTTGTCAGGCGTAACCGTGCGTGAAGTCTTTGAGCGCTGATAGAGCCTTTTTGCTCCGTATTCTGTGGGGCATATTTTCGCGACATACACTGAACGGGCGGCAGGTTGTCTTTCTTATTTCATTTCTTCTTCTGAAACACAGCCAATTAAAAACCAAGTGAGTTGTGTCTGCTATATATAAATTGGTCATTGATGAAATGGGTTGGTTTTCAACATGTTGGTTGTTATAATGGTCAACAATGTTTTCTAATTGCGGCCTTAGTTTAGCACTTGTTCAGATTCTGATTGGTATGCGTTTGTTATTTATACTCCGAGATGTTTTTCCACTATGAGTGTTCATTTATATGAATGAGGAGTATATGGTTCTGTACCTTTTAAGATGTGGACAATGTTCTGTTGGTAGACTTGAGCTTTTCAATGTTTGACTTGAAGTGTCTTAAAGTATGAATAACCTCATAAACACAATTTTTTTGCCTTCATTGTTTTGTTAGAAATTTTGGTGCCACCAGTATAAACATGTCTATTTGGATATGGAGTTCTAACAACAGTAAACAGACTAGGGTACTTAACATATGTGCAAATCTGGGCTTTATTTGTGGCATGAGGATTATGTATGTCTATGTTGGAATAGCTATTGATATGTTTTTAAAAGTTTTCAAATCTTTTCAATGGTATGTGTGTTGCACACATACTAGAAAAACTGAGGTCATTCAGAAGCTAACTAGATGCTGGGCTAAACCGGCCCCCACTCTTTCTGACTTCATTTGTGATATTAATAGCGGTCAATCATGTATAGACAGAAATTTGTTTCTTATTCATCAATTTCTTAATCCATATGCTAACAACTTGCTCTATTACGAGGAAGCTCAAACCTGTTTCCTTCAGGAAGTTGAGGAATGATTCAAAATTCCAGCTAATTACTTTCATTGAAATTTGCTCATTGTAGATTACTTGATTTCTCTAATGAGGAGGAACTTGCTTGATTGCAGATATTGATTTTTAGTTGAGGATTGAAATTTCTCCATAACCTGTCCCAACCACACTTTCACAGATTCCCTTTTACTCATGTCATAATGCTACTGGCTATATATGATACATCATACATGGCTCAAGGTCCATAAGTTCAGCAGATGAGTATTATCATCACATCTTTTCTTGTGAAGGTGTTTATGCTGGGGATCCTTCAAAGCTGAGTATGAAAGCTGCATTTGGGAAAGTCTGGAAATTGGAGCAAACTGGTGGTAGCATAATTGGAGGAACCTTCAAAGCGATCCAAGAGAAATCTAAAAGTCCTAAGACTCCCAGAGATCCGTAATTACATTCTTAGAATAGCCATTCTAGTGTTTGATTATCTTACTTGCTTGTGAATATTCGGGATTTAAATTTAGTACATCTCCAGGCGCTTACCAAAACCAGAAGGCCAAACAGTTGGTTCATTCAGAAAGGGCCTAGCAATGTTGCCTAATGCAATTTCATCAAGGTACTCATTCCTTGGATGCATTAAACAGGGCACACAATTTTCTCATTTTTGCTTACAGAATCATTTATTTAATGCTCTCTATGTCCATAAAGGTTTTGCAATACACTAGGTTTTTGGTTTTATAAATTTTTTTAGTATTAGTAATTTTGTCTTTGAGTTCCAATAGAGCCAAATAAATAGGGAAAAAATGATAGAATACTGATCTTATTTGTGACAAACTGACACTACCAGATCAAAGTATGGCACAGGAAAGTTATAATGTAAGTGCATATTAGAAGTAAAAGATTCAAAAATAGATTTCATGAATTCCATGCTAATGCCACAAGACGTGTGTGTTAAGAATATTGTCTTTTTCAGTTATTAAGCAAGTACCACGGGAAAAGAAGGTATTATTACTGATTATATTATGCTTGTGTTTACTTCTCATGCATGTCTTATATTTCTAGCTTAGGAAGCAAGGTCAAGTTGTCATGGAGACTTACAACCATCTCTAAGCTGGAAAATGGGTGCTACTTGTTGACTTATGAAACTCCCAGTGGAACAGTGTCTTTGCAGAGTAGAAGTGTTGTAATGACTATTCCTTCCTATGTAGCTAGCACCATACTACGACCGCTTTCGGTATGTTCAATGAATTTTATACTTGCATTCTCATGAATGCACTTATTCCTAGAGAATTGGTACTAAAACTGTCAAAAATCCATCTTCCTTACCTCCCTCATACCAGAACTGCCGGATTTTATTGAGAGCTGTAGATCTTCATATACAATCTTGAATGTTCCAGTGTTTTGTTTCAGCTGTTTTATATGTCTGCTTTCCAGTTGTTGCATGAACTAGATTTTCCGTCACTATTGTGTACCTCTATATTATGCATGCAAAGAGGTAGTTATCTTCATATTTCTTTTTGTCCAATCATTTTCAGGCTATTGCAGCTGATGCATTATCAAAATTTTATTACCCACCTGTTGCTGCAGTCACCATTTCGTATCCAGAAGGAGCAATTCGTGAAGAATGTCTAATTAATGGTGAACTGAAGGGGTTTGGGCAGTTGCATCCGCGCTCCCAAGGGGTCGAAACTTTAGGTATAATTCATTAATTATTATTTTGCATCAGATTAAAAACCCGAAAGCAAAAAAAAAAAAAAAAGGGGGGGGGGGGGTTAGAATTATTGACTGTGCCTGGATGTTATGCTTGCAAAATACTGTGCTATGAGCATTATAAAAATTAGTGGTTGAGTGTAACCTAAAGCTATCTATGCGACTGTTATAACTCATTTGTTGTTTCACTTGATCCCAAAGGCACGTTATACAGCTCATCACTGTTTCCTAATCGTGCCCCACCTGGAAGAATTCTTCTTTTGAACTACATTGGAGGAGCTATGAACCCTGGAATTACGTCCAAGGTACAAAGTATGTTAACTAATGCATGCCTGTATCTGTATGCTTAGTGCAGCTATTGACTATAGAAACTACAAGTGCTACAGAAAAATAGATTATATGAAATCCATAAGTAGTTGTTCCTGAAATTGGTTTTAAGTCGATTTTGTTGTAAGGGAGCTCAATTCTAAGACATTACAGACTTAAATCTGTGAATTCTTACTGGAAAAGCTGTGTGCAGTTGACTTTGTTTTACTTACTACTACTACTACTACTACTACTACTACTATTTATGCTTTCTTTGGCACGCTATGCTTATGCGCTATTAATTGAGTCAAGATGTACTTTTGAGTTTCCATATTGACATGTTTTTTGTTGCTTGGCTCATTACTTCTGGGTTTGGTCAGAGCGAGAGCCAACTGGTGGAATCGGTGGATCGTGACCTGAGAAAGATGCTTATAAAAAGTAACGCAGCAGATCCACTAGTCCTGGGAGTGCGTGTGTGGCCACAAGCCATTCCACAATTTCTGGTAGGTCACTTGGATGTGTTGGAGGATGCCCGCACTGCTCTGAGCAATGGAGGTTATGAAGGTCTCTTTCTCGGGGGTAACTATGCCTCCGGCGTAGCGTTGGGCAGATGCGTGGAGGGTGCTTATGACGTTGCAGCGGAGGTGACTAATTATTTGTCAGAAAAGGTGTATAGCTAGATAGGTGAAGTACAATTGTTGAAGGCTTGCTCATGTGTAGAATCACTGGTGCCAAGTGGATAGTTTTCCTTTTCCACTTCTGGAGAGAAACCGTAGTCGATAAAGTAGATTTAAAGTTGAATAATACGAGTAGTTAATAATCGTATTTTCACCCACCCTTGTATCACTTGTTGATTTCAGCCGCATATATATTACCAGAATATAAACTTGAGAAATAGAGTATCTGCTAGATTGTGAGCCGAAAGTACATTCAACGCAGGCTGATGGAGAGATACATGAAGAGAAGAGATGCTGTAGCTGTCACCCTAGTTAATTTATTGGTGCATTAAAGTTTTTCGAAACTGTGAAATGTAGAAAGAAGCATGCAAGTTAAGAGAAAAGAGGCAACAAACTTGATCGCTAACTATTTAAGCACCCACAAGTGTATGAGGCTATCGTAGATAGTGGTGAGCAAGGTCGTATCCACGGAGACTAGTTCGAAATACCTATGAGTACTACTACTATGTTGCTTTAGTCTATTTAAACTCTGAATTATCAAGGAATTAACTAAAACTAAAGTACTTCAAATAAATTAAACAAAACAAAATAAATGGGCAAACAATGGAGAGAATGGATAGGAAGATATTCTAGGGTAGACTCAATAGGTTTGCAATTGGAATTCACTCTATTTAATTAACCTATGATTTGAATTCAACTATCTAGGACGATCTCTTGTTCGCTTTAGCCCCCTTCCGGACGACTAAAACCGTTGATTACAAGCTAGCTTTGTTGTACCCAACTAAGTCTAGCCTATAACTCCTAAAAGCCCCTAGGATCAATAGCCCTCAACCTCCCGGTTTATTGAGTCGTTGTGCCTCATGTTCCTATTCAAGTGTCAATTCTCATCTCCCGAATTTTGAATCAACACAATAGACATGTATAAATGGTGATCAAGCATTTAAACATACATACAAATCAAGAGCATAAGGAGATGAAGCAACCAAACCATATAATTGAAATAAGTAAAGCTAATCCATTACAAATCCATATTGTCAAATCCCTAGAATATGAGATTTTAGCTACTCATGCCCATTGAAGTAAAAATCCCAACCTTAAAGATAAACATGATCAAAGAAATAAGATAAAAAGAATTTATAGACAAATCCTTAATCTTGAGTTCCAATCTTGAAATCCTTAATGTCTTCTTCTCCAACTCTCCAAAACAAGCTTTCTCCCTCTTGGTCTAGGTGGGTGAAGGTGGAAGATGGAGGTGTAGAGATTTAGTGTGTGTAGTGTGTGTAGATGGAGGCCAAGTGAGAAGATCTACCCTAGAAAAATGTGCATCTTGAGGTATTTATATGTTCTTGGGAGATGAGGTCAAATTTGCAATTTAGGAATGATAGAAATGAGGGTGAAAATGTAATAATATGGAAAATGGGAGGAGGAAAATACGAAATCCGGAAGAAGGGAAAGAAAGGAGCGCCCGCGCGCTGGGTCGCGCGGCTCAGCATAATTTTTCTTCTTGAGTGCGCGACCCAACCCCCTCTTTGAAGCGGGCGCGCGCCGGGTCGCGTGCATGGCTACTTTCCGGCTTCTTCTTCGCTTCTTCGACCCGTTCTTCCTTGTTCGAGCTCTAATTCACATCTCGTGTCTTTCTACGTGCTTCTCTTGCTCCGAGCATCGACATGCATTCCTTCCTATTGCCAAATTCATGCTCCTTTTCCTACAAAAATGGAAGAAAAACTTAAGAAGTAATAAATTCGACAATTAAAGAAAATTGCATGCAACGAGGTATAAACTAACAACAAATTCACCCAAAACCATTAACTTTCATCCTAATTCGACGAATAAAAACTATGTTTGTCAACCCCCCAAACTTAAACTGTTGCTTGTCCTCAAGCAACAAAGAAAAGAGAAAGAAGAGTTACAAAACATGGGTTTTATGAATGAATGATATCATTAGGCCTTAGAAAATTTTAAGAAAGGAAATGCAAACACATGATTTAGCACACACTCAAAGCTTCACAAAGAATAACAAGTCTCAACATTTGAACCTTCTTGAAAACTTGAATCCTCCCAAATGGATTTTATCAAATGTGCACTCCACTCTTCAAGTGTATAATCAAGGGATGCGTTTCACTCAATTTGAAGCAATGCGAGAACCCTACCATAAGCTTGCCATTATTTTAACCTCTCTTTCCTTCAATGTTTTCCAAGAAAAGATCAAAAAGGGTTTTATATTTGGTTGTAATGAGGGCTCTTTGGTAAGGTAGGAAGTTTTTGGCTAAGTGACTTAAATATTAGCAAAACTAATGAACTACCACCCAAACAACTCTTCAAACCCACCAACTTATTCCACACTTTGTGTGAAATAAATTTGGTTTTCTCTCGATTCCCCTTTTCAACAACCAAAACAAAAGCTCTTTTCATCATAAACTCACACCCCTTATTATGAAATCTTTCCAAGATGTTATGCTAACCATACCCTTTTATGCTCTTTTTTTTTTATTTTTTTTATTTTTAATAATAAGCATACTAGAGCTTATAAGAGTACTAGTATATTTTTCGACATACATAAATATAGAGCAAGGGGGATTTTCCATTCTTATTATCAACTTCACCCATTTTTCATCAAAGATCCTCACTAAACCCAAGTTCTACCCATTTTTATGTTTGGCTAATCAAAGAAAGGCTAAGGCTCAAAATGGGTTGACTAAGATTATAATGAAAATTTGGACAATGTCTTTTTGGGTAAAATGGCTAACAAGGATGACCTTAAATCATTTCTAAACTCAAAACACATCTACTCACATTTCGAGGAAGGATCATGGCAAGTTCTAGAGGATATCAAGCATGTTCAAATAATCACACATCATGAAAATTTAGGATTGCACTAATATGACAATCAATGCTCAAATCCTCTCAAGGTAGAAATTTTGATTCAAGATTTCAAAAAGTGCAAAAATGGATCCCCCTTCATTCTTGATCAACTTCTCATGCATATCTAAAACATGTGTGCCACTTCCACATGAATAAAAATGATTTTCTCTTAGACGTCATCGCCAAACATCAAAATTCATGCAACACATGCTCATAAATCTCTCAATTCTCACTTCTTGCCACTCAAATACAAACAAAAGCTTCAAGTTTAGCTCATCAACAATTCGACAATTCAACACCAAACATACCAAAAGTCACATGAAGAGACAAAAGACCAACATCCAAGGATTTCAATTATTTGAACAAAAGAAACATGAAAGCATAATCAAACCAAACGAAACAAGAAATCAATAAGTAAATAACAATAAATAAAAAAAATCAAGCAAACTAAACAACACTTCTCTCTCCCCCCCAAACTTATTTGATACTAAAAGATAATAAGTTTGAACGGAGGAGAAGTGGTTTAATAAGCTCGAACTCACAAGGGTAGAGGCTTAGGTGGCGGCCACTTTTCATCAAATTTGAGTGCTCCATCCGTTGCATCCCAATGATAAGGAGGTTTGGCCATCCTTGAAGCATCTTTAAAGTTATGGACATCTCTTGAATGATCTAAAGTACCACCACACTCAAACAATTCATCATTAGACAATCCAAAATGAAAATCAAATGATGAAGATAAGTAAAAGTGAAAGAAGTGAGGTTTTAGAAACTTATCCTCGTCGATAAAAGGATCGACCACATCAAATATTGTGCAATCCTCACTACTTTCAACATCTACATCTTCATGGAATTGTAAGGATGGGTAGATTGAGACTTCTTTGCTCTCTTCTTCAAGGTTCATGGGAACTTGCTCCTCCTCTTCCTTTTCCTTTTCTTGCTCCAATTCAGCTATTTGAGGCTCTTCATGAACTTCATTACCTCCTTCATAGCTCTCTTGATTAGAGTTGGAGCTCCCAAGATGATCATTGCTCATATCCACGAATGATGGTTGATATCCACGAATGATATAGACTGTCATAAGTAGAAATCGGTTGAAGCACATCAACTCTAGGTTCTTGAGGATAATTTCTTCTTGCTTCTAGGATTTGCAATTTTGCTTTAAGCACCGCCATCTCTATTCGAAGCTCCAAAATTGTATCATCTTCATACATAATTCTAGCTTCACTCCTCCTCCTAGCAAGAAAAATATAAAAGCAAACAAAACAATAGAACAAATTAAAAAGAAATAAAAACAATGTTTAAATTAGGCTAAAACAACATTTCATAATATCACAAGTATAACTCTACTAGTCCCCGGCAACGGCGCCAAAAACTTGATCGCCTAACTATTTAAGCACCTACAAGTGTATGGGGCTATCGTAGATAGTGGTGAGCAAGGTCGTATCCACGGAGACTAGTTCGAAATACCTATGAGTACTACTATGTTGCTTTAATCTATTTAAACTCCGAATTATCAAGGAATTAACTAACTAAAACTAGAATACGTCAATTAAACAAAGCAAAATAAAATAAATGGGCAAACAAAGGAGAGAATGGATAGGAAGATATTCTAGGGTAGACTCAATGGAATTGCAATTGGAACTTACTCTACTTAATCAACCTATGGTTTGAATTCAATTATCTAGGACGATCTCTAGTTCGCTTTAGCCCCCTCCCGGACGACTAAAACCGTTGATTACAAGCTAGCTTTGTTGTCCCCAACTAAAGTCTAGCCTATAATCCATAAAAGTCCCTAGGATCTATAGCCCTCACAAAACTCTCAACCTCCCGGTTTATTGAGTCGTTGTGCCTCATGTTCCTATTCAAATGCTAATTCTCATCTCCCGAATTTTGAATTAACATAATAGACATGTATAAATGGTGATCAAACATTTAAACATACATACAAACCAAGAACATAAGGAGATAAAACAACCAAACCATAGAATTAAAATAAGTAGAGCTAATCCATTACAAATCCATATTGTCAAATCCATATAATATGAGATCTTAGCTACTCATGCCCATGGAAGCAAAAATCTCAACATTAAAGATAAACATGATCAAAGAAACAAGATAAAAAGAATTCATAGACAAATCCTTAATCTTGAGCTCCAATCTTGAAATCCTTGATGTCTTCTTCTCCAATTCTCCCAAAATAAGCTTTCTTCTCTTGGCCTAGGTGGATGAAGGTGGAAGACGGTGGTGTAGAGATTTAGTGTGTGTAGTGTGTGTAGATGGAGGCCAAGTGAGAGATCTACCCTAGGAAAATGAGCTCACATTGGTATTTATATGTTAGCATAAGAATGAGGTTTATTTTGTAATTAGGAAAAAATAGTATGTGGTGAAAAGTGAAATAGAAAGAAAATTTAAGAGCAAAATCGGAAGAAATATGGAGAAAAATGGGGCGGAGACGCGGAGTGGTCGCTCACTCTGACCGCTCCGAGAAGAACAATGGCCAAGAGATGTCGCGCGGTATGAGTCGTTTCCGTTGTTGACCCCTCGCTTGGTCGCGCGCTAGACCGCTCCTGATAGTGCAACGATTCTTCTTCAGCGCGCTACCACTCGCGTTGCCAGCTCTGTGATTTCTTTCCGACTTGTTCTCCCTCTTCCAAGCTCCGATTTGACTTCCGTCTTTTTCTACGGACTCCTCTCGACCTGAGCTCCGATATGAGATTGCTCTTCTTTGCCTAATTTCAACTCATTCTTCCTTAAAAACAATCAAAATGAACCAAGAAGTATCGATCGACAAAAATAGAGCAAACACATCGAAAGAGGTACAAACGAGCATTCAATTCACACTTATTTCACCAACTTTATCCTAAAATGAAGCATGAAAACCATGTTTGTCATGCAGTAATCAAAGGATTGGAGTCCATCGATGAGTGTTACAGTTATGGTTACAATTACACAGTTACATCTGAAATGTAGAGGGAGTGTGAATGAAAATGAAATGAGCAGCAACTATTGCTATTACTATTGGTAAGGTCGTTGATACTGGCAATCCAAGTTAGGCCCGGTGGAGACATTGAAGATGGCAGCATATCGTTGGAAGTATCCGATCCGATCTAAGACGGAGGGGCCGGTTGGAACCCCACATTCGAGTCCTCCATTGATGATGTTGGTGACCAAGCCAAAGCCAGCGGTGGCGGTGCGATTGGCGGCCAGGTCCTGTTGGGTGGGGACGTAACGTCCGAGCATGACATCGTGGCAGGAAGGCTTGGGCTTCTGCTCCGTCATCCAGAACCACAGAGCCGTTTTCCATGCGATAAGGGAGTTGTTGGAGACTATCTCCGGATTCTGCAGACCGTCGAAGCCCAAGGCCCTCCCAGCTGGTCCGTAGTTGTAGTTCCAGGATAGCTGAATAGGGCCTCGTCCTCTGTAAGACTTGCCGGGAGCACAGGGCCATCGGGTGTTGGTGGAGTCGCAGTAAATGCTTTGAGGAGAGACCTCCTCCTTGAAGCAGAGGCCCCAAGCATAGGGGCCGTCGGGGGCGGTGGGCCATCCTCCGGTGGTCTCGTGAGAGATCTGGGCGAGGAATGCGGCCATTTCACGCCTCCTGGTAGCGAGGGTGCCGGTGGTGGCGAATCTCGGGAAGCATCTGGTGGCTGCCACGAAAGAGTCGTAGGTGTAGAAATCTTTGGCTGGGCAGGCGGCGTTGTCTTTGTGCAGGAAAATGGAATCGAAGAGCTGGCGAGGGAGCACCCGCGAGACGGAGGAGGAGCTGCCCAAGCACGACCATATCAACAAGCTGCACCCAATTACCCACCCCAATGCACTACTACTACTCATCATCATTCTCATTCTCATTCTCGTTCTCGTTCTCGTTCTCGTTCTCGTAGATATCGACTAACCATGCATCCACTGCCATATATATAGACCAGAGCTAGAGAGAATTAGTGATGTGGTCGTGGTCGTGTACATGTTCACAAAGTCAGCGGTCATATCTACAATACTAATTCAATATATACTCTTGGCTTACCATGCTTTTTTTTTTGACTCGGCTCTTCCTACACATATCATTAGACCAAGTCAGACCACTAATTTAATTCTTCATACTAATTGCAGTATGTCACCCAACTCATTTCTTCTTTTTCTACTTCTATATTTGCCCCCAGCTTCTTAAGATAGCAGGCACCGGATTTTTCCTATATTCTTAGGGAACAATTATATCTCCATAAACAATGGTTATTGTTTTGCTGGAAGGCATGCAGCGTCATCGATCAGGTTATTTCGAATAAATGCAAGGCTAATTTATTAGTGTAATGCAAGGCAGTGTAATTTGTCATTAATCACCTATTAACTTTGGATACTAGTGCTGATAATATTCCACTTTTGCAAGTGTGAAAAATGGAGATGTCGACACCACGCATTACTTTACTTTTATTTATGTGGCTGCCAATAATAAACTAGTGCTGCCGGCCGGGGATCTGGAATAGAAATAGTGATAATATAGTCAAAATTATTTTTATTTACAATCAAAATACCTACAGATCTACTACTACTATTCATCCAAAGATATAATCAAAATACTACTACATTATTTTAACTTGAAAAATGAAAAAGTGCCCCGCTATGGTTGACTCTTGAAATCCACTAAAATCTCATTGAATGCAGTGCGTGACCCCAATTGTGTTAATTTATTTGAATTATGTTATGCTTCTTTCTTCAAAAATTATGCTTATTATTTTCACATTTTGAAAGGAAAATAATAGGCATAATTAGAAAGATGATAAGAAGATAAATGCAGTCATTTATGGAGAACAAGATAAACAACAGTTAACCATGAGCTCATATTTTTTTTTTTGGTTATCCTTTTTCTTTTTCTTTGGCCACAGTCAGTTGTATGAGCTCATGTAATCAGTTAATTACTGTATTATTTTTCCCTTCTTATTATTGAAAAACGGGATATCATTTTATTTCAGTTTTATACAATAATATGTTGAGGCAAAAATTAATATACCCTCGTAGACATAATAAAGACAATTTTTACCCACAACTTAACAAAACAACAATATACCAAGTATAATGTTAGGCATAAAGGTAAAGGAGTAACAAACTGGACTGGATTGGATGGCCCAAAGCCCAAAATAATTTACGAGGACGTTGAAGAGTGGAATGCAATTCAAATTTGAAAAAGATGGGAATTCGACCGTTGAATTGTTACTTACCGCTACAAACCCATTTTTCTCACTGAAAGCTTTGTTGAGATCCAAACAAACCCATTCATTTTTTCGACTCGCCTCGCATCGTACCCTCACGATGTCCTCGCCCAGACGCCATGGTTGGCAGCGCCCTCTCCACCCCTTGCAGGTACCTCTCTCTCTTTCTCTCTCAAAATCTATCGGTTTAGCTGCTTTCCATTTTGACGTTAATCTCGAATCCTCAAAGATAAGTATTATACATTCGATCCGCTTCTTCGAACAGCCTGAAAGCTTGAATTTTTGAAATTAACTTGAAATACGACGAACCGATTATAGCTGATTTAGTTGTTCTTGACATGGTTTTGATCTCATGGAAATGTGCTTGTAGATTGTGGGGATGATGGTTTTCTGTTTCTTAGTCGCTGCTTTTTATTGCTTCCTTGGTCTCTTCCTCGGCAACAGGACTGCAGAGATCACCATCGACACTCTCTTCACAGTGGCGGTAATCTCATCTTAACAAAACTTGCATACTCTCACTCCAGTTTCTGTGTACCTGATGCCTTTCTTCTCTCTTAATTGGATGCTCTAGGCACTTTTTGCTGCACTTCTATTTATTAGGTGTGCGGCAACTGATCCTAGCGATAAGATCAGATTTAGATTCAGAAAGAAGAAGAAAAAGAGCAACGCTATCGTGCTTGCCAAGCTTAGTTACGGGCACCTCTTCAGTAGGATCTTGTCAAGATTTTTCAAAAGGATTGAGCGCAAGATTCTCAGGACTTGCATAAGGAGGAAGTACCTAGATCCTTGGAATACGAGGATTCACATCGAGCAGCCTCTCATGCCATTTTCGCTTCTCCTTGAGGATGATTCTCTAACGCCTAATCCAAAAGATGATGATGTCTCCTTTTGTTCCCTGTGTGACTTTGAGGTCAATAAATTATCCAAATTCTATGGTGCTGTTGATTTTTATATGGATGAGAGCTGTTGATTGCTGAGCTGTTTAACTCCTTACTCCTCAGGTTAACAGGTATAGCAAGCACTGCAGGACTTGCAACCGTTGTGTCGAGGGATTTGATCACCACTGCAGGGTAAGCTTCATTATCTCAGATTATAGAAACTGCACTCTTTTTTTCTCTATTCTAGTGCTTTTCATAATAGCGGTCTGTCCAGTGGTTGAACAACTGCGTTGGGAAAAGGAACTACACAACCTTCATTCTTTTGATGATCTCTGTCTTGACAATGGTTAGTAAATAGTTGTCCTGTGTTTGCTGTCATTCTTTAGTATTCATGGTTTTGACATGAATTGGTAAATGACAAATATTCTTGCTGTTTCAGCTTGCTATAGAAGGAGGAACTGCTGTAGCAGTCTTTGTTAGGTGTTTTGCCGATAGCAAGGGCATAGAACACGAATTGACAAAAAATTACACTGCGAAATTCCCTAGAGGAGTTCTTGCTGCCTTATCTGTAACGTTTTTCTTCTTCTCCATCCAAAGTCAATTTGTGATCAAGCAAGGAGACGACACGTCTTAACTTGCTTTCTTTATCCATTCACAGGTTATATTGTTTATGTTGACAAGCTACAGCGCGGCTGCATTGGGACAACTTCTTTTCTTTCACGTGGTTCTTATCAGAAAGGTAAGGCAGAAGTTTGAATTTCTGTTTCTTTTCTATCACGTGAAATAGAGGGAGATGTTTATAGATCCCCCCTCCTCATACAAAGCTGAATTCTAAATAAAGAGCACCATGATCTCTACTGAGGGCCTGAGTATGTGTATCTGGCCTTTTGAGTATCAAGCAGCATTATACTTATTAGGAGACTCCAACCTGTTGAAACTTGTATCTTTAATCACGGTTATTGACTCTGCTGCACCATCTACGACCCCTTCTTTTGTTCGATGCTAACATTAGTAGGTTAGCTTCCCAATGTATACTGTGATAAATTCTTGGGTAGAATAATCTTGTAGGGCAGAGAATAATTCTTGGACAGAATAATCCTCGTTGGGCGAGAGTAACCTTGACATGTTGGAAACCAACTGTCTTTTCAGGGAATCACAACCTACGACTACATTTTAGCAATGAAAGAAGAAAATCAGGCTATGGAGTTAGAATCACTTGAAGATTCAGACTTTTATTCTTCTGATGACGAGAGTACCGACTCAGATTCACCTCAAAAGCCTGCACTTGTATCGCGGATCATGTGCAAAGATGGAAAGACGCCACAGGTGGTACATATATGTAGATACAACATTTTATCTTTACTAAATGCATATTCATCAATAATTCTGATGACATGATTAACCTTAACAGAAGTTGGCCATAAGGATTGATGGAGAAGCTGATAAGAAGCAAGAGGGGTTCCGTGCAAGCATAGACCCGTGGAAGCTTATCAACCTGAGCCGAGAGAGGGCTCTGCATGCTGCTGAAAAGGCGAGGGAAAAGCTTGCCAGAATTAAGCCTATGGCAGAAACCGATCCTTTGAAACCCCTACCCCTGGAAACAAAAAGTGGACCTGTGGTGATGAAAGATTTAGGGAGCAAAGGAATAAGTGTAACACCCCTGGTTGTGAAAGGAGGAAGCCTGTTGAGTTCACCCAGACAGTTCTCTAGTCCAAGAAGACGACATTCGTATTCCCCAATGCAGCATACACCCAAGCACAAGTACAGAAGTGATTTTGATTTGAAGCTCACTCAAGTCTCCAGAGAACTCGAGACTTACATATCAAGGCAAGTCTTGTGCTCTGTGTTGAAGAATGAAGGCACTGAAGCTTCTCCAAGATAACAAGACAGCAACTTATATTCTCAGCCTCTGAGAAAAAGGGGGAAAAAAATATATTATTTGCTTGTTTATTTGTAAGATATTGATGGCCATCATACAGAGGAATCTTTACCGATTCACATACACATTGATGTAAGAAAAATGTAAGCAGTTTGTGTAGATTCATCAGTCTTCGCATTGATTAAGATCTTAAGTTTGTGTAGTCCTCAAACGCTCTCAAATTCATGTGTAACTAGAAGAAAAGCTTCATTCCTTGTCAACAACCAAGAGGGAATAGAGTGATACATATCCATTTACATATTAGTGATAGTGATACAACTTCAATATTCGTAAAACGCAATCCACTGTACTTGATTCCCAATCTATTCACAACTGATGGCGCTGCTGAGAATTTTCTGCTATTTTAAGATTCAGGATTTACTTATAAAAAAAGTTCACTTGCTTGCCTCCTGGCCAACAGCTGATGGAGAGGATATCATAGAGGTTGCTGCATCACTTCCATTCCCAGTAGCATCAAGTTTAACTTCTTTCTGTCGTTGTTGTTGCTCCTTCACCAAGACAGGTTGGAACTGAAAAATGAAGGAGCACAGTTAAAGATTTGATGTTAGCCTGGGAATACATGAATTAAACATTTTTGCTACTGCTGAGCAGAATATGAAGAAGATTCACAATACCTGGTAAATAGAATAAATGACATTCCTTCTGATTCGTGCCATCATATCTACAAAAAGATTGTAGCCTTCCAGCTTGTACTCGATGAGTGGATCCCTCTGTGCATACCCCCGTAAACCTACAGCTTGCTGAACAAACTTTAGAGCCTGCAAGTGTTCCTTCCATAATCGATCGATGTTGGTCAATACTAGGAACTTTTCTGCTTCTTTCATCAAACCTGGAGCCTCTTTCTCCACAATGTCCTGCCATAAGAAGGGAGAATAACAAATGTATCATAATTACAGACTAGAAAACTTATAATACAATTTTCAAATCTTTTCTTCTCTGCTATTCTCTACTATGGCTTACTGGACTCTCCTGGATTATCCTCCGTATAATGTAAAATGACTGCAGTTAACTAACCCGTTTCTGAAGATATGCCTCACGTCCACGAAGGTGAAGATAATCTCTTAATCCCTCATAACTGGAGCTTTTACTTTCCAGCAACTCAGGGGACAAATCATTCAATAGATAGCAATACCTATAATGATGAGCAGGTCAATGTATAGAAATAAAACACTACCATGAAATTTTATCCTTTTAGCACAAAGGACGACATCAATAACAGCACATTATAATTGCTTCCTGATAAAGGGAAAAATCTTCAACTGGGTGGTAAACTATGTTCTTAGCACCAAAACGTAAAACGGATTGAGATTTACACATATACATCCCAATTCAAAGAACTCGCCTGAAATACCCTAGGCAGCTAGAGACTAAGAGATTGTTTGGCTCAGAACTGGAGAACACAATTTTGAACTTCCATTCAATATTTTGATTAACCTGGTGTGTAAGTAATTTTTCTAATTTTAACTTTTCAGACATGGTTTGACATTCAAAGTAAAATTGTCTCCCATTCTTTTGAATTTAACTTTTACTCTCACAAATCAATTCGACATCCAAGTCAAAATTTCTTCCCAATTCTACAAAGGAACACTAGTTTCACTCTTATCAAATTCTCACAACTCCAAAAACTCTCAATTCTTCAAAAGTTTTGGCCGAACACTCCCTAAAAATCATACTCCTTGAGGCCACTGATACCTCCATTATAAACTTAGGAATAGGGTCAATATTTGGTTTCTAAGTGAAACGAAACTAAACTAGAAGATAGGGAATTGAATAAGCCCACGTAAATAATCACAAATAGTCCATTTAGTAAAAAAATATTGAAATAAACAGCACGCAAGGAAGTCACATTCCAAAAGCATATGATACCGGGATTATACATGATGCAACAGGGAGTGAATAAATAGGGTGTCTTGTCAGCCCCATTGGGTAAGACTAAAAATTCAACAGGATGCATAAATCGGCATAAATGCAGGAGGAAATATTCCTTACTGCTGAAGTTTTGCTATAAGCTTCTCAAAGTCCCAGCTTTCTCTTGGAGCATCAGTACCAATATTTGCCTAGATAATTTAAAAAATCAAACAAATAATCATAGAAGACGTGAACAAAAAGCATACAGAAGATATGACTGATACTCCTAGAGTGTTCACATCTCTACCTCCATTATATCGTCCATTGTTAATTCAGCATATTCAATTATGAGAGCTTTGAGATCATCAGACTCCAAAGCTCGCCTCCTCTCAGTATACACACGATCTCTTTGGCTGTTCAAAACCTCGTCATATTCGAACAATTGTTTTCTGATGTCGAAAAAGTAGTTCTCCACTTTTCTCTGAGCTTCATCTAGTGCTTTTGTCAGCATCTTGGATTCAATTGGTAAGTCTTCAACTCTAAAAGCTCTCATCAAACCCTGAAAGCCGCAATTTTATTTACATCTGAACAACCATAACCTGAAAAACAAGGAGAAAATCCTGGAGCAAAATAAAACCTGAATCCTATCTCCACCAAATATGCGAAAGATGTTATCTTCCAGACTAAGAAAGAATCGAGAACTTCCAGGGTCTCCCTGTCTGCCACTACGACCGCGCAGCTGAATAGAGGGAGCAGTAAATAAAAAGAATTAGAGGTAGATAAAATAGCAAAACTTAAATAAATAACTAAGTTGTCATCTCTAAAGAGGCACTGAATCACTATGCTTGAACATAAGAAAGCTGCCATACCTGATTGTCAATGCGGCGAGACTCATGACGCTCTGTACCCACAACGTGAAGTCCACCGGCTGATATAACCTAAGATGGCATTAACATATACTTAATTTTTTGTTTTATAAGATGAAATCAGTATTTAAGGCAGAATGGTGGGTGGGGATACGGTAGAAAGCTGAAGTTCCATTCTTTTAGACCCACCTCCTTCTCATTTTAGTTTTTTTCCTTTTTACAGGAAGAAATATTGAATATGTGTGTTCCATGGATCATCCACAGACAGGATGGATGAATTTACATGTCTGCTGTTTCAAAATTTTGATGCAGAATGGGGACATGGATATAAGCTGTGTGTTAGATATCCGTGTACCATAGATCTGGTGCAGACAGGATGGGAAAAGGATAGGCTGGCTTTAGAAAGAAAAGAAAAAAGAAAATTTCCTTGTTGAGTGAGAGATACAGGAAAACCCAACAAATCAGTTGTGGAATAAGTATGCGCATTAGTTACCTTCTTTCTTTCTTCCTCTGTGTAAATTTTATATTCTTTAACAATTTCCAGAAATGCACTGCGCAGCTTTGAGATGACTTCATCCAGAACAGGACCCTGGATGTTGAAGTTCTATTAGATAACATATCATATGAATAGATATATATGTTTCAACTCTATGAAGTCTGAATTTACCTTTTCACAAGAATATGAAAGTCGTTCTTCTGCTTCGAGCTCAGTTATTGACCTCTGGCCCCACGTTTTGACAGCCAACTGTACAGCTTCCTCGGCCATTTTGGTGTTCTCCTTGGATAGTGTGCATGGAAACAGGCTCTCATTGACCTGGAGTTTAATTAAGTTATGTCACGGTAATAAAAGAGCAAACAGAAGCAAGATATATAAAGAGACATAAGAAAATTAGACATTTTCCACCTTCCATGTTTTCTTTGGAGGAGGCTTCTTTACAGAGACAAAGACTCCTTCAGCTGGCCTTACAATTCTGCATCAATTCAAAATCAATATTCAACAATTTCAACCTTATAATCAGAATTCAATATCCACTCTCTCAAATTGATTGCAGGCATCACAATGCATGCGTGTGTGGATTCCTAAAAGATTTCATTCATCATGAATTTCAGTTGTTCCAACCTCATGTAACCGAACAAGTTTTGCATTTTAAATTTCATTTACTGAAGAGCCATTGTTGTATTTCAGAAAGTCAAATTTATATTGATTTAAGTTGAAAGTGCTTGAAGATCTTTTCATCATAAGAAGCCTTCTCTTACAGAAAAGATATTAGACTGCCGGAACTTGTGAATTAAAAGTGAAATAGCAAATTCAGGTTAAGAGTTTGTAGCTGCAGTATAATGAACATCATATAAGAGGATGCTACTCCCTCTCCTTGCACGACCACACGTAGAAGAACCATTGATTTGAAAGGCAGTTTTTATCGATTTCGTGAGTCCAAATTAAATCAGTAAATTCAGATCAAAAGTATATAGCTGCAGTTTAAGAGACATCATGGATGACGCTATTATCCCCTATCCTTGCACAACATTTTAGGAAAACCCCTCACATGCGAATTACACTAATTTTATGGTTTTTTTATTTCAGTAGGACGATGATGAGACAATACCTTGGCATCAATATCTCGCGTAACTTTAACCTTGCCATAAATTCCGCATTGCCACCAAGGATTATGTCAGTACCACGACCAGCCATGTTTGTTGCAATTGTAACTGCCCCTAGGCGACCACTTTGAGCCACAATTTCAGCTTCTCTTTCCACATTTTCTGGTTTTGCATTCAGAACCTTTAAAAATATGACATCAGATGTGATAGTCCCAGAAAAAAAGGTAAAAATTAAAGCATTTCATCAAATCATTCACTCCCACTACAAGCTCAAAAGAAGGTAAAACATCAAGATAACATTAATAAACCTCGTGTGGAATCCCAGCTTCACGAAGCTGTTCAGACAATGCATCACTTTGCTCAACACTGGTAGTGCCAACCAGAACAGGTCGGCCAGTTTTGTTCATCCGAGATATCTCTACAACAACTGATCGCCATTTTCCTGTAGTTGCTCTGAACACTACATCCGATTCATCCTTCAGGGTTTGGGAAGGGAGGAATAAAGTTAACAGGAGTCCTTAATACAAAAGCATAAGTTAAAAAGAAAAATCCTTTATGGATTTCTCAATAAAAAATCCGAAAGTTACAGAAGGAAAAACAAATTCACATCATTCTTCCTGGGAAGGCGTGCATAAACTAAAAGAGAACCTTTCTTATCATGGACTTGTTTGTGGGAACAATTGTCACTTTGAGTTTGTATATGCTCTCAAATTCTGCACTCTCGGTAGCAGCTGTGCCAGTCATGCCACATAGTTTTGGAAACTGAATCAACCATTGCAGCAAAACATCATGGAAAGCACAGAACTCTGAAATACCCCACTGTAGTTATATAAACCACAAAAAGTGACTAGCAGATTACTCAAGTATACACACAAACCTGAAGAAAGAAGTTTTGGTAACTAATTGAAGCCAGGGTAACAGTTTCATTTTGTATGGGCAACCCTTCTTTTGCTTCAACTGCTTGGTGAAGTCCATCACTCCAGCGTCTCCCCTGTGAACAATGTAATCAACTCTATATTTAATACTCAAATAAAATAAAGAACGGGTGCTCGAATACTCGTACAATTTGAATAAGGAAGACAAATTATATATTGATTCAAGGAGGAAAAGGAAAGGAGGCAGCATAACTCTACCACCATAAAGAAATCTGTGTGAATGACACACTGGTTCTTTGAATCTCAATTAGTGGCTCTCACTCAAGTCTAAAAGGTATAACTATTAATATGATTTTAACAAAAGAGCAATTAGTGATAACATGAAGCAATGAACTAAAAAGCAATGCACGCCTCTCACTCCAAAAACAAAGATGGTAATATACGCCTATGATATCATAATTAGTGAAGTTGCAATGGCACCAGATCCAACATCAACCAACATAAAGACAGACATTTCATACTATATAAAATGCAAACAAGCTGGGTTAAATATTTCAATGCGAAGAGTTTTTACTCTGTAATGAATCAAATCTCTTCACATCACTATATAGCATCATTGAATTTATAAGTTTAATAGAACCTGCAGCCAGGATCTGTCTAACTGTCAGAAACATGCAGCTAATTGTTAACAACGGAGATGAGTTATGTCATTTTCTTTCAATTTTTCTTCAAGGGGTACTCCAGATGTAGTTAGAGAATCACCTGCATGACTCGCCCGGTGAATTCATCCACAATAAGAACCTCCTTGCCTCTGATTATGTAGTTCACGTCTCTGAGGAAAAGTTCTTTGGCTTTTATTGCATTTAATATGTATGATGCCCACTGCTCTCTTGGATCATATAAATCTTTTACATTTAGAATTTCCTCAGTATCTGCATAACCTTGTTCTGTAATTAAAACTGATTTTTGTTTCTCATCAACCTGCACATTTCACGATATCTTAGTATGAAAGGTGCTATATTTTTGCCTCCAATTACAACAGAAACAGAAAACTATCCATATCATATATATATGATTGTACAATCTAGATGGGGCCTCATTATATTTGGTTAACAGCATATTCAACTGAATTAGCATGTTTTTACCATAATTGTTTGTAATAGGAAAATGGTTACAAGAAGAAACAACTAAAGAAAGCTCTTTTTTCAAATGCTCAAAACACATTATTAGGATATCAGATATTTCTTACAGTATAATGTATATCTCGTTCGAAAGCAGAGGCTATCTTAGCAGCTTTGTAGTAACGATCACTTGGTTTTTCTGCTGGACCTGATATGATGAGAGGTGTCCTAGCTTCATCGATCAGAATAGAATCAACCTCGTCAATCACACAGTAATTGAAACGTCTCAAGACAAGTTCTTCAACGCTCTGTAAGATTGCATTAATAATTTCAGACAATGATGTGTTTTCATTAGCACAAAAAGTTTACTGAGAAAGGAGACTTTCCATGGCAAGGTTATCTCTCAAGTAATCAAATCCCATTTCACTGTTTGTGACATACGTGATATCACACAAATAGTTTTCCCTCCTTTGTTCGCTTGTCATATTCTCTGCCATCATTAGTTGAATGTCAGAAACTGGAAAGCTCCATGATAAATTTCCTTTGAAAAAATAAGAAGAATTCTACATACAAAGCATACAGAGTCACAGACTCCTAGTTATCATTTAAAAATGGCATGAAAACTAAAGAAAATAATATTGGCGTGCACTTCAGAAGGTACTAAAAAGAAAAAGAAAAAAAGAAGCATAGGAGATCCAAAGGGAAGAATAAGAAAACAAAGATTACAATTTTGTAAACATATACTAACACACTAAGCAAAAAGGTAAATGATTACCTTAAAAGCACTAATCAGGATGCCATAAATTCACCAAATGCATAAAACAGTTTATTTTAACAAATACAGTCTGCATTACTTCTAGAGTTTAGGATACTAATCATCTATCAGTATGGATCTAGGCAGTTCAAGGACAAGTTAAGCAGAATATATTACATTTCTCCAGTTTTGTGTGAGTAACTGGAGAAGTGAAATGTTTTATAAAAGGTTTTGCTAATGATTAATATTTATACCAAGAGAAATGGATGAAGAACATTGAAGTCTAAAGAAAATGAAAAAAGTGAAAACCAAAAGCAAGTAACATGACCAATGTCTCAAGCAGGACTCTAACTCAAAGAAATACTGAATGCAAATGGCTGAACTATAAGCAACCATCAATCCAAGACGTGTAAACAAGTGACGTGTAAGACGTACGCTGAATCAAGCCAACCTTCAATCCAAGGAAACGTGGAACTTGACCAACCCATTCGCAATCTCTTCGAGCCAAATAGTCGTTAACAGTAACAACATGAACTCCTTTCCCAGCTAATGCATTAAGGAAAGCAGGCAATATAGCAACGAGCGTCTTTCCTTCTCCGGTTTTCATCTCAGCAATCTCTCCCTTGTGAAGAACCATACCACCTATGCAGGATACAAATGACCAAGAGAGTAAGTAAAAATCATCCGTACCAGAAAATTTGCAAGTCAGCCCATCATCGAATGGAAAGAAAGCAGCTATGATTGAATATCAAAGGCACGTAGAGGACCAAACCAACCTATCAATTGAACATCAAAGGGGCGAAGGCCCAGAACCCTTTTAGAAGCTTCTCTCACCACCGCAAATGCTTCCTGCAGGAAACAAATTACAAGAAGCCTAGTAAAGGGGAGAAGCTGAGGCTATATATCCATTTCCACTTTCTTATTTAACATACCAAAAGATGAACAGCGAGGGATTAAGAATTTTTTTGAACAATTTTTTTAAGAAATCATAGTAAATGGTGGTGTAGGGAGTGAACATACAGGTAAAAGGGAGTCCAAAGAATCACCGCGAGCGGCGCGTTGTTGCAAGGCCGAAGTCCTTTCCCTCAATTGGGAGTCGGAGAGAGACGAAATCTCAGACTCCATCTGATTGATGAGAGCTACGGTGCTTGCGTAGAGCTGCCTGGTCGACTCTCCGGTATCCGTGCCACCTCCAAAAATCCCGCCCAATAATCCGCCCAATGCCGCCACTGGGCCGGGGGCGGCGGCGCCCCACCTCCTAGACGCTCTTCCACCCACACCCCTTGCTCTAGCTCTGGGGGGTTTAGCTTGAAGATCGAAGAGCAACCAACTGGTGGTTCGTGCAACTGAGAATTTGGAAGACAGAGCAGTGGCGGTGGCGGTGGCGGTGGCGGAGGGGCGGTGGCCGGCAAGTTGCGGTGCAACTGCCATAACTGCCGATTAGCAGTGTAGTACCGTTGTGTCAGTTGAAGTTGAGGAAGTCTGAAATGTTTGATTTGAGAATGAGAGGGATGAGGTCTCAGTTTTAAGCAACCGATAAGGCCACGTAACGCTCATCATAATTCATAATCAGGATTATCCACGTAGGCGTAGCTCATATTAATATAAAAAAATAACCAAAATTTATTTAAACTAGTCATTTACTCTAATGTTTTTTTTGATGGAAAGGAAAATGAAGGATAAAAAAAATAAAAAATATTATTCTATAATATGGTTCTCTACTTATTTTATGTGATGAAAAAAATAGAAAAATATTATCACTTCATATGAATGGAAAAATATAATCATGATTTCGAGTGAAAATATTGGAAAAAAATTTATTTTCACATTTTTTTCCATTCATTTTACTCAAAAGAGATTTCTCAAAAAAGAAAAGAAAAATGAATATAAAAAATAATCAGAATAAATAAGTACTCCTAATAAATTACTCCTAATAATTAATAACGAAAAAAAGGAAGCAAGGGGACGGAGGGTTTTAGAGTAAAAATGTAAAATAAGGCCAGAGAGAGAGAGAGAGAGAGTGCATTAGGATAAGGGAGGCGGTGAATGGAAAGCTCAGTTTCCCCAAATTAGTGAGAACGAGCAGTGGTTAACTCGCCGGTCCAAACCCTAATCTAATCTTCCCTCCTTCGGCGGCGATGGATTCTCCAGCCGGATTCGAAGACCCACGCGCCGCCACTAACGGCGACACCCCCCACGTCTTCAAGAAGCCCAAGCTTTCTTTTATAACGGAATCGGAAATCCGCGATGAGTTTGCCCACCACCAGTCCGGAATCGCTCGAATCAACAACGGCAGCTTCGGAAGCTGCCCCGCCTCCATTATCGCCGCCCAGAGAAGATGGCAGCTCCGATTCCTCCGCCAGCCCGACGACTTCTTCTTCAATCACCTCCAGCCTCAAATAGTTCAATCCCGCACCGTCATTAAGGATCTTATCCACGCCGACCATGTTGATGAGGTATCCATCGTCGACAACGCCACCACTGCTGCTGCCATTGTTCTTCAGCATGTGGGCTGGGCCTTCGCTGACGGCCGTTTTCAGAAAGGTGACGCTGTCGTCATGCTCCACTGTGCTTTCCAGGCTGTTAAGAAGTCCATCGAGGCCTATGTTACGAGGGCCGGTGGCTCTGTCATTGTGGTTCACTTGCCTTTTCCTGTCAATTCCAATGAAGAGATCATAGCGGAGTTTCGCAAAGGCTTGGCTAGAGGTAAGGCCAATGGTAAGAAAGTAAGGCTCGCCATTATTGATCACATAACATCAATGCCCTGTGTTGTGATCCCTGCACGTGAGCTCGTTAGGATTTGTAGAGAGGAAGGAGTGGAGCGTGTGTTTGTAGATGCTGCCCATGCCATAGGCAACATTCATGTCGATGTAAAGGAGATAGGGGCTGATTTTTATGTCAGCAATTTGCATAAGTGGTTTTTCTGCCCTCCCTCTGTAGCATTTTTGTATTGTCGGAAATCACCGGCATCACCTGATTTGCATCACCCTGTGGTTTCGCATGAATATGGGAATGGGCTGGCTGTAGAAAGTGCATGGATCGGAACACGGGATTACAGCTCTCAGCTGGTCATCCCTGAAGTTTTGGAATTCACTAATAGGTTTGAAGGTGGCCTTGAGGGAATTCGGAATAGGAACCATGACAAGGTGGTTGAAATGGCCCAAATGTTGGCCAAGGCATGGGGCACAAATCTTGGTTCGCCTCCAGAGATGTGCCCAAGCATGGCCATGATTGGCTTGCCTTCTAGATTGGGAGTTTTTTCTGACGACGATGCATTGATCTTGAGATCACACTTGAGAGACCATTTTCTGGTGGAAGTACCCATTCATTGTGAGGTGCCAAGAGATGGAGAGGCTGGAGCCATGGATGGGGATGGTTGCATTACTGGGTATGCCAGGATTTCTTATCAAGTGTACAATACTCTTGAGGATTATACCAGGTTGAGAGATGCAATTCTTCAACTTGTCCAAAATGGAGTGACTTGCAAGATGCTTCCTAGTCAATGAAGAGGTGTGTAATCATATTCTCAACTTACTCAACTGTTTGTTGGTATAACTAAGAATCAGCAGTAATGTAGTTCAATTTCTCTTTTGCTTCTTAACACATTGATTTGCTATTTGATGGTTTTCACCATGTTTGTGCGAATATTTTCTCTTTTAATGGTTGTCACCATGTTTTGTGTGAAAGTAGGAAGTTAGAAAGCAGAGTAGTGCATTTCTGATTGACATTTACGTTTCAGACAAATAGGAGGTGACAGAAAGAGTTGTACGGATAGCAAGTTCTTTAAGATTTATGCCAGTCGCCAGTATCTGGCTTAACACCCTCTTCTGAAAAGCTTACTTGAATGTTCAATGGATTGCTAATGTTTTATAATCAACGGGCTGATACGACATTTTCTTATGCTCTTCTGTGTAGAAGTACAAAATATCACTTGTCTTAAGTTCATTACAAATCAGAGCTTTCAATACATAATACTGAAGTTTATGCACTATCTGATTGATCTTGTCTTGTGCAGCAGATCACTCTATATGGATACTTGTAATCTTGCATTCCTAGATCACTAAAGTATAACTAAGTCAAGAAAGGAAAGTTTAGTATAGACTTATTCCAAAGTTCTATTTGTCTGGTTATAAGATAGCCTCCTAGCCGTAGAAGGGTACTCTTTCCTCCTCCTGTTGCAACCCCACCCTTTTTTTTTTGGTCAGTTTGCAGTTCAAAATATCAACTAACCTCCATTCCTGTAAAATTCCTAACCATCAAACAAGGTGCTCAATGAAGTGATGTTATTGTGCTCAATAAAGCAGTGTTTGGAGTGCATAAGTTCTTCCCATTAGTCTGAATGAATGGTTGCCACTTGCTTGTACTCATCATTAGATATGGATATGAGTGCTATTCTCCGTGTCTCTGTTAATCTTGTATCTGGAGAGAAATATTTTCAGACTGACTGAAAAACTTGGTGCAGCTTTTAGAAGAGAAGAGTGGAGACATTGGGATGAATAAACCGCGTTTGGCATGTCTGGAGTTGCCCTCTGGAGCGACGGATTTGTAGGGGGCTGCTGATAGCGGAGCAAAGACTATGTACACAATACAAGTGTCGAGGTTTCTTATTTGAGATGGGATCTGATAGTTAACTTGTAGAAGCTAACATCCTAGTTCATGTATCGCACTGACAGTAATTTGTAACTATTTGTGAGTATGTTATGTTGCCTTTGCAAATTGAGATAAGATAATTCAAATCTTGGTTTTTCCATCCCCAAGAGTTGCTAATAGCTTTTATGCATTTTCTGGGGAAGAGTATCATGCGGTGGTGTGAGATGGCGAAAGATTTAGCTCTACTGTATATAGGTTCTAATCAACCAAAATCAAACTAAAACTTTTATTTATAGTTTGTTCCTATTTAAGGTTGAATGTATTTTGGATGCAGATCGAAACGTTGTATATACATTTTTTTCAAGACTCCAAATTCAAAACTTAGAATGGATCGATCGTCCCCATTACTATGTTTCGCGGGAAAGAGTGAATCAAAGTTTTTATGACTTTTTTCTGTGTTTTTTTTTTTTTTTTGGAAAGAACCGATTTTATGACTTATAAAACATTCTATTTTATGACTTAACAAAGTTTGTATTGAGAAAATTGAAAAGTTAGAATTGTACCCAAATAGAAGTTGTTAAGAATCCTCCCCAAAAAAAAAGAAAAAAGAAAAGAAAAAAAGAGAATTAGTAAATCCATTTATTTTTTTATAAAACTAATTATGAAAAATCCAATTAATTTCCACGAGTCCCTAAAATAAACGGGCTTTTATTTTGTTGGGAAGAGAATTGGAACGGCGTGGTTGGATTGTGCAGGATCAGTTCCTAATTATTGACTCCCATCAATTGGAGTAAGTGCGCTGCCCACGCCGGCGCTATGGCAGATGATGATGGCCCCCCGCCGATTAGGCTTATGAACTTCGTTTCGGAAGATCAGGTTTTACCCTAATTCCTTCTGCCATAACTTTCACTACTATTTTTGTTTGGTTGATTCTTCTCGGAGGTTTTTTTTTTTATTTATTATTTTTGTTTAATTACTGTAATAATTCGTGCTATCAGTTGGCAGAAGCTCGGAAGAACAGGGGACCTAGAGTTGAAGATGGTACTGCTCAGAGAGATAGGCCACTCTTCGAGGTCTGCTTTTACATTTCGCTTTCCTTTTTTTCTCAGCCACTTTATAATGTTCTTATTCTTTTAATAAATTTTGTTCAATCACATTGCTGCTGTCACTTGATTTCGTAGCTCAACCTAAACTTGAATTTTCACACTTTTGGAGCATCATTCTGTCTATTTCCAATCCTATGCATGAGATAGGGGTGCTCACAGACATAAACTGCTCAAGTCGAGTCTTATTGTTCCTTTGGAAATTGCAGATTTTGAAGGAAAATAAGGATAAGAAAGATGCTGAATTCAATGAACGCTTCAAGCACAGTAAGTTTTTCATTTGTACTCTGCAAATATAATAATGTATATTACTGTTAGATTTTGTGATTTCGTGTTGACATGCTATTGCCACTAAAGGAACACCAGTTTAGTTATGAGCTTGAGAACTACACCAGTAGACCAGAACATTAGTTCGATTATCCCTTATAGTAATAAGTATACTTGGTGAAGCTTGCGTAAGGCGTTGAGCCGTTGATACTATATTCACATGGCTATGCATCTTCAAAGCTTAGAATTAGGTAGTTTGAGATCTACATCTCTGAATTCATGATTCCTATAATGCATGGATTCTTCATGTAGGGCCACCGAAAGCTTTGGATGAAGATGAAACCGAGTTTCTGGATAAGTTGGATATGGTGAGGCCATGCCTGCAGTTTACTTATTTATTGTGATACTAATATATATTTGCTACTGGTGATCTGCTTGTGGACTCGCTTATGCACTTATTTTCATCATAGGAAAACCTTGGAATACAAATACTTTGCCCTATAGACAGATCATATCTTAATTTTTATCTCAATTTTAGGAACTTTCTTTCCGCAGTGTAGATCTTAAACTTCTTCAGCTATTCAACTTGTGTTCAGTTAACATCAAGTAGGTTTGTAACAGAACATTACTCTTGGTTGCAAAATATTGTTAACTTGATTATATGGTTCCAACTCGGATGCTTCTTGCATTTTCATCTTCGATGTCTTTGCTAGGCGCTAGCCCCTCATATCAGCATAGAATATGTTGAACACAGTACAATGAAAAAGAGACATGCAAAAAGTAGAAACGTATGTCGTGTGTTTTCAGAGCCTGATTCTCGGTGTATGTAATCTTGGCTGCTCTGCAGTCAGGACATTAAAGTTCAGGATCAATAGGTGGTGGGAAGATTAGAAAATGGATGTCTAAGATTCATTAGCCTGATGGAGGAAGGGGTCATTAGAAATGGGGCAAGCATTTGGCTCCTATTCTTGAAGTTCATTCTGTCGACATCTGTACCTTTAAATATGATCTCGAGGAACCTTGTGTCTTTTTCATGTAGTCTTACTATTTATAAGTTTGTATAGCTTTTGATTACCCCTTACAGTCCAGGAGAGAATATGAGCGACAAATCGCCGAAGAAGAAGAGCAATATCTGCGTAGTTTTCAGGTATTTTCCCACAGCCCACAACTGAATTTTCAGTACCAATTCGACATAAATATAATCTGAATTCTTGGATATTAGGCAGCGGTGGAATCACAGTATAATGCTGTGCAAGAGCTAAAGGAGACTCCTCCAGCTCCAACAGATCAGGTGCTTTGACGTACATAATGTGCTGATAAAACTTATTATGAAGACGTGTTTCTTCTTTGCTTATATTCCAGTAATTGAGCAGTGACTTTTGACTGAGTTTATGTTGTCTGGCCATGTAGTGCACCATTGAATTTGATGTTTGCATACACATTCAACCCTGAAAAACTAGTTTTAGAGTAAATCATGACTACATTTTGGGTGAGGACATATTTGTAGAACGAATTAGGTAGTCAAAAAAGAACGTAGGAGTTATATGAGAGTTTTCCATGCTTGTAAAATCATTGCAGTTGTGGGGACTTGCATTATATAGTTGGAAGAGGATGAAGAAAGCGGGTTCAAATGATAATATATGACCGAGAATCTAAATTTAGAAGATTTTATACGGTACGCTATATGGTTAGTGACCGTGACTGCAAGTAAAGATGATTTTCCAAGAATGAAGCTGTTTAGATGAGTTCTTGAATCATAATGATCAAGCTATTGTGGCGGCTTATAAGAACAGCAAGTCCATGAATTAAGGATTACATGAGTAAGAAGAATTATGTAAGCAGGAGTAAAAGGAGAATGATGGCCCTGTGTATGATATACTGTCTATAAGCGAGGCCGCTAACGCGATTTTTAACCCGAGCATACAGGATTTGCTTAGTGGACATGTAAAACTATTGCTTTAGGGTTGAGGTCTGAGAATGAAACACAGACCACAGCTTATATTATGTGTCAACTAGCCGTTGAGATGATTTAGGTCTCTAAACTTTGGATCGGGATACATGCCTAGTTTCTGGAAAGAATCTAAATTTCAGTCGTGGGGTCAAATTGTAATTGCTGCTATTGAGTCTCAAATCCCTTTGTTGTATATATTGTCTTAGATTGATTCATTTTGTTGGATAGGATAAAACTTCAGTGGCTAAAAAGAAGAATCCTCCATCTCGGCCTTTAGGCATGGTAATCAAAGTGAAACCCCAAGCGAAGAAAGCAAAAGTGGAAAGTAGAAATGAAAAAGAAACAGCCAACACATGTGGCGGGAAGGTTGATGGGGGAGTGGAAAAAGTGGATAGAGGGTCTATGTCCGTAGCTCCTTCAACTGGATTGGTTTCATATAGTGATAGTGACGATGATAGCAAGGATGATGACTGATACTACAAACTCTTGGATGTGCGGATGTTATCTTCTTTCTTCTTCTTCTTCTGTTTGGCCTGAATTTTGACACAAGAGATTTGTAAATTGGTTGATATTTCTGTGTACTGTTTTAAATTGATTAATCTATTTGACTGGCGCCAACTTGTAGGTAGGTATTCTGTTTTGTTGTTATGCACGTGATTATTTATTCATGAACAAGATCTCCACCACACGGTCCACGCTCATTGCTCTCGGTCGGGTCAATGAGGATATCATATATAATAATCTCTCTTTTTAATCACTCACAAATTACGTCACCCGTGACTTCATGTAGCACCATACGGTGTGCACGACATTTATTGTTATCAGCATTATTTCTTGATATTGAATAAGGTCATGCTTTGGCAATGACGTCGTATTATTAATATTTCCACGCCCTAGCCTAGGAACTCGGTCAAGATGTATATTTATCGTCTCGCTTATATATATATATATATATATATATTCATCCGTCTTATTTTATTAGATATTTTTTTATTATTTTATACTCACATACATTTAAGAAAGTAATATAGTTGAATGGGACAGAGAGAACATATAATATATGCAAATTTCATCGGCTAATCACTAATGCGTATGTATGTATTCATGTTAATTTATATAAGTATAGCTGTATGGTTCAGAAATTGTGTGCACGTATGTATTATTTGAGTTTTATTTATTAGTTTTATAATATACTATCTGTCTTCATACGTTATGTTGCAAGTTTACAAAAAAGAGTGAACTTATATAATATTGCTAACCAAAAGCGAATACAGTAATAAAAGTTTCTACGATAGCAAAAAATTGCTGATGTCTACTAAGATGAAGCAGCAGACGTATGAAGTGCGACTAAGGAAGCATAGAAGCCATCTTTGATGTTGATTAACGTTTCATGCTTCCCTTTCTCCACTATCACTCCATTCTTCACCACAGCGATCACATTAGCTCCTTTGATTGTTGACAATCGATGAGCCACTATGACTGTAGTCCGGTCCACCATAACCCGGTCGAGGGCGTCCTGGACCACTCTCTCCGACTCTGCATCCAACGCGCTCGTGGCCTCATCGAGCAGAAGTATCTTAGGGCTCTTGACGATGGCACGTGCAATGGCAACTCGTTGCTTCTGGCCCCCAGAGAGCTGAACTCCTCGCTCTCCCACCATTGTGTCGTAACCGTTGGCCAACCCGCTAATGAACTTGTGGGCGTTGGCTAGTTCTGCTGCGGCTATGATTTCGGCCTCCGTTGCATCGCCTCCCTTCCCGTAAGCTATGTTTGCTCGGATGGTGTCATTGAACAGAACGGGCTCCTGGCTCACTAGCCCCATCTGCTGCCTTAGCCATCTGAGTTGGAACTTTTGTATCTCTACTCCGTCGATGCTTATATGTCCCGAGTCAGGATCGTAGAATCTCTGCAATAAGGATATGACAGTCGATTTGCCACTCCCGCTCTCTCCCACCAAAGCAACCGTCTTGCCACTGCGTATGGTGAGGGAGAGGTCTCGGAGGATCTGAATATCTGGCCTAGTTGGGTACTTGAAGCTCACGTGTCTCAGTTCTATTTCTCCCTTCATACTCTCTAGCTTCACCCCAGATTCATCATTTGGATCCATGTTGGATTGTCTATCAAGAATCGCGAATACCGAAGCAGCTGCGCCCTTGGCTTTGGTGGAGTCCGGAGCTAACGAACTTGATTGGGAGATTGCTATGGCAGCCATTGTTAGAGCAAAGAAAACCTGCATGCAACATTATATTAATTGATGATTACTGTTTTTACCATCCATCCATGCATCGGATTTCAATGATATGATCAACTTACTCGAAAAACATCACCAAATGTGATTTTGCCATCTTCAACAAGTCGAGCTCCTGCGTAGAAGCTTGTAGCATAGACCAGAAACAGCAACGCAAACGACAAACCAAACCCTATGCCACTAATCACTCCTTGTCTAATCCCATTCTTCATCGGACCTTCACACTTCTTTTTGTACATTACCATCACCTTCTCTTCTGCACAGAAGGAAGCCACTGTACGTATACTCCCAACCGCGTCGTTAGCAACTTGGCTTGCTTCTTCATACATCGCCTGCAAGTGCACAACAATATGTATGTATATATTAGTACTAATAACTAAAAGTAATATAACTGTAACTGTAACTTTTGCTAATAATTAATCAATATTTACCTTTGCATCTGCGCTGAATCCTTTCAAGAACATGACCTGCATATACCCACTAAGTCCTATGAGAGGTATCATAGCAAGTATGATGAGTGCCAGCTGCCAACTAGCTTGGAAAGCAATACCCAATCCTACAATTGCTGAGGATGAGTCTTGAACCATTTGTGCGAGCGCGTCTCCCACTAGAGCACGAACGCTTGCTGCATCAGCGGATAGCCTTGCTCCGATCACTCCACTCGAGTGTTGAGGCTCGTCAAACCAAGAAACTTCCATGCTAACGACCTTCTCGAAGCACATCAGCCTTATCCTTTTGATCAATCTATTCCCCGCTACACCAAAAAGATACGTCCTCGCTGGCATTGCCACTAGCGACACGCCTCCAAGCCCCAGGAATACCAGCGCCCAAAGTTTTGAGTCCTTTCGCAGCACATGTGGCGGCTCGAAAAAGGTCTTGATCACACTCGATATCAATATCCCAAATACAGGCATCACTGCACCGTTCACAACCGCAGCTATGGTTCCCAGTATCAGGATTGGTATCTCGGGCTTATTGAGATAGGCAAGGCGACGAATGGGGACTTTAGGAGGTTTCTCTGAGGAAGTGAAAGCAGCTCCATCTTCTAATGTTGTGGGGTCGGAAGGATTCATGGTAGGAGGTAGACCAAATGACGACATTGGTAATGAATGGCGACGGCTGCTGTTTCCTAATTCAGAGGATCCTTTACTAATGGAACGCAGGAGCGAGTGCTTGCGGCTTAACTGTCGACCAGATTCCATGCTCATGCCTCTTTCATCATTGTTTTCAGAGTCTTTGTTTGCTTCTTGTAAGCGTATTAGCTGAGAATATGCCCCTTCGGGATCCTCCAGTAGCTGATCATGAGTGCCTGTGGTAAGTACCATGCACAAATTAATAAACAACACAATGTCAATGAATACATATTACTCCAGTATTAATGGAAATTAAGAAATTTGTAGCTACCTTTCTCAACCATCTTTCCTTGATGAATGACTGCAATCATATGAGCATTCCTGACAGTGCTGAGGCGATGGGCCACAATGACGGTGGTTCGGTTTACCATGATCCTGTCCAATGCCTCTTGCACGACTCTCTCAGATTCCGTGTCCAGCGCACTTGTAGCCTCGTCTAAGAGCAATATCCTAGGGTCCTTAAGGATTGCTCTAGCAATCGCGATTCTCTGTTTCTGTCCTCCAGAGAGCTGAGTGCCATGTTCACCAACCATGCTATCCACTCCCTTTTAATCATGACCACATATATATATGCTTATTACTACATGAAACTTGAAAACGAAATGAATATAAAGCTTAATATAATTACCTGAGGCAGTTTATCGATGAACTTAGCAGCATTGGCTAGTTCTGCAGCCACTCTGATTTCCTCATCAGTAGCACCATCCTTTCCATATGCAATGTTATCCTTAATGCTACCGGAGAAGAGCACGGGTTCTTGGCTGACAAGACCGATTTTAGACCTAATCCATTTGAGCTGGAACTCCTTAAGATTGACTCCATCGATAAGCACTTGGCCAGCTTGAGGATCGTAGAATCTCTCAATCAAGCTCACCACAGTTGATTTGCCACTCCCGCTCTGTCCAACCAAAGCTGTGGTGGTGCCGCTAGCTATGAAGAGAGAGAAGCCTCTGAATATTAGCTCATCTGGCCTAGCAGGATAGCTAAAGTATACCTCCTTTAGTTCTATGTCCCCACGAATGTCTTGGAGCTTTTTCCCCTCCGTATCATACGCATCTATCTCAGGCTTCCTTTCTATAGTCTCAAACATCTTGTAGGCCGCAGCTCGACCCGCTGCAAACGCAGTCATGCAAGGAGATGCCTGTCCCAGAGACCTGCAGGGCAGGAATCAATAATCATGAAAAGTTAGTTAATGGATGTATGTATGGATATGTATAGATGATACAATTTGATGTGAGAGAAGGAATGAAAGCTTACATTGAGCCAGTTAGCACAGCAATAATCACAGTGAGCACTTCGCCACCGGAGTAACCTTTCTCCAATATCATTTTGGCACCAAACCATATAGCCAATGCATAACTGCAGAATATTATGAACATAGCAGATCCAAAGCCTAAGCCTGTGGCCCACCCTTCCTGCACACCTGACTCGTAAGCCTTGACAAGGGACTTCTCATACTCAGCCACTGCTCGTTTTTCTCCCGTAAATGAGGCCACCTGGATCCATTCATTATTCAGACATTTATTACAAGCACAAGGGATGAAGGAAGGTGAAGGGTGAAGTGAAGTTACAGTTCTGATAGAGCCGATTGTCTGCTCTACGACGATTGCAGCCTTAGCATATGCGTTCTGGCTGCGAGAGGCCACCTTAGATAAGACAACGGACATGACTCCACCGGAGATGACAAGCAGAGGAATGGAGGAAAGCATGACGAGAGTGAGAAGCCATCCTTTAATAAATGCAATGACAAAGCCCCCAACAAACGTAGCTAGCAGCTGTATGAATTTGCCAACCTTCTCCCCCATGGCATCTTGAATGAGTACAGTGTCGCCCGACATCCGTCCCACTACTTCTCCGGTATTAGTTTCCTTATCAAAGAAAGCAACATCCTGTCTCAAGATTGTCTTCAGGTACAGACTCCTTATCCGTGCAGCCTGCCTTTCCCCGGTGATCATCCACGCACACACCTCTACACACACACAGATATACTATTATTCAATACAAGATAGCTAAGTAATTAAGATTGAATGAATTAATGTGATGTTAATTGCTTACGCAGAAATGCAGCAACACCACATCCCGCAGCCAGATACACAAACTTTAATGCTACCTGTAATGCAGTTGGGACAAATTAAGAAAACAATGAATGAAATTAATATTGTTGAGTTGATGTGAAAATGAATGTGGACCTTAGAAACAACTGCAACGACGTCTTGGTTGGCTTGATTTTGGCCGAAAGAATCGACAAGATCCCCGAAAAGGATAGTCATAAGAGGCATGGAGATGCCATTCCCAAAGGCACCAATGGTACCAATAATCATGAGCAATTTGTCCAAGGAATCAGCGAATGCAAACAGCTTCCCAAACGACACCGCTTTCTCCTCTTTCTTTGCATCTCCATTACTAGTACTAGTACTAGTACTAGTAGTAGTAGTACCATCCTGTTGCTGTTGATGTTGCCTCTCCGATGTCGAAGCAGCTTCTTCCATCCTACCTATGCCTATCAACGATTCCTGCTCATCCCAATATATACATGTAAATTAGAGAACTAAAGCATCTCATCAGCTGTATGTCTTGCTGTTCACACATATCATCAATCTTAGGGCTACAACTACAACCAGGAAAAGCAACAACATCTCTCTCTCTCTCTGTCGTATTATATGAGTATACATATAACATATAAGTATGTACATGTGTGTAAAGGTGTGGTTTTTATTACAAGGAATGCCTCTTTCTTTCTTTCTTTCTTTCTTTCTTTCCCTTTTCTCATTCAATCATATCAGCTCGTTTTTTTGTCTTACAGATTCATATATAATACAAGCAAGAAATATGTTATTCAAGACAGTATTCAGAGAGAGAGAGAGAGAGAAATGGTGCTTACTCACAGAACCCAGATCAGGAGTGCAGAAAATAGATTTCTGTCAGTTGGAGAAAGAAGAAGAGATTCAACACCACCACCAACCAAAGAAAATGCTTTACAGGCAAATACATAAGTGTATGTATAAACTTAAGAGATAGAGCTATTTACCTGTCACCTGCTGACTGCTGTGTTAATTTAAAAATATAAGAATATATATAAAAAAGGAGGATCTGTTGTTATGAAGCTAGGCTACTAGCTTTGGCAAGAGTTGAACGGGGCCTAATGTGAAGGAAAGTAAAGTTTAACGAGACAATTGATTATGAGGAGACGTGTAATTTAATCAAAGGTTGAGTATGAAAAGCTAATTAAAATGAAGAATTTCTAGTTATATATAGGTGGAGGAGTTGGCCCCAACCTCCAACTCTTCTTCTTCCCTTTCAACAAAATATGTATTAAAAAAGTAAAGGCAAGGAGAATAGTATTGCGTGCTGAGGAAGCACAGCACTACGTGAACTTGCATCGCATCTTCCTCTTCCTCTCTCTCTCTCTCTCTCTCTACATGTGCCGCCGAATCATCAATATTCAATACTAGTATCACGGAGTAGTATATTTTTACAAAAATACTCCCTCCGTTCCCCTTCAATTGTCCAGTTTGATTTATTGACTTTTTGACACGCATTTTCACCGAGCCGGGAAACGAGTTATAAAATATAATTTTGAAGTATTATTTCTTTTACGGGATACTATAGAATAGGTCAAACTGGACAATTGAAGGGGGACAGAGGGAGTAGATACTACTACCTTCAACCCATACAAGTAATCTCATTCACTTTTTTGACTTTTCCGACATGCGTTTCCACCGAAACCTAGTACGGGTTTTAAAATATAATTTTGAAGTATCGTTTTTTTTACGGGATTTTTTATGGGTATCCCGTAAAAAAAACGATACTTCAAAATTATATTTTAAAACCCGTACTAAGTTTCGGTGAAAACGCGTGCCGGAAAAGTCAAAAAAGTGAATGAGACTACTTTGATGGGTTGGAGGTAGTATATCGTATCAACACCGTACCCAATATCACATTTGTTTTAGTAACTTTAATAGTGTTAATACTACCTCCATCCCATTATATTAGTTCACATTTATTTCAAACATTTCGGCACGCGTTTTCACCGAAACTTAGGACGGATTTTAAAATATAATTTTGAAATATTTTTTCTTTTACGAGATACTATGAGTGTCGTTGTATCCCATAAAAAAAATACTTATTTTAAAACTCGTCCTAAGTTTCAGTAGAAATGTGTGCTGAAATGTTTGAAACAAATATGGACTAATATGATAGGACGAAGGTAGTACTAATTTCGTTGTTCAACTCAACTTCAACAATTATCTCAAAAAAAAATAAAAAAAAAAAATAAAATAAAATTAAACTCAACTTCAATAATACTCCCTATTGAAGGTTACGCTTTTCTTGTTTGAATTATCCATTATTAAATGATTCAACTACCTGATCGTGCAATTAATGTTTCAATATTATGACTCCTGTGTCCAAAAATAGTAAGGAAGAAAGAGGATGGAAATAAGTAAAAATTTAAGAATAAACTATAATATACTAATAAATTTCAAAAAAAAATCATCTTTTATTTTTTATTTTATAGAATGTTTAAACTCATAAATTTGTTGGAAATCATGAGCTAGGTCATTTAAAATAAAGTACTATGCAATTTTCGTTTGAAGGGTCCACTACCATTATTTTGATGTAACCTATATCTTTTCTTTTCTATTGGAGACTGTGCAATGTTTTTTGACATCATATATCTCTATATTTTAGTAGAAAGATTTCTCGGTTTCGCATTGAATCGCGCGGGAGCATTATTAATATATTATTACGAGCTAGTGCGTTCCCCAGTATTCCCATATCACTATATATCTACTTAGGCTCTGTTTTGTAGGCAAGATGAAGCAAGATAAAGGCAAGATGAGATGAGTCAACTCCCTTCATCCGGCGTTTGATAGCATTTTACAAAAAGTGAAAAGCCCGAACATCATCTACCCGGCCCGTTGCTATTTACTGTTTTTCCCACTTGACTCAACTCTCCAAAATGGTGAGTTGAAGGGAGATGACCCTCTCTTCTCACTTTGTAATAATAATAATAATAATAATAATAATAATAATAATAATAGGACTCAATAATATTTTAATAATGTAGATTGCAGTTGTTGTTAAATAATAATAATATTAATAATATTTTATAGATATTGTCGGTTATAATTATATAATTAATAAATAAATATGACTCAATAATAATAACAATAATATTATTAATAATAATTCATTATTATTGTTATTATTATTAAAAAAAATTATCTCACTTTGAAAGATTTGCTACCAAACAACATATGATTCATTCATCTTGAATACTATTCATATGACTCATCTAGAGATGAGTCATCTAGAGATGATTTCAAAAATGTACCAAACACTGCCTTAATACTTCATTCGTTATTTTGGATTTGACTCATTCTTTTTGGATATGTAAATTAAAAAATGTAATAAAAAATTTAATGTGTGGTGATGAATTAGAGATACAGGTAATGTTAGGGATAAATATAGTATTTGTTAGGCTAAAAATGGAAATGAGACAAGTAAAAAAAAAACAGCCTAAAATAGAAAGTGAGACAAGTGAAAAATAACAGAGGGAGTAATAAATTAAGTACTGTATTAAATATTAATATTGTTTATTAGAGTCTAATTAATGAATCAACTCAGTCTGATTACTGGATGGTAATAAGTATAATAGTAATAGTAATACTCCCTCCGTCTCAAGATTCATGACCCCTTTCTTTTTTGCATTATCGGCAAACATTTTCACGCTTCTCGGTGATGAGTTTTCAAATGAATTTTTGATGTATTTTTCTTTTTACGGGATACTACGACACTCGTAGTATCCCGTAAAAAGAAAAATACATAAAAAATTTATTTTAAAACTCATCACCGAGAAACGTGAAAATACTTGCTGAAAATACAGAAAAGAAATGGGTCATGAATCTTGAGACGGAGGGAGTAGTAATAGTAATAGTGGGGAGCTTATTCATTCTATTATTAAATCCATAAAGTTGAAATGCTTAAAAATCGGCGATAGTTGGTGTCAGGCTCATCACCGTACCCTTACAAATACAATATTTCTATACGGAGTTTAATCCCTTCTTATGACTATTTATACAAAGTTAGGCGTATTTTAATAGAATTACTACTCCCTCTATTATTTTTTACCTGTCTCACTTTTCATTTTGAGTTATTTTTTTTGACTTGTCTCATTTTCATTTTTAGCCTAACAAACACCACATTTATCCCTAACACTATCTTTATCTCTAATTCATCACCACATATTAAATTTTTTATTATATTTTTTAATTTGTGTGCCCAAAAATAATGAGTCAAGTCGAAAATAACAGAGGGAGTACTAGAACTAGAATTAATAATGAAAACAACATTGACAAAGAGGGAACGACGTAGATTCATTGAATTTATTAACTTTTGGTTTGATGGTCAAAGTTGTTGAGCGTTTACTTTTAGTTGCCTCAGGTTTCTTAGCTCACACGATATTTTCGTGGAGAAGAAGCATCTACAGTACAATTATATGGGCTAGCCGGCCCAAACTCGCCCGTTCTTAGCGTTGACAAATAGAATTTTCCTACTTTATAAAATTCTCCAAAAATATATGTTTAGATACGAAGTATTTTATAATAAAATTTCATTTGTAATTAATTTGTTAGTAGAAATATAACAATTTAATTTAATATTTTATTTCAGAATTGCAACAATCTATCGAACTTTAATCACCTGGATATAATTTTTTTTAGCGTTGCTTCAACACTTTCCCACTCATTTTATGTCTCTTTTGAATCATAAATTAATTTAGGGTTTTTTTCAAAAAAGAAAAAGAAAAAAAAGAAGATTTATTTAATACCTCTTGTTGTTGATTTATATATATATATATATATATATATATATATATATATGTGTGTGTGTGTGTGTTTGTAGTAAATCATATGAAAACTAATTATTACGTGAAACCTGCAACGCATCATAAAATATTGCATTTTATGCATAAAATGATGTATTTTTGTACAAAAATGTTGCATAATAAAATATATTATTTTTATATATATAATGCATCATCATGAGAATGCATTATATATATATATATATATATATATATATATATATATATATCACTCTCCTGCCCATAAATATTACAGCAGTGAGCAGTTGCCCGTTACTACCTCATATCAAAATATATAAGAGAATTTATATAAAGATTAAGACTGCTAGTGGTGATGAGAAATTATATGTTGTACAGTAGTTTTTAAATATAAATATAGCAATATTATATTGGTTTATAAGAAAGAGCGATAAATAATGAGCAATTCATTAGAAAAAGTGTTACTAGTAAAGAGTACATATCGACCAGTTGAATTTATTTTTTTATCTAGCCTAGCCGCTTGTTGTTCATAATAATGAGAAATAGGTTAATAAGAGTAAGAATTCTTAGGTAGTCATATTTGTCAGTTCCAAAAAGAGTTAATTGATGTATATGGGGGGAGGAATATATCAATTTTTAACAGTTTTCGAATTTAAACTATTTTGTCAAACCAGCTCGTGCAAAGCAGCACGAGTATCAAAGAGCAGCTCGTTCTGTTATGCGGAAGTTGGTGGTTTGTTGGAAAACTCTTAGAAAATTCTTTTCTTGTTTTGATATGCTTAGGAGCACGTTGAAATGGAGAATGCTTGGTGAATGAATGTTAGTAAAGATAAAGAGAAATTGATTGAAAGTAAGATATAGAGATAGAGAGCACTATACAGTCAATTTTAGCGTGGTTCGGGAATATTCCCTACGTCCACGTCAGTTTCCGTCGAAACTGAAAATCCCTTTAACCTTTGGATTGGTCTCTCTTTTGTTTTTACTAGCTGAGTACCAATCCCAAATTCTGTCTAACTTGACGAAATTCAAGCACGAATTACGAGGTCGTGACCTTACAACTTTCCTTCAAACAAGCTAATAAAAGCTAAAGTGCTCTTCCAATTGTAGAGTTTGATCTTCTCAACAATGGCGGAGCGACATAATTTCTTCTTCTTCAACGAACAAGAGCTGAACTTTGAGAAGGGTTGGTTTCTGTTTGAGTTCTTAAGCAGCATTAAACGCTTCAAGAACCCCAGTGGTTTTCAGATTCAGAAATCTTGAGTATCAACACTTGGGAATTATCTTTGATTTTCTAGTGTTGAGGTTGCTGTGAAGCTTGAGATTTCTGTAGAGTTTCGGCTCTTAAATGAAATTCCCATAATAAACAACTCTGGATGGTTGAAGTATTTATTGGCCCAGTTTTTAAAAACTAGCCGTTAGAGTCATGCAAAGTGGCAGAGAGCCGTTGGTGCTGACTCACTTCTAGCCGTTGAGATTCGTCCTAGTTGGCAGCCAACGTGGCGCCAAGACAGAATGTCCTTAGCTGTTGACATCGAACAACACGATCTTTAAGCAGTAGGTAACCAGCACGATGAAATCTTCAAAGTAATGCAACTGGTCTTCTACTAGCAGATTGATGAGGAAGCATAATGTCAGATCAATCTCCTATAGGAGAGCACGTTCTCATCCTTTACAAGTTCGATCATTTTGTCTATTACAATTTAGCTTATCGATCTGCGCTATACAAAAGCAGATCATTCCTATCAATCTCTACTCTAGAAAAGAGTAAAATAAGTCTAAGTGTGGTTTCGAAGAACATCATCAAAATCAACTGCAGAGGGTTATTTCCCCCTTTTTGATAATGTCGAAACCCAACACTGTACAAAAATTTCCTAAGGCATCAGAGCTATAAACTCTAACAAGTAAGAGCAGGAAATGTAAGCACGACTTAATAAATAAGCAAGTAAATAAATCAGTAAGACAAATAGCCTGGACAAAGAGGTATTGTCATCAAGTCAAAATAAGTGATCCTGTTTTCATTACGATATCAGAGCAGAAGGGTACATATACATTTAATACAGCTCGATATGACAAAAACACAAAATGAAATACTGATCACTTCCTTTGCAGTTTGGCACAATCTTATCTTCTCTTTTCAAACGAAACGAGCTGCATGCTCTCGTAGATATCATCTCTGATATGCCTGTACATGGCATCTTTTGGATTAACTGAGACCTTCAATAGTAGAGCAGTAGAGCGCACGAAGGTCTCAATCACAGAACTCATAGGTCGAAGATTTGAGTCACTTTGGGTGTATGTGTGTGTGAGTGTGTTGTGTTGCCTAATAATAATAATAATAATAATAATAATAATAATAATTTTATGTATGTTGATAAGTGATTTAAATTATAGGCCATTTATTCGAATTGAAATTCTATCCGACATGGAATCCTCCTCTTAAAATAAATATTTTTATAAATTAATTATATTAAATTAATAATTAATATGACAAAGCTGTCAAAATTTAGAGAAAAATAACCAAAAAAAAATAAATAGAAAACATTCCATGTAGGATTAGATATTCATCAATACAAGAGGATACACAGTAATAAATTTGATAGTTACGGGCCATAAATTAAAGAAAGCCTTAATAGGACTGTTGTGGTAGCCCAATCATATATATCCCTCCTTTTCGTTTCTGCTGTTGGTAAAATCTTTCAAGTGCTATTGAATGATTAATATGAAATCATATGTTTCAAATCCATTTTAGTTTTTGATATGTTATGTTTATTTTCTAAGTTGTGAATAACTTAATTGGAAGGGATGAATAAGTACCGTAAGCAATAGTAATAAAATACTAATAATTAAGTTAAGGATGATGAGATTTTTGTAGCTCAATCCAATCCAATCGAATCCAGTCCATTCATTCCATTCCAAAGTGTGAATTTTCTCAAGCATAGCCTAGCCTAGCCCAGTATTACATGAAAAGAGGGAATAATAAATGTAATCTCCGACGACAAAATACACATTTTAATTATGAGCTCAACCCTGCTGCAGCGCATCTCCATTACATTGTTTGTTTGTTTGTTTGTTTGTTGCTAAAGTATTTCTGCAAGTAATCATGAAAAACAAAAAAAGATAATCGCACATATACTATATGAGTATACAATTAGATGCACATGCATTAATTATACAGTATTAATTGATTGATGGTAGGTAACTGATGAAAGGGTGAGGATAATTAACATTAGCATTCAGGGGCGGACCCAAGAAGGGACAAAGGGGTGCATGGGCACCCTCCAATTTTTTTTTTTTGTTTTTTTATAACTATAATTTTGATAAAATTTTGAAAAAATTACACTACAGCTCCCTCGGCCTTGTCCCTACAGCTCCCTCAGCCTTGTCCCGGCTCCCCTCGATAGTTTCTTCTGGGTCCGCCCCTGTTAGCATTAGAATATGTCATGGAAGGATGAGGGAGTGGGAAAAGGGGAGGAGGAGGAGGAGGTAGTTGGCGTTGGCTGTGATATTTGTCTTCGTCTCTGTCTCTGTCTTTGCCTTGTTTGTCTTTGTCTAATATGTTGGGCTGCTGCTTCTGCATGAAAAGATTGCCTGAACACTGTCCGAACTGATACTTTTGAAGCTCTATGTTACTTGATCTGCCTATCTTCTCCAACACTATCTCCGGATTACCAATCCCATTTATTTCCACCATCCCCTTCTCATCCATTTGGAACCTCACTTCTGCACGCATATAAAATTAATATTGTACATATATATATATACAATTTATCACTATATACATTACTTACTATTATTTATTAAATCATATACATCCACTACCTATATATATACCTACCTTTGCAACTCTTGAGCACTCTTATTACAGAACTTTCCCATCCTTGTTTAAAGGACTTGACTTTTAGGATACATGTCTGCACCCACAATATTATTAATTATCAAACGAATCTGCATATATGCCCCCATAAACTTATGCTTTATGTAAAACTAAACTCACCATGAACGCTAGCTGCTCCTTCTCTTTATCACGTCGCCCTCCACAAAGATTTCCCATTCGTTTGCTTTCAATGGATAATTTTATTTATTCTATCCAATTAATATAATCCCTGAATGAATGAATTAATTAGAAAAATAAACAAACGTAAAATCATGAAAGCACAGAGTTTTACCCACAGAATTGCTGCGGCTTCTGTTAGATCAACTGCAATTCCAAGAAGTGAAAAGGGTTATTTATAATTATAATCTCACAGAATCTACCCTTTTTTCTACTTTTACCAAACTCTGGATGCATTGCCGGATATAGCTTCCACTCACTATGGTACGTAGGTATTTATTAAATGCTAAAATATTTGCTCCGCATGGAAATTTTTAGGAGTAAATTAAACACATCCTTAAATAGAGAGGTAAAGATTAATATAGCCTTTTTTATAAGACGAGAGAAAATTTTAGCTCTCAATATCAAAATAGGTTAATTCTACCCATTTCTTACTCATATTGATACCGATGCCTTTGTTAAAAATTAATTAATAAAAAAAATCATCCTAGCCTAATTTCCAATCTTTTTCCTCTCTCTCTCCGTCGTTGGTCAGTGGTCAGCAGCACCATGCCGCCGCTATTCAGTTTCCACCGCCGCTGTTGGTATCAACTGGTCAGAAACACACAGAGGTACTCACAGAGCGCTGTACAGTGACAAACTCGATGAGCACAAACACAGCGGAATAGTTTAGAATGAAAAACAGATCAAGAAAAATAAGAACACAAAAATAATTTGTGCAAGATATCGTGAGAAACACACAGAGATGTTCACTGTAAGCAGCACTGTGAGTGCAACAATGAACAGAAACGCAGCGAAAAGTTTTGAACGAAAAATTGAAACAGAAAAACACGAACCCAGAACTGGTTTGTACAAGATATTGTGAGCATATCTTCCGTACCTCAAGGCGAAACGATTTACTATAATTCACAAAGAATTACAAACTAGAATTGAGAAAAAGAACTATGGAAAAAATACTAACCCTAAAGTTAGTTTACTCAACTCACACACAACCTTTTGGACCTCTCTCTCTATTCTATGATTCAATCTTCTCCTCTCCAAAAAGCATAACTCCCTTCTCCAAGAATTGAAGTATATATCTCTGAATTCTTCATGCTCTCCATCCCACGTTCTGCATATCGAGTAGTGGACTCGGGCTGCGTTCTTCATCCCACGATCTCTCTGAAACATGTTTGACTAGGTCTTCTTCTTATGTAGATCAGCTCCACAAATATAGGAATATAGTAATCAAACAATGGGCCGTATAAGATATCTTCATTCCACATCAAGGCCCAATTGTCCAAGTCCAATATCCAAGCCCAAAGAATATCCTACTTGATCCACCAATCTTGAATCCATCGAACCTGCACAAATAAACTCTTGAAAATAACAAGTGAAGAAAGTCCAAAACATAAGAGAATTGAAATCTACAAGTAGATTTCAACAAACTCCCCCTTTTTGACTTTCTTTACAAAACCACATAAATTCTAAAATGGATAACCACCAGAATTATGCAAACCAAATGCTAAAACCAAACATATAGTTTATAGCACAAAACACTGTAAACAAAAACCGTGCAGCAACAATATCCAATCCAAACCATCAAAACACAAAACAAGCAGAAATAAACAAAGTGTCCAACACTTTAAACAAAACTGTCAATTCTGCAAACCACACAGCTGGATCAACATTTCATCAGCCTCCTCGTCTACATCATAAACATCAGCTAGCTCTTCTTCAGCATCTGCATCATCACCATTATCTCCCCTTTTTTTGTGAAGAAAGCAAAAGATCAAGCTGCTGGTGTTGGTGTTTAGCAAGGGACAGAGCAGTGTTGGCGACAGAGTGACTGTGTCTTTGCAGGAGGCTGAGTGACATTGACAGTGGAGTTGACTATTAATGATTCGAAGGCATGGAATCCAGATGCTTGATAGAGGACGAAAGGGTTGAAGAATTTGGCTTGTGGAGCAGAAGGCGAAGGAATCAAAGCAGGAGTTGAAGTGATTTGAGTCAGTGTGGGTGTAGATGTGAGAAGGACAGAGAAGATAACATAGACTGACAAAGAGAGAGGGGTGTACACATAGATTTAAAGAGGGATGATATGAGAGACCTCGTATCATAACCTTTAAAATCGAAACTAAGATATGGAGAGATAGAGACAAATAATTGAGATAAGTACGATTGACATGAAGGTCAAACGTTGAGATATGTCAACTATACCCCACAGAATAAAGAGACATCCAAAGCAATAAAAACTTTCAAGGGAAATGTTCCATCACACACCCCAAAACCATGTTGTTGTGCTCTGTATTGTAAAATTATAAATTATATCTGGCAAGATAAATTTATTTCTTTTTTTTTCTATTTTTTTGTATGTACACTGTTATGCAAAGTCTTTGACACTAACTGTGCTCCAAGTTATACGGTTTTTTTTTTTTTTTTTAAATAAAGAAAGATAAGATATACTAGCCAGAACTTCATTGGTTGCACAAGGCAGAATGCAGAGCTAGCAACATCCACCTAACTTTTCAGATGGAACACATTCCGAGAGAGTTTCTAAGTTTAGAAAATCTCTCAAAATCAAGGGGTTTCGTAAAGATATCAACAATTTGATCCTCAGTTCGAAGGTACTTTACCTCAAGTATTTTCTTCACCAAATCTCAAAGGAAGAGATATCGGGTGTCGATGTGTTTAGTGCGACCAAATTGGACAGGGTTCTTTGTGATGTGGATGGTGCTAGTGTTATCACAGAGTATAGTAATACCCTTCCCCTCAAGTTTATAGTCCCCCAACACCGTTTTCAACCACAGCAATTGAGTAGCACAACTCTCAGCTGCCACGTACTCAGCCTCTGAAGTTGACAGTGTTACGCAATTATGTTTCTTGTTGTGCCAAGACATAATGTAGTTGCCGATGTAACAACAACCTCCACTAGTGCTCTTCCTTCCTTCCAAGTCTCCTCCCCAATCTGATTATGGATTTGCTTGAAACTTGGCACAAGGATAGACACTAAACAAAATATTAGGTCGAGCTGATGTTAAGTATAACGAACTCCTTATCATTGAGTGGTACACAACAACATCCACTTCATATGTCAGAATTCCTCCAACAATGGGTTTGAAATGCTCCAGCAACTCCCTTGATCTGGTCATGTGCCTGGAACAAGTACTATCAAAATACCAGGCTCACCCTATCTTTGTACTTGAAGCAGCAAAGATAACATTGCACAAAACTTTACTTTTACCCTTCGAACCAGTAACTTCTTTACCTTTACCTTTGAAGGATGTCCCACCTTCCATTTTCTTTTCTTTGAGCATCTTTCTTTTTTGCTTTTCCTTCATCCATTCTTTACAGTAAGACCTAATGTGTCCGGCTCTATGACAGTGATGACACTTGAACGTTCTCTTCGGTGAAATTACTGACTCAAGCAAATCAGAATTCGATCTAACAAATGGTTCTCCATTTGTTGATGACACATTAGAAGAAGCAGGTTTAGAGATTTCAATAAATCCTATACCACTAGTGCCTATTTGAGGTTGAGCTAGAACTTCATCCAACTTTGTAAAACCAGTATTCAGTTTGTGAAATGTTTTCTCAGCTAGATCAAGTTTAAAAGCTTGCTTACCTAGCTCAGAATCTTTTTGTATGAGCATTACCTCTAATCTCACAAGCTGAGTCTTGAGCTCATCATTCTCCTTGGTCAGGACCTCATTTCTTCTGACTTGCTTCTTGAACTTGGTTAACAACTCATCATATGAATCTTTAAGTTCCACCAATACCTAAAGTGAATCATCAACAAGCTCCAATTCTTCACTTACTTCATGTACAGGTTCTACAGTACTCGTTAGACAAAATAAATTAGAATAATCATTAGAATCATCAATGATCGATGATACTGTAGCCACCATTGAGGGCTCCTCTATGGTCGGTTCTGGGATCTCTGTAACAGGTTCAGCTATTTCATCATCACTTAATGATATGAAATTTACAACTTTACCTCATTTTCTGAATGTGTTAGCGCACTCATTAGCATAATGACCATACCCTCAACATTCATGACATTGAATTTTGGAGTAGTCCCTCTGCTTGAACTGCTGTGGATCCGACATGTTTCTTCTTGGGGGAACAACATTCTATTGTAGTGCACTTAGGAGTACTTTAAGAACTATAGAGCTGCCAACTCTCCTATTTGGATCCAAATTGTTTTGATCCCTTCCTCTACCTGCAAACCTATTGAAATTTTGACCAAAACATTTACCTTTTGAGTTAAAAGTTCCATGATTGGTTCATCCATGTCATCAAAGATGACATCATCATCAGCTTGTTCAGATGGGCTTACTCGTGGTGGTGTGTACACAGAGCTGGATGATGAGGCTTGAAGAGCTAGACTTTTCTTCGGTGTGTATCCTTCTGATGCTTCCAGATCCATTTTAAACATTTTGAGGTCGTTCATTGCTGCAGTAAACTCAAGGGCACCCACATTCTTTATTGTAGTGATTGCTGTGACCTTTTGCTGGAACTTGGGAGTTAGCGTACGCAACGCCTTTGACACCATGAGCTTGTTGGGAATGGGCTCTCCAAGATCCATGCACTCGTTGACAATATCCAAGATTTTGTTGCAGTAATCACCCACTGATTCATCATTCCTCATCCGAAGATTCTCAAACTTAGTAGTGAGAATACGTACCCTTGTGTCCTTGACAGCAGTGTCACCTTGGCAGTGGAGTTCCAAAATATCCAAGCCTATTTTGCAGACTCACAATTCTTGATCAACTTAAACATGTTGACATCCACTGTAGAGAAGATTGCATTGAGAGCTTTGTCATTGAAAGTTGCCGCCTCATTCTCTTCCCTTGTCCATTCGCTTGTTGGCTTTCGAATAGAGTCTCCCTCTTCATCCGTCTTCTTCGGATGTGACCAGCCATGAAGAACATGAGACCATGCTCTAGCATCAATGGATTTGATGTAGTGTCTAACCCTTACTCTCCAAAACGAGTAATTCAAACCATCCAACACTGGAGGTTTGTTGAACACCGTGCCGGTGAGATCCATCTCGCCGTACCAGGACTGTCACTCAGTGTATCGAGTGTCAGCTCTGATACCACTTGTAGGTATCAACCGGTTAGAAACACACAGAGGTACTCACAGAGCTCTGTACAGCGACAGACTCGATGAGCACAAACGCAGCGGAATAGTTTAGAATGAAAAATAAATAAGAACACAAAAATAATTTGTGCAAGATATCGTGAGGAAACACACAGAGATGTTCACTGTAAGCAGCACTGTGAGCGCAACAATGAACAGAAACGCAGCGAAAAGTTTTGAACGAAAAATTAAAACAGAAAAACACGAACCCAGAACTGGTTTGTGCAAGATATCGTGAGGATATCTTCCGTGCCTCAAGGCGAAACGATTTACTATAATTCACAAAGAATTACAAACTAGAATTGAGAAAAATAACTATGGAAAAAATACTAACCCTAAAGTTAGTTTACTCAACTCACACACAACCTTTTGGACCTCTCTCTCTATTCTATGATTCAATCTTCTCCTCTCCAAAAAGCATAACTCCATTATCCAAGAATTGAAGTATATATCTCTGAATTCTTCATGCTCTCCATCCCACATTACTCTCCATCCCTCGTTTTGCATATCGAGTAGTGGACTCGGACTGCATTCTTCATCCCACGATCTCTCTAAAACATGTTTGACTAGGTCTTCTTCTTATGTAGATCAGCTCCACAAATATAGGAATATAGTTATCAGACAATGGGCCGTATAAGATATCTTTATTCCACATCAAGGCCCAATTGTCCAAGTCCAATATCCAAGCCCAAAGAATATCCTACTTGATCCACCAATCTTGAATCCATCGAACCTGCACAAACAAACTCTTGAAAATAACAAGTGAAGAAAGTCCAAAACATAAGAGAATTGAAATCTACAAGTAGATTTCAACAGCCACGACCATCTTCACGACTAACAACTCGGTTTGTTCGTGTTCATGTGCACGACACAAACACGAGTGAAATTAATGAGCGTGTCAGTACTGGCTGCTCGCTATTCTTTTCCACGTTGCAAGTGCAAGTAATATAGAAGCAAAATGGAATCCACATAAACTGAATTTTTCTAAACTCAATTCTATTTAGACTAATGATGTTGGGAACCCTACTCAGTTTATGAGTTTTGATGATGCTTGCCGAAACAACACTTAGAAGTCTTTAACTCTTTTCTAGAGTTAGGTTGCTAGATCAAACTGTCATGTATAGTCATGTTTGATGATCTCACTATGGCAGATCTTAGTTAACCAGTTTGTAGGAGTTCAACACTTGCCTTGAAGAGTTCAATTCTCGCTGATTGAAGAAAGTTCGCTGAAGACTCCAGATTGAAGAGGCAGCATCAACCTGCCTAAATGGGTTGATAGATCTGGCTCATGCATCTTTGGAAGCAAGTTGGACTGCCTCAACGGGAAGAAAGTACATGTGTCAGTGTACGGATCTGACACATCTAATGGCTAGAATTTGACTATTCGCCTATAAATACTCATTCCCTCTACCAGAATACTTACGGGAAATCAAACATTCAAAGCCAAATTGCTGCAGAATTCTCAAGCATTCCAAGCCTTCAAACTCAACGCTTGAAATCAAGATTATTTCCCAAGTGTTGAGTGGTTTGTGAGAGTTCTCATTCTGGTCTAAATTACTTGAGCGTTTACTGCTGCTCGAGTGATTGTTAGAGAGTTTCTACTGTTTCATTGGTTCACTCATTGTATAGAGTCTCTCGTTTGTAATCTCTTTCTACAAAGTTAGGATAAACATTGAGTTAGATTAAGTTAGCAGTTTTAGTTTACAGTAAATTGTAAGAAAGTTTGTACGAGTCACGACTCTATTCGTGCTTAGTTTACGTCGAAGAACTGATGGAAACTAAGGTTGGTTCTCAACCAGTATAAACTAGAGTGAAGGAAAATCCAAAGTAAGGTATTTTTGATTGCAAGATCTGACGTGGACGTAGGAGGGTTATCTTTGAACCACGATAAACTCTTGTGTATCTCCATCTCTTTCAGATTATCTTTATTATCTACTTATTATAGACTGTCGAACTAACAAGCACATCAAACTACATGCATATATAATACTGATAGTTTACACCCAAAAGAATTTTCTAAGAGTTTTTTTTCCAACACAAGCCACCAACTTCCGCACTCCAGTTCAGTTTAGAAAACTCAGTTGTTCACAGTCTGAGTTGGATAAACTGAACTCTCACTCTGATCAAACTCTCTAACTCAGTTCGCTAAGTAAGTTTGTACAAGTCAGTTTGCATTAAAATCGAAAACTATTGGAAATTGGTGTATCCCCCCCCATACACTAATAAACTCTTTCTGGGACCTGGGACCAACAAGTGGTATCAGAGCGGTGTTTCTTTTGACCATCGCCTCTGTATACTAAAAGTCTTTCTAGTTTTAAAGCTTTTGGTCAACTTGGACTAGATCCTAGATCTTTTTTTTTTTTCTTACTGTTACATTGAACTGTCATCATAGAAGCACCACTTCTTAGAGTCTGTGAAGACTTTTCCATTCAGGGTTATGAAGATTGGAGCTTCAGAATCAAGATGTGCCTTAAGGCTCATCATGTACTGATATGGGATGTCATCGATAACGGTCCCACCCCAATCTATGTTCCCCATGATACTGATGTCACCGATAAATCTGAGTACGTGCCCAAACTGAAGGATCCACGCACGTACACTGCTGAGGAACAAAAATAAGCTAGTCTTGACAGCTTCGCCAAGGGACTGATCTACTGAACGGTGAATGAAATTCATCTTGCCAAGATCAGAAACCTCAAAACTGCCAAGGAAATGTGGGATACTTTAAAAGCGACCAGTCAAGGATCGGAGGAGATGCTGAAAAATAAACTCTCCAATGCATACAACAAGCTCGATGATTTTAAAATGAAACATAAAGAAAGTATCGAGCAGATGAAGAACCGCTTTATTGAAATAACGCTGGAGATCAATGCTATTAGACCTGACAAATATACCCAGCGTGAACTCAATCAAAAGGTGATCTGTTCCCTTCCCACAAGCTGACACATGTATGCTGCTATCCACTCCAACCGACCTGACTTCAACAAACTGCCAACCAAGGAGTTGTTTGATCTGTTTACTAGAAGCGAGCACAAGATGACTTGTATTCATGGATCTTCCCACCCATCTACGAGTAGTTCAAAGCCAGAATCTGAAAAGAAAGAGATTGAGGCAGCTTTCAAGCTGAAGCTGCAGTTGAATCTCAAACTATCAAGTCAGATCAACTAACAGGGATGGAAAAGCTGATCCAAGACTTCGCGTTACTAGCTCGACTGAATGAGAAAATGGAGGTAAGAATAAACAAATTCCAAAAATTCTACAAGGATTCCAAGAGAAGCTACAACAACCAAGCTTCCACTCAAACTAACAAGAAAGGACAAGGTAACCCTAGTCCCTCTAAATTCAATTCATCTAACACTCCAACTGGAGGTTGCTTTCAGTGTGGTGAACCATGTCACTACAAGACAGATTGTTCTGACCTAACTCAAGAAGAACGTGATGTTCTACAAGCTAAAAGAGACCGGAAACTGAAAAAGAAGAGGGATGCCCTGATCGCCGAGAATGCATCCAAAAAGAAGCCTACCTTATCTGACACTTCATCAGAAGAAGACTACATCGCATGTGTAGATGGTGAAGATGAAGTGGTCATAGTAGAACAAGCCTACCTAGCTGATGAGGTAGATGAGAACGATGATGAGGAAGAGGAATGTTGAATGGGTCTTGAAAACCCTAGCTTAACCTCAAACGTAGATTCTCTAACCAACTTCTCAATTATTTCTAATGATGAAAATGCAGGCGAAGTTTCACCCGAGATGGTGTCTTGGGAGAAGTTCAGCCAACAGATGGAAGATTACAAGAAGTTATCTTCCATGTTCGAACAACTAGTCATCGTAGGAAAGGATCTAGAGGAAGAGAGTGAGAAATACAAGCAGGCTCTAAAAGAAAGATTTGAGCCATATGATGCTGATAATGAAGAAGAGATTAAAACCCTAAATATGCAACTTGAACAGACCAGATTGAGAGAAGATCGTCTCAAAGAAATGCTCACAGAAAAAGATAGAGAAATCAATTCTCTATTTGAAAAACTAACAGATCTTCAACGAAAAATCGATCGTATGAACAAAGGAAAGGACAAGCTAGAGGAGATCCAATCAGTTCAAAGAAACCCTACCATCAAAATTGGATTAGGGTTTACTGGTCAAAGGAAGGACCAGAGTCAAACTACTGGTAGTAAAGTTCAATTCATCAAACTAAATGACAAACTCACGGCCAAGCCAGCTCAACAGACTCTGCCGGATAAAAGAATTGAACTGAAGAATTCAGCTTGTGAGTCTTAAGCCATACTGATCAAGAAGCATGCCCCATCAACCTCAAAGAGTCAATTCATGCAGTCAGCACCAAAGAAGTCAGTTCATCCTGCACCATCAAAAGGGGGATCTAATAAGAAGAAAGGAAAGAATCAATCAGCTCCCAAGCCCAAGAAAAGAAGATCTGCTCACTCAAGGCAAAAATTATATGAGCAATGGCCTAACCATCAAGGTTATGGTCACCATAAGCAGTGGAATCCTCAACCCTACTATCCTCAACAGCAGTTCTATCAAGAACCGCATCAATCTCACTGTTGTCAGTTTGGTTACCAAACTGGATACCCAGATCAATGGTGCCAGTATGGGTATTATGAGCAACCTGCACACTCAATCTACGATCAATATGCTCATCAACCCTACCACCAATCTGGATACTACGAGGATCCTTCTACTATGAGCCTGAGTATCAGTTTACACCTCAACAATACGAAAGGAGGTAAAAGAAGAAGAAGAAGAAAAAAAAGGCTTCCAAGGCTACCAAGAAGCCACAACCTGCTAACAATGCACCCCAATTTGAGTGGGTTGCTAAATCTGTTTAATTGCAGGTTGGGAAGCACGAAAGGAGAAGTCAAGCTACTGGTGGACCAGTCTGGATCATTGACAGTGGATGCTCTAAGCACATGACGTATGATAAAAGCCTATTGTCGGATTTCTTCAAACGTGACGGACCCAAAATTTCCTTTAGAGGCAACGACTAGGGATGGCAATGGGTCGGGTACCCACCCATTTAGTCTTTCCCAAACCTAAACCTGTTAAAATTTTGTGTACCCATACCCGTCCCAAACCCGTTTAAAATTTGATATTGATACCCGTACCCGTCCCAAACCCATCGGGTAATACCCACTAATTACCCGATAAAACCCGAACTCTACAACATTAATATAAATAGTTCTTTAAAATTTTATATAACAAAAATTATAACTATATATATATATCAATCGAAAGTCAAAACTACTATTTAAACATGCAAATCTTATTATAAATATGAACTAACAAAATTATAAAATAAATCTCAATAAATACCAATAAAATATTAATTTTGATACATAAAAAAAATATAGAATTACGAATAGTTATTAATATTTTAATTCACACACACAATGATACATATATATGAGTTTGGGTAGTGGGTACCCGAACCTATCTACCCATAACCAACCCAAACCCATTACGGGTATCAATTTTATTACTCAAACCCGTCCCAAACCCGTTTAGTTTTACCCAAACCCGTCCTATTAGGGTTTGGATTGGGCGGGTACCCACAAAAACCCGACCCATTGCCATCCCTAGCAACGACAAAGGAAAAACTCGAGGTTACGGTAAAATATGTGTTGGTAAAATAACAATTCATGATGTCACGTTTGTAGAAGGATTAAATCACAATCTACCAAATGAATTGATAGAAGATAAGAAATTGTTAACTTCTTACGAAAAGAGTTAGATAAGATAAGAAATTGACAAATTCTTACTAAATTAATGTATTTGGTAAGAATTTTAACAAATTTGCAGCAAGTTAATGGTAGAAGATGCAAATTCACACAGATTGTTGGTAATTATTTAGTTAGTTCTCTATTATCCCCTATTCTCCGTGTGCCTCAATTGCTTCTTTCTTTTAGCTTTTTGTTTGATGCTGTTTATTTCATCCGCTGCTTATTATTCGAGTATGTTGTTGTGTGTTTCACCTAGGTTAGAGGACATAATTATGATAAGAATGGTAAGAAATACGAATTCTTATCAAATAATATGTAACTTCTTACCAAATTACAGCCACACATACAAATTCACGAAGCAATAAAAATATAGTAAGAATGATAAAAAATACGAATTCGCGCCAAGGGATATTTAAGAAAAAAATGAAATTCCTTACCGAGTTATGGCCACACATTCAAACTTACAATCACACATACAAATTAATAAAAACATAGTAAAAATGGTAAGAAATACGAATTCATAGCAAATAATTGGTAAAAAATTAAAATTTCTTACCAAGTTACATCACACATACAAATTTACGATCATATATACAAATTAATAAAAAATAATGAGAATGGTAAGAAATAAGAATTCTTACCAAATAATAGGTAAGAAATTAAAATTTCTTATCAAGTTTATGGCCACATATACAAATTTACGATCACACATACAAATTAATGAAAACATAATAAGAATGGTAAGAAATGCATATTCGTACCAAATAATAGGTAAGAAATTGAAATTTCTTACCAAGTTATGGCCATAATTTCTTACTAAATGTATTTGTCAAAATTCTTACCAAGTAAATTGGTAAAAAGAACATAAGAAATTGTCAAATTCTTACGAAACGAGTTGGATTCTTACAAATTTATTTGATACTCCTCCAATCTTAGTAGTTAGAACTTCTCTTTTAGGCGCGAGAATTAAGGCGGAAGTGATTAGTGTGTAAAGTGTAATGTGTGTAGAGATATGGTATTGTTTATGTATTTATACATATTTTAAAACAAAAGCATCATAGATGCATAAAAATATATTCATGTTTGATCTTAAATGAAAGATCGTATCGAGACCTTTAATTTGGTATAAAAATTATAAAAATCCGAGAATAAACGATCAAGTTATGACAATTAAAAGTTTTAGAATTTAAATTATATTGGAATGAAAAATTCAGTATAAATTCAAGTAGAAAGAAAAATACACCAAATTCATTTCATAGAAATTGTACGTATACAGTACTGCATGCCCTCCTTTTATAGTAAGGCGACAAACTAAAACAACCAATGAAATTAAGACACATGTCATTCAACAAGCTTTTGATCTAAACTAAAACTACGGCTATAAGACAATGATGTGGTAGACGCTCTTAGTAACGTCGAGATCGAATCCTAGAAACCCCAGAATTACATACCTCCTTATTTAGCCATCTCCCATCATCATCTTCAACCTTTTATTCTACAGCTCCAAGCTGCACATTACTGCATACTTCATCACCCCCCCGCAAGATGGACGTTGTGTATATCAAGTAACTCCATCTTGGAAAGGAGAAAACAAAGACGCGGCCCAGAAAGAGACTTAGTGAATAGATCCACCAACTGATCACCAGAAGCAATGGCCAGTAATTGAACGAGCCCAGATTTGTATTTTTCGCGAACCAAATGGCAATCAATATCCAGATGTTTGGTACGTTCATGAAATACTTGGTTTTTAGTGATGTGAATCGCCGCTAGGTTGTCACAGTAAAGAGGTATTGGCGTAGGTACAGAAATCCCAAACTCTTGCAACAAGGTAACCAGCCACATGATTTCTCTCACAGTAACACTGAGGGCACGATACTCCGCCTCAGCTGAAGACACAAAAACCGTCTGTTGTTTCTTGCATTTCCAAGAAAGCAAAGTGTTTCCCAAATAAACACAGTATCCAGTTAGAGACCTTCTAGTATCACTACATGCAGCCCAATCTGCATCACTATAAGCAGTGAGTGCAGTATCCATGGAAGCAGAAATATAGATACCCAAGGATGGACAACCCTTCAAATACCGGAGAACATGTTGTGCTGCATGAAGATGAGCTTGAGTAGGTTTGGAGACATACTGACTTAGCTGCTGTGTAGCATAGGAAATGTCAGGTCGAGTTAAGTTGAGATAAAACAATTGTCCTACTAATTTGCGATATGGTTCTGGATCAGATAATCTCTGCTCACTTCCTTGAGCTAAAGCCACACCAGCTGGTAATGGTGTAGATGCAGGTCTGCAGCCAAGAAGTCCAGACTGTGATAGAAGATCAAGAATATACTTTCTCTGGCATAGAACTGTTCCTGCATTCCCCCGAATAATTTTAATTCCTAAGAAGAATTTTGCAGCTCCTAGATCCTTTACTGTAAAGGCATCATGCAGATAGTCTCTAACCTCATTAATAATCTCTTGAGAAGGACTGGAAAGCAAGACATCATCAACATAAACTAGCAGGCATAAAAAAGTATCACCTGACGCCTTTAAGAACAAGCAATGATCAGCTTGAGATTGAATGAAACCATAGGCAAAAAGCTTTCTACAGAACTCCCGATTCCATTCTCTTGATGCTAGCTTGAGGCCATATAAACTCTTAACAAGTTTACAAACATGTCCTTGCTGTCCTCCCCTATATCCTGGTGGCATTTTCATATATATCTCATCTTGCAAGAAACCATGGAGAAATGCATTATTAACATCCAATTGATGTAAAGGCCAACCATGAATTGTTGCCATAGTGATCACAATCCTGACTGTGACATGTTTAGCCATAGGAGAGAAGACTTCAGTATAATCCAATCCATATTGTTGGTTAAAACCTTGTGCAACCAGTCTAGCCTTGCACCTCTCTAATGTGCCATCAGCATTCAACTTCACCTTATAGACCCATTTACACCCTATAGCCCTTTTTCCTGGTGGTAGATCAACCACAGTCCAAGTTTGATTCTCAGCTAAAGCATCTAATTCCTTTTGCATAGCTTCTACCCATTCTGGCTTTGAACATGCTTCTGTATAATTTCTAGGTTATGTCACCAATTGTACATTCATGAGATAAGCCATATAAGACTCAGTCAATCTGTTTGAGATATGATAAGGAAAAGTGGGTGGTGTGTTACCTGAATATTCCACAATCTGTGAAGTATCAATAGTTCCCACAAAATCCTTCATCCACACAGGTGGCTTGACTACCCTTGTACTTCTCCTCACCCCTTGTGCATTAGGTGGTATAGATAAAGAAGAATTGGAACCAGAAGCACCCACCTCCTCCAAGATTTCCTCAGACTGAGACAATTCAGTCATGAGTTTTGCAGGTCTCCCTACTTCTGCTGCATTAGGATTGACCACAGGTAGATCAGATATGGAGGCCATATGATTAGGATGTTCTCTAAAAGGATAGATATCTGTAACAAAATGAACATCCCTAGAAGTTAGCAACCTCTGATGTTCAAGATCAAACAATAGATAACCTTTATGTGAAACACTATATCCTAGAAAAATACATTTGTAGTTTCTAGGACTAAACTTACTTCTGCTTGGAGTCAGATTCATGGCATATGCTAAACACCCAAAAGGCATGAGCATCATGTAGTTAGGATCCTTTTTAAACAATATGGAATATGGTGAAACCCAATCTAGAATCCTGTTTGGATTCCTGTTGATGAGCCAAGTGGCTGTCAATATAGAGAAAGGCCGGAATCTTAAAGGAAGCCCACTCTCAAACATCATAGCCCGAGTTGTTTCAAGCAGATTTCTGTGCCTCCTCTCTACCACACCATTCTGCTGAGGTGAGTAGATACATGTCCTTTGATGCAAAATGCCATGATCTCTGAATAGAAGTCCCACTCTCTTATTCACAAATTCTGAACCATTATCTAATCTAAAAGCCTTGATGTTAGTATTGAATTGATTCTGAATCATTGTAACATATCCTTTCAGAGCCTCAAACACCTCATCTTTGGAATGCAATAGATAAGTCCAGATGACTCTACTGTGATCCTCCACCAATGTCAACACATATCTTGTATTGCTGATGTTCTCCTCTCCATATGGTCCCCACACATCTCCATGAACCAATTCAAATAAAGAATTGGTTCTTCTTTTCAACTGTGGAAATGGAGACCTTACATGTTTGGCTCTTAAGCATACATCATAGTGTTGTAACATTTCCAGGCATTCATCTTCTTCCTCATCCTTGATAAATTTCAGGTGCTTCATTGTTGTAACAGATGGATGGCCTAGAAAAATATGCCAATTCCTCAATGACATCTGCCCTGGGTTGAAAACATTAGCATAGTGCCTCTCTATCATTTCCTCAGCAATATAAAGATTACCTCTCATATTCCCAACCCTTAACACTGCATCTGTGTCTTCTTGTTGGAAGACACAGTGTGTTTTGTAAAATAAGCATCTCACACCTGATGTCTGAATCAATTGAGCCACTAAGATCAGATTATGAGTGAAGTTAGGCACAAATAAGACCTCAGTGAGTGTAATATCTTTGTTCAGCCTAGTTGTTCCTCCATAAGCCACTATCCTAGAAGATCCATCAGGCAGGTGTATCCTAATAGGTTTCTCCAATTGATAAGTGTTCTGTAATAGATCTGGATTCGAGCATATATGAGAACTGGCTCCTGAATCCACTATCCACATGTTGTGCTCCATACTTGGCAATATCCCAAAGGCATAATGCCCAGTAAAAGCCCCAACTTCTTCTTCAGTCTTTTGCACCATATTAATATCTGTTTTCCCTTGAGAGATAGGAATATTCTGTGATGCAAGAGAAATCATGTACTTAGATATCTCTGCCTGCACTATCTTCGAAATATCAACAGCAACACTCCTATTATCCAAACTATGAACTGATTCAGTCTCCTCACTGTGATCTGCATAATTTGCTTGGTACCTTTCTTTGTTCTCCTTTAACTTCTTGTACCAATCTGGTATCCCATGTAATTTAAAGCACTCTTCAATTTCATGACCTGTCTCATGGCAATGTTTACATCTCAACCTTATCCTTTCTTCTTTTGTTAGCCTTCTCTTAAAGAAATTCCCTTTGCCTCCTACTGCAAACACAGGAGTTTGACTATAATTTGATTCTCCTACATTCATAGCCATCATATTTTGTTCCTCACCTTGATCTCTATTCAAAGATAATTCATCTTCTGCCTGAACAATCATCGTATATGCTCTATCTATTGAAGGTAGAGGCTCCAACAACAATATCTGGCTTCTAGCCTGTTCAAAGGTATAGCTCAATCCATGTAAGAACTTCATTAATCTCTGCTGCTCCTCTCTTTTATCTGCCATTTTTCGAGCCTTACAATTACAATCAAGGGGAGGTAACAACATGTCTAACTCATCTCATAAACCAGTAAGATTGTTAAAATACTGAACCACAGATTGATTACCTTGCATATACCCAAAGATTTCCCTTGCAATTTGAATATCCTAGGTCCATTGCATCGCCCAAACCTATGCAATAATGCTTCCTATAGTTTCATAGTGCTAGGTATATGCGTAAATCCACTAGATAGCTCTTTAGAAATGGAGTTTATAATCCATGAGGATATCATTGCATCTACTCTTACCCACTGCTTATAATAGCTAACATCCGGAGTTGGTTCAGGTAGCGTACCGTCGATTAGCTCCAGTTTACTCCGAGCAGCTAACGCACGTTGCACAGATCTACTCCAATTCAGAAAATTAGATCCAGTAAGTTGCGCAGACACCAGCATCATTCTTGGATGATCCGCATTACTGAGAGTCAAAATTTCTTTGATCTGATGCGCCTCCAACGCCGGCGAGCTAAAATCGTTGAAAAACTCATCATCTTCTTCTCCTGATTCACGTTCCTCTCCTTTACCATTCCTCTGTGGAAGCTTGAATCCAGAACCTTCCCCACTCAGCACATCTCTCCAGCTAGTTCTTCCCCCTCTATTTCGACCACCATCATGTCTCCCCATTTTCGATGAATATCGCCTAGATTTGCTAATCGAAGAATGAAAATTATTAAGGAATCTACCCAGTAACCCTCGCTCTGTACACCATGAAGAATTCAGTATAAATTCAAGTAGAAAGAAAAATACACCAAATTCATTTCATAGAAATTGTACGTATACAGTACTGCATGCCCTCCTTTTATAGTAAGGCGACAAACTAAAACAACCAATGAAATTAAGACACATGTCATTCAACAAGCTCTTGATCTAAACTAAAACTACGGCTATAAGATGATGACGTGGCAGACGCTCTTAGTAACGTCGAGATCGAATCCTAGCAACCCCAGAATTACACACCTCCTTATTTAGCCATCTCCCATCATCATCTTCAACCTTTTATTCTACAGCTCCAAGCTGCACATTACTGCATACTTCATCAAATATGTGCTGAAAAGTGAAAAGTGAGTGGATTGTGAGATTTAACTATAAAAAATTAAGTGTAATAAAGGAGTGTTAATTATTTCCCAAAAAGAAAATGTGTCAAACATAGTGAAACGACCCAAAAAAAAAATGTGTCAAAGATAGCGAGATAGAGGTAGTGTAATATAATCAAAGATATTTCGTAGCTCCTTACAATAATAATAAAAAACGAAAAATGAAAACTAAAACAGGAAAAGAAAAAAAAAAGAAAGAAGAAAAACTAGAAAAAAGGAAAAGAAAAAAAGAAAGAAAGAAGAGAGACAATAGAATAGAAAAAATGAAAAGAAAAAAAAAATAAAAGAGATAAAGAATGGTTAGCCGGAATGAGAGAGAGAAGAGAGAGAAAGTAGAAAATTAGAGAGGAGAGAGAAGAGAGAAGATGGGCTACCTGGATGGTGCAACCTCATGTGTGCATCATCCACTTCTTTCATGACATGTGGCAGGATATTTGTTATATACAATCCTAAAACTTCTAATCTCCCCCTTTCTTTCTATAAATTTATAATACTATTACATTTTAATTATTCCAACACTTGGCAAATCATCCATTTTTTAAAAAAAAATCATACTATTTCATTAAATAAAGACGACTAATAAATAGCAAATTCACATTTCTCACTATTACTATGATTTAAAGAAAAAAAATATTATATCTCAGGAAGAAACAAATCAAGTTTGTTTCATACTCTAAATTTCATATTGCTAATATTGTAGGAAAAAAAATAAAATATACTTATTAAACATACAAATTTAGCAAAAATGGCTAGTTTTGAAATCTAAAACTAAAAAATACAAAATTTAACTATGGAATAATCAATACTTATAAATGATTGCTATTATAAAAACTAAAATTTTATAGAGTATGGAGTATCTAATTACAAAAGTGATTAGCTGAAAATTGAATAGATATAAGAAAATAATTATGAAATGAAATAATTAAGACTAAATATAAAATAAAATACTAATTAATAACTGTTAACTAAAGTTAAATACTAAAAAAGAAATTGAAATATAATATACAAAAAAGATAACTAGTCACGAGTTTTAAAAAAATAAAGAAAATGAGTTTGAGGGTTTTTTTTTGGCATAGAGAAAAGAAAACTTTTTGAAGTGGAAACATCATTTTTATTTTTTGTAGACAATATTGGTATTAATTGTTTTAAAATAAATATTGGTATTAAAAATTTGGTGTTGCATATAACCATGATATTCACAATAGGGGGTTTTACCTCCCAGACAGCCGAGAAGATGCCATAAATTAGTAGGAGAAAAAAAAATGTGAAAGGAGAGAGAAAAGAGGAGAGAGAAGAGCAAGAATAAATTGGTTAGAATTTATGTATTGTTAAGTTGGAGTTAAAATTTATGTTTTTTTTTTTGATCCAAAAATAAAGATGTATTCATTAAAATTTGTGTTTCTTATCTATGGTATTTTGATGTTTGCCTCTATTTGTAAACATGTAAATGTTGGTGCATAAATAAATAAAATAAAAGTATTTTCTCAAAGTATTAGCGGGCCGCTTTCTCCTCATAGATCATCACCATATATAATTTGATGCTCGCTTTCTTTCTCTCTCGTCAAAGTACGTGTGCTATGGAGAATAATAATTCAAGAGAAACTTATCCTCAGATGAAAGTTGTTCGAACCGAAGGTTGGAGGGGCAACTGCGAATTGGTATACTACTACGTATAAAATAATAAGAAATGATGTAGATAGGAAACGTGTAATATTGTTTTATTATCCTTTAGAAGAAATTTATAATTTAGCATACGGTTGACACTTTGCCCAGTTGAGCCCTTGGCGACGTAGACTGCTTTATTTTCAATTATGCGATTGCAAAATTATGACATGTATTCTATAAGAAAATTATGAAATACTCCGTATGTGAGTCAGATGCCACGCGTGGAGATTGAGTCATTGGGGGTAGTGGACCCCCCCCCACCTATGTGAGAGCTCAGCCTATGGTTAAGGTTAATCTCTCTTCTCTTCTGCGTCAACGTAAATACTCCAATCAATATTCAGTTGAAAGTTTCTTTTTCCAACTTCATCAAAACAATTGCAATTTGCAACCCTCTCATCTCCCCCCTTTCCCATCTTCAGCTGTAAAATAAAAGCACGTATTGAGTTGAGAGAGAGAAAGAGAGAAATCAATTGGCGGCTGCCTATAGATGAATGGCAGCGGCGGAACCCTTACTCACACCTCCACAACTCCGCGATTTCGTCATCAATCTCCCTCCTCCCCTGACTCAATCCCAATCCTTGGACGCTAACCCTATTTCTTCGCCTCTCTTTTACCACCAAGACGATGTCCGCCACCACCACGGCGGTAGCGGCGACGACGAGGAGGAAGAAGAAGAGGCAGTGGAGTCTGCTCCGGGGGCGTCCTTGTGGGGCCGCAAGAAGACGATGCAGCGCTGCAAAACCGCCCCGGCCATGGTCGTGATGAAAGACCATCGCTCTCATCCCACCGGCGACCCCAATCTCCAATCCGATTCCTCTTCGCTGGTCCGGCAAGCCTCCCTCTTGCTCATCCTCTACCTCTCCCTCGGCATCGTAATCTACTCCTTCAACCGCGACCATTTCTCCGGCAGGGAGACCCACCCCGTGGTCGACGCCCTCTACTTCTCCATCGTGACCATGTGCACAATCGGCTACGGCGACATCGCCCCCACCACCCCCATCGCCAAAGTCTTCGCCTGCGTGTTCGTGCTGGTCGGATTCGGATTCATCGACATCCTTCTGAGCGGGGTGGTGAATTACGTGCTGGACTTGCAGGAGAACATTATCCTGGCCGGCATCAAGGCGGGGCCGGGGGGGAAGGAGGAGCGGTTCTCGGCGAGGAATTACATAGTGGATGTGGCCAAGGGGAGGATGAGGATAAGGCTGAAGGTGGGACTGGCTCTGGGCGTGGTGGTGCTGTGCATTGGGATCGGGATTCTGTTCTTGAATCTGGTGGAGCGGATGAATCTGGTGGACTCCGTGTACCTGTCGGTGATGTCGGTGACGACGGTGGGATACGGAGACAAGGCGTTCAAGACTCTAGGGGGGAGACTGTTTGCGTCGGTGTGGCTGCTGCTGTCCACGCTGGCGGTGGCGCGTGCGTTTCTGTATCTGGCGGAGGCCAGGGTGGACAAGAGGCACCGGAAGATCGCTAAGTGGGCGCTGCATCGGGAGATTACGGTGGAGGACTTGCTCGCTGCTGACATCAACCACAATGGTTTCATCAGGTACTGGTGTATGTATATGTTTATATATGTTTGTTTGTTAGTTATAACACTACTGGACTTCTTGAGTTGTAATTGATGATGATGATGATGCAGTAAATCGGAATATGTGATCTACAAGCTGAAAGAGATGGGGAAGATTAAGGAGAAAGATATTCTGCAAATATGTGATCAGTTCAGCAAGCTGGACAGCAATAATTCGGGGAAGATTACGCTTCCTCATCTGCTCCAGAATCCATTATAGCTCCCATTATTTTATTGGATTAGATTTTTACCCATTTATTGAATTAATGTTGTTATGTAGTATGTAGAAACTGTAGTTATTATGGTAGGATGACAAGAATTGTATGGGAATCTATCTGCTTATACATGTCATCTTAAACCTTAAACGGGACGGAGGGAGTACAACATATGGGTAGGGTAGAGCAGTACTCTGTCTGTAGCCATTTTAGACTATGAAACAGATTAGACTTGAAAATAAACAAAGTAATTATTCCATCTGTGCCTAGCTTGTTATATCGGATGATTCGGATTGTTAATTATGAGTAGTAAGCAAACTGTGATCCAAATGGCATGCACGAGCAGCTTTCCCCTTTCCCCTGTATCTTCATTTCATCACAATCTAGCATTACTTAGAAGACAGTACACAACTTGCAAATAACTACCAGTCCAGCAGTATTATAGAATTAGATTGATGGCAACACATGCTTTCCTTTATTTATTTATTTTAATTTGTTTGGACTACGCAGCTCTGCTTTTTATTAAAAGAAATGGCAAGAAGCTCAATATGGACATGAAAATGTGATTATACATGTTTAAGTTGGTGGCTAGTTTTTTTTCTCTCTATCTGAAGTGGCTAGTATGTATCAGCTCTCCCCCGTTTGATGATCCAAATGTTGTTAGTTTGATCTGATCATTTTAATTGTGTAAAACAACCAATTAAGTTTTATACATGAAGACCCACCCCCAATCAAGCTTTATATATGTAGTGAGAAGCTAGCGAGATTGTAATTGTGATGATGATACATACACATATACAAATACATGGTTAATCAATTGCGGTGATGTTGGGTCCAGTCCAATCCAGTTGAAATAAATAAATAAATAAAAGTAGCAGCAGAAGTGCTAGTACAAGCCCATCTGGACAGGGACACCAGTTTGCGGGAGCCAGTCGGAGCCGAGGAAGTTGCTGGGGGTGTATTTGGTGGCTTCGGCGGGGCTAAGGAGCTTGAAACGGGAGAAGTCCTTGCTCCTCCCATTTGTATTAGCACCGGGGCCTTTGTTGGCGAACTCGTACATCTCGCAGGTCTTGTGGTTGTTCTCTTTGTCCCAAATCTTATAGCCCTCGGGCTTATGAAATCGCCGAGGTTGGACTGCATGATGACGGTGAGGGCCTCGCGCTTCCAGGGGCGTCCCAGGTAGGTTGGGATCTGGAATCTCACCGGCCACAGGAAGTTGTCGGGGATGATGTTGCAGTGGTGGATGACGAGGCCGTTGCTGCCCTTCTCGATCTCTCTGCCGTCGGCTGTCACCGTGTTCATCTGGTTGGCCATCGGCTTCCTCACGATGATCTCGCTGTCCTGGATCACGCAGTCTCCCTTCCCGAATATGAAGTCGACGGTACCGTAGATGCGGCAGTTTTTGTAGAACTGCCTCATGTTCTGGTAGTACAGCGTGTCCTGCGACCCCTCGAAGCTGCAGTCGAACAGCGCTGTCTTGTCCCCAATCGATCGGAATGCCACCGCTTGTTCCCCCTCCGGCCCGGCCTCGTTTCGGAAGGTCATGCTACGTGCGATGAATCCAAGGGCCTCGTTAGCTGCATCCATGCATAGTTATATGCAGCTCATTATTCATATAATCATAACCATGCATGTTGATGTTATTATAGTAATGATTAAGGATTAATAAATAAATACTCGATCATAGTATTACGTACAGAAGGTGGCGGTGTTCATTGTTTTGACTTTCATTTTGCCGTAGTTCAACTTCCCGGTAACGATGGTCTTTCCAATGCCGTCCCCGTAGATGAAGACATTGGGCTTGTTCTTGTCGACGGTGACCTTCTCCTCGTACACGCCGGCCTTCACATAGATGACAAACCTACCCTTCAACTTGGGCGGGTATGCCTTGAGAGCGTCGTTGATGCTCTTGTACTGCCCGCTTCCGTCCTTGGCCACCACTACATTCGGCATCAGACCTCCGCCCCCCCGTGCTTTACCTTTGCCAGAAGCTTCCTCTCCGCCGCCCCGAACCAGTAGGGGAAGCCCTCCTCCAGAGCCAGCAGGCGGCGGTGGGACGCCGAGACCTGCTTGGGGGCAGGGAGCTTGACGTCGAAGAGCTTGAGCATCTCGGAGAGGTCGGCGACGATGTTGACGGAGTTGTGGGTGAGGTGGGTGGCGTTGAGCATGCCGTTCTCGATGGCGGACTTGTAGTCGGGGTTGTCGATCTGGTCGGTGCAGGTGGTCTGGAAGGCGTAGACGGCGGTCATCCAGCTGAGCAGCTCGTGCTGGTGGTCCTGCAGGGCGTGGACATTGGCGCCGTCGACGGTGGAGATGGAGGCTTGGAGCATGTCCACCGCGTAATCCAGGAGATGCTTGCAGTCCTCCACCGCCATGTGGCTGTACTCGTCCTTGCTCTTGTCCACGGAGACCTTGCCCGTGGCCGCCACCGCGTTGTTCACCTCCCTCAGCGTCGCCTCCACGACGGCGCGGATGTAGTCGTTGGGGGTGGCGGAAGCGTTCTTGGCCACCGGCTCCAGGGTGGCGGCGCATGCCTCCTTGTACTCGGTGGACCCACAGATTGAGGTGACCATCTTCATCGACGACACCGGCGACTTTTCAGCTTCTTGGTTATGAATTTTTATCACCACCACTACTCCGATCACCACTCCCACCACCAGCAGCAACGACACTAATGCAACCGCAATCTTGGCGGCGCCCATTTTATTTTTTTTCTCTTTTTTTAATATTATTTATTTATTTATTTAGTTTTTTTCTTTATTTTTGTTGCTTCACTATATTCGCCCTCTTTATGATATTTTTAAATAAAAAAAAAATACTGAAACCTAATTGATCACCTGTTGGATCAGCTATTAGGTTTCAGGGAAGAGGATATAAAGTGAAGAAGCGAAAAAAAGGAAAAAACTGAGAAAGAGGGAACCAGATGAACTGGTTTGGAAGGGATGACATGAAATGGCTTCAAAGTTTGATAGTATTTATAAAGTTGGAAGAAATGGCTAAACGGCATTTTAGGGAAATTTAATGGTTAAGGAGAAGCCGTTACTTGAGTCTACAAATTGTAAAGATAGATCAATGGCGGGCCTCTACTTACCATCTTATTATGTTCTCTCAACTCTTACCCAACAAAATTGTATACAATACATCATACATGAGAGGAAATTCTCACATTCGCTAATTATAATTAGTTGTTTTGCATTGCCTCGTTACTTAAACAAAAAAGGCACACTTGGGTCAGCCATGGCTCACCGTGAGCCCGGCTAAAAGATTGACACTTTTATTCGTGTAGATTAACACTTTTATGTATAAAGATTGACATTTTTACACTTTTATTCGTAAAATAATTATGTTAAAGATTGACACTTTTATTCATATAGATTAGCACTTTTATGTATAAAGATTGACACTTTAACCCGGTCACACTATGTGGCCGTCCTCACCCAAGTTTTTGCCAACAAAAATATACATACATAAATTAATGAATAAAAATCTTATTTTGAAAATGTATAACTATTGTCAAAAATTCTACTCCTCCTAGTCCAAGCTAGAGCCCTGTGAGTGCCGATCACGGCCGATGCCTTAGAAACAAATTTTCAACCTTTCCCTGACACTATATATGAATTACATTAATTTTCATTCTATTTTACTTAAAGCGTTTCTCTTATTTTATAATCACTTATATTCAAGAAAAACGTGTCAAGTTGAATGTGACAGATAGAGTATACTCTAAAAAGATATCAATTTTATTTTATGCTCCTCTGTCATATTAGCTAGGGTGCTTTCATTTTTTATACCTCTATCTCTGTCTTATCTCATTTGATCTACTTTTCAAATTGGGGTATTTTTCTTTCATTGACCTATTTCCGTTTTAAGCCCAACGGGGCCCGATTAAGCCCACATAACAGCTCACTTATGCCCAATTAACCCTAATGCTAATCTAAACCTACACTTCCTCGGCCTCTCCGACTCTCTCTCTCTCTCTCTCATTCTAACACTCTTCGATCGCTCCTCCGCCTCTTTGCCTCGCCGCGCCGTCTCTCTCTCGACGCGGCTTTCCTCTCACCCAATCTTGGACCTTGCATCTTTCTCCCGATGCGACCAATCTCCACCCTGCCAGCGTGATAAGTTTGGAATCCTATAAAATTCCCGATTCACTTCTTCTGACAAACCCTATTGAGGATGAAATTGTGCCAGAGACTTGCTTCGAACAAATGAGTCTCATTGACGGATATGTGAGTGATTCATAAAGTATCTTTCCCGACACCCACCCCATATATTTAGCTTTCGTGCCCTGTAGCCTTCAAGGAGGAATTGGAAGATTTCTTTCTATGCAAGGTTGAAAGCTCTTTCTTCGCCATGCTCCTTCTCCTGCTACTGTTTTGCACTTTTTTGCCAGTTTTTTTGATTTTGCAAACTTAGAATGTGTAGTGAATGTTGAATTTGATGTGTTATGGATTGTGGATATTTATAGGCAATGTTATGCCTTTTATATAAAGAGAGAGAGTATTTGAATTTTCAGCTTTTGCCCAAAATTCAAAATTTTGAGCTTTTGTATTTAGAATATTGGCAAGAATGAAATTTGGGCTTCTCCATTAAATAGTGGCGCCTTTTATATACTCCCTCCGTTCCCTTTGATTTGGCTACATTGCCAAATTGGGCTGTCCCAGCCCAAATGGCTGCTTTCTGTATTGGGCCCGACAAAACAGGGCTTAGCCCTTAAATTTCTGCTAATCTCCTTCTAACCATAACCCTAAAAGCAGATCCACCCTCATTCTCTCACAACGGCTCTCTCTCTCACAATCAGTCCGCCGTTTCTTCTCTCAAGCCCTCATTCTCTCCCTCCCGAAAAGCTCGCTCCCGACGCGGCCTCCTCCCCTTAATCTGTCCACAGCCGCCCGTTGCAACTCTCTCCCCGCCGTGATGAGCTTATCTTACCTGATTCCCCCTCCTGACACTGAAACCCCCAATTCTCCTCCTGTCATAGGCTGTAACGCTTGTGATTTTGTTCCGGAGATGGAATTAGAGAGAAATCAGTCTCTGAGCGTGGGTTATGTCAGTGATTCCCCCTCCGACGAGGAATTTGACGCCCGTGGCTTAATCCCCTCCCCTCACCGGTTGAAGGTGGTTGCGGCGCGTAGAAGAAGGAAGGAGGAAAAGGCTGCGTGGGAGCTCGAAGCGGAGCGGGAGAAGTTCATGCTCGAAACAACTTAGAAGAGATCGAATGAAGGTGATCTTGAACGAGAGCGAGAGCTTGAAGAAAATCCACAGGATCTTCTCCCTCGGCTTTTCGAGGATCCGCCTACATTTGTGAGATCCTTCTTTTATTGCATGTTGGGATTATGTCCGATTTCTGTTGTTTTTTTTGCTGGAAATGTTGTTGGATGAGTGATGTGTTCGATTGGTTGTTGGGTTGCTACGATGATGAAATTTTGCATACACTTCCTATGATGATTGTGCATTCGTGATTCCTTTGTGATGAAATGTGTTGCATGTTTATGAAAGGCCCGTTTCTGGCCCTGCCCTAATTTCTTCAAATTCACAGAGCCGGTTTCTTTTAATTGGTCATGAATTTGGGAAGTTTTATTTTTTGTTCTGATGGTAATTGTATGCCAAATGATGATGTTTTTGAGGTATTTGTTGCATTCTTGCTTGGGGTATAATCTGATGCCTATGTGTTGTGGCATATAATGTGATTCTTCAAAAACTGTAGTCCATTCATTCACTGCAATTACAGGTTACAAAATGCCTAGCTTCTATTTGCACTTAGAGTGTACACAAAATGCTGCCATTTGAATGAACTTATAGGCACAAAAAAGAAACATCCACTGAGGGAACTATTACTCTAGAAATCCTAATCTATGCATCATGAGTTCAATACCTTCTACATCTCTTATCAAATGTTGAATGCTTTCAGTCACTAAATCTAGTGACACCTCCAAGTTGTTGGGTAGGTTTCCTTGCCTAGTCAATGTTGTCTTCTTCATGTGAGGCTGCTTGTAGCAGTTCTGACCTCTGACCTTCATGATCTCCATTAGAGTCCCCTGTAGGCTTAAGAATACATTGTTAAGTGTTGCTGCAGATAGCTCTTCAAAGCTGTTTGTGACTGCAGCAACTAGATCAACTGCATTGTTACATGCATATTGATTTTGGAGACTTTGTATTGAAACAAATAAGCCTAAATCATTTGCATTACAGTCTGGGCTATTTGGTGGTTGTTGCATGAGATGGATATTGAATCCATCTGCACTTGCAGCAACCCTAAAAGCTGGATCTGCATCTGTAATGTGCAGCCTTGCATTGTCCTCTTGTATGAAAGTTTTTGATGCTGATGCTGGCCACTTTGCCTTGATTGCAGGCAAAATCTGTAAAATAAAGTGTTGTATGTTAAAATGTTTGTGAAAAAAATAATAGGATTAAAATAAAAAATCAAACAATAGAACTCTACTCTTATGAATACCTGCTGCAGCATGCAATCTCTAATCACATCTTTTGTGATTGATTCCATTGGTTGTGTTATCCGTGTACCCTTCTTTCTGTTGATGCTATCTCTTTTTGCCTAAAATTGCTTTGTGAATAGGAAGATTCCTATCTTCCCATCAAATAGCACAGTCCCATCTCTTGCAAAAATAGGTCTAGCCATTGCACACAAGAACATTATTTTGGGGATAAAGGCCTTACTTTTGGATGTTCTGTGAGGCCCAACTTCATCAGGAGTTAGATACATTATGTTCCTTTTCTGAGTGATGAAAAACCACTTCTCATCAATGTGTATGATATTCTGCATATGCCTAAACTTCATTGCATTTTTATCCTTATCATACATGATTGAATCTAAACAAAATCTGAGCCTCTTGAGCTTGTTAGCCGCTGTTAAGAAGGGTTTAAGAGCTGAAGTGTGTGCTTTGAGCAGCCCCAACTTTATCCATCTGAACACAGTACCTCTACTAACATCTAGACTTTCAACTAACCTCCTAATTGTATTTCTCTTGCGCATTTCCAGAGTTTTGATTTTAGCATAATCAGGGAACTTCTTCTTAACTCTTTTTGGATTCAACTTTTTAGATTTCAGATTGATGACTTTACCTTATTTTCTCGGCAGCCTTTCTTCAGCCCAAATTCTGGAGATTTGCCTAGATGACGAGTTCCACAGCCCCACAGCAGCCTTCATCTTCCCATATGCAGGCTTCCCATTCTTCGAACCTTCAAGCAGGAATTGGATGATGTGATTCATCTCATCTGTGCTGAAGTTGTGCTTCTCATCTCCTTCTTCTTTTTTGTTTTTTTTTTTTCACTAAAACCTTGCTGTAAATTCTGAGGGGAGTGGGATGGTTATGTAATGCTCCATATTTATAGGTAGATCAAGTTTATTTTGAATTCTATAAATTAGAGGGAAACCCCCTAAATTTGAATGTTGTCATTCACTGTAATTTCCCCCTTTTTTCTTGATGATGTGCTACATTTTTTATGCATGTGCCTCCTTCATTATCTGCCGCCATTTTTGAGTATAATTAGGCTTAGAGTAGCTACTAGGCTTAGTTTATATGCATGTGCTAAATTAAAATACAATTTTATTGAGAATAACATCTTAGCCACTTAACAATTGTGGGATACCACATAATCCTCCTAATCTTCCTCTTCTTAAGAATTGTGCTAAAAGTAAACAAGCCAAATCGAAGGGGACGGAGGGAGTACTGAAATTCAATGTAGTAGTAGTTTTTATTGATAATAATACTTGCAGGAAAATTTGATGGGAAATTCAAACATAAACACTTACACTATTAATCTACACTTATGCTATAATATCTCATTTCTTAAATATTGTGCCCAAAAGAAATAGACCAAATAAGACAAAACGGAGAGAGTAAATTTATACTCCCTCCGTCCATGATTTCTTGGCAAAATTACTGTATCGGGACGTCCACTATTTCTTGTCACTTTTTATTTTGGGACATAGGGCCCACAATCACTTTAACACTTAATCACTCTACTTTTTAACAATTTAGTACACAATTAATAATATTAGATGGGTCAACAATTATTTTACTTTAACACTTTAATACTTTAATTTGATAACATATCATCAAAACACATTAAACTCCGTGTCTAATTTTTTTGCCAAGAATTCATGGACACAAGTAGTAATACATAGAGGGACCCATAATTTTTATATTGTGTTTAATTTGAATGATAATAGGTATTTACAATTGTTTATATTATATCTTGTTTACATTGTAGGAAATTGATGGATAAAATATGAAATGTCTAAATTGCCCTTATTTTTTTTTATCGGAATATGGTATGTGAAGGCAGAGAAGTTTTTTTTTTACTAAAGAAATGTGGTATAAAATTATCAAATCCTTTTTGGGTATAATATTATACCATGGTATAATATAAGACTTGAAATCCTCCATCTCCAAAATGACGTCTCAATGGTATCCCAAAATTCAATTTCTACTAATTTCATGAATTTTTTTTGATAAATTTATTTTATAATGATTTAGTTAAATTTTATAATTATTTTCAAGGGTTCGCTCATCCCCATTATGATTTATAATTAATTAATTTTTAGCATTTGATTTCACTTTTATTAATATACTACTAGAGTTGAAAAATCAAAAAATAAAGTATATAATTTTAAAAAATTTCAATTTTTTTCTTATAAATGTCTATTATGATTTACTATATTATAGTATTTTTATTTTTATAAAAAAATAATATAAAATTAATAGAAATTAAATTTTGAACACTTTTTTAAAATAGAGGATACCATCCCATAATATTAAGGGCTGCCCAAATTTTTATATTATCTAACCGAATTTTTATCCATCAAAATAACCGAATTATAAAATGGTAAATAAACTTTTATAATCCCATATACTTTTATTTACATCCTTCTACATCAAAAATAAACAAAGCCTCAATATTATTGAGGTATTTTAGATGCCGAAAACTTTTTCCAATAAAAAGCTACTCACATTTTCATTTAAATTCTTATTTTCTCTCTCCTCTCTCATTTTTATTAAAATTGTTTTCAGCATCATCCTTGTTGTCACAATTGTAATTAAAATATGTTGACCTCATTTTTATTAACGTTTTCAAAATCGTTTTGGAAAACCAGATAAATGTAAAAGTCGTATGAAACAATATATTCTAATGTTTTTTTTTGGTTATCGGGATTTTTGAATAAAATGAGCAATAAAATGATTATTTTCATCATATGACGAGCAATGAAATGATTATTTTCCATATTTAAAAGAAAAATAAAATCAATAGTTAAGGTGTACGTGGAGGTTGGCGCGTCACTCGTGTCAACTCAAAAGCGGCGGCGGCGAATTCAAAAGGTGATTCTGGATTCGGAGGAGAAGCGATCGAGTTATGGAAAGCGATGAGGCCAAAATCTTGCTGGGCTTCTCCCCTCATTCTGCTCCCTGCCACTCCCAGGTTTTATTTACCCAACAAATTAAAACACTGCTCTTTTAATTTCTCTGATAATATCAATTTTAACTACTAGTATAATTTTGACTGCAATGTAGATCAAGTCTGCCTACAGAAGGAAGGTTTGGGAGACTCATCCCGATCGATTTCCATCTCATCTAAAAGCTGAAGCCGAGTCTAATTTCAAATTGGTTTGTGAATTTACAATTGTTCGATCTATCGATTGATTTTTTGGTGGTTAGATCACTCAGTAATTATTAATTGATGAATGCAGGTCTCAGAAGCCTACAATTTGTTGAACTCTCCAGGTAATTTTTTTTGCTATTGATCATTCATGGCTATCAATTTCAAATGGTAATTGATACAATTTGTTTGTTTTGAGGCATGATGATAATCAGAGTAGAAATACATGTGCATTGATGGAACAATAGGTAGCTAGGTTGAGGAAGTGAACATTTGATTGAACCATATTAGGTCTTCCTCAGCATTAGTGAAATCAAGTAATGATTTGGAACTAGATTGATCTACTATCACAACTAGAAACTAGGATTATATATATTTCATAAAAAATAAAAAATAAAAAAATTATAGTAATTAATTTGGAGGTCGAAATTAAAAATGAATACTAGAATTTGCTGTGTTGTTGCAATTGAAGAAGAGTTCCAACAGGTTGTTGTTACAAGCAATGATGGGCTTGTGTTTATCTTATCTTATCTTGACTTAATTCCTCCCATCCCATGGCATTATAATATTTAAGTTAGTAATTTTGGTGTTGTGATGTACCCAACTGCAGCAGCAGCATCCTATAATTCCTCCTACTCAGTTAGAAGTAGGGTTAGGGTGGTGAGAAGAAGTGGAGGAGTTCCAAGCTCAAAGGGAGGCCACGGTATGAGAGCAGTTGCCTTAGCTTCCTTTTCTTCTCATCATTTCTGCTGCACTTGCTCTTGCTGGATCAACTGCTTCTAGGTAATGTAATTGAGTTGCAATGGGAAATTAATGTGTGTGGCAATTGGCATGATTGATTACCTTGATGATGTTGTCGTCTATCTGTGATTAATAGGGCTTATCGAAGACAAAAGGAGACTTATCCTTGTTTCAATCCTTTTCTCCCTTGAACTAACTACTAATTAACTCCTCCATCTACCATTCCCCACTTGCCTTACTGGATTCATGCTCTTCTTTCCTTCTATGCACCAATATGTTACTATACAATTTAGGGGAAGATATAGGGATGCTATTGCTGGTGGTGACGTCAGCTGCACCACACACTACATCTTTATGTAAGTAGAATGGATGAATCTAAAAACCTAAATGATATAGCCTACGTTTTACAATTTATTTCATATCTATAGCTATTTTTATCATTACTAATTGTTTCTCAAAAATATTGTATATATTCATCTATAAATGAAGAAAATAAAGAGTACACAATTTGCAAAAAGTAATAAGTTGTTTTTAATATTCTTGTTTATATGTATAGTAGATATGGCAAAATGTTATTATTCATTAACGTTGTGTTTATATGTTGTTTAGTTGTTTGTTTTATAAGAATATAATTTTGATTGTTGTTCATCGCACAAGTGCAATACTGCTAGTTACTATTGCTAGTTACTCTAAACTGGAGAGGCTTGATCCGAGTTCATTTTATTATTTTTTCGAGATGTTCTTGCAACTTCTATATATGAAATCAAATTTGTAGCTTTTGGGTTTATATTCTTTCACTTTTCGATGTAAGACTTTTGGTTCATGTTCAATAACACTCCATAATATTCACAACTTCTACATCATGAGACTTGCCATTTGATTAGATCAGGAGAGGAAAAGAATCACTAAATGGAAATGAAAGGTAAGGAATCAGTATCATTCCTGGTCATTTGGTTAGAACAAGAATGGAAATCCACTCATGGGATTTATATACTACATTAGTTTAGTATTCTCTAATTAAAATCGTAGCTAGAGTGCTTAATTTATATTTTGGTAGTGCTTAAATATATAAATATATTCAATTGCTATTGTCTCAAGTTCAAGTAATTATTTTTTAAGTGCTTATTATTTCAATTTCAATTGCTTATTATATCAAGTTCAAGTGCTTAATTACTATCTCAATTTGAAGTTTTTATTATTCAAGTGCTAATTATCTCAATTTCAAGTGCTTAATTACTATCTCAATTTGAAGTTTTTATTTTTCAAGTGCTAATTATCTCAATTTAAGTGCTTATTATCTCAAGTTCAAGTGCTTACTATCTCAATTTGAAGTTCTTATTTTTAAGTGCTTATTATCTCAAGTTCAAGTGCTTACTATCTCAATTTGAAGTTCTTATTTTTCAAGTGCTTATTATCTCAATTTCAATTGCTTATTATCTCAAGTTCAAGTGCTTATTTTTCAAGCGCATATTATCTCAATTTTATGTGTTTATTAACTCAAATTCAAGTGCTTATTTTTTAGTTTAAAGTGCTCATTTTGAAGTGCTTATTATCTATATTTGAAGTGCTTATTAACTCAATTTTATGTTTATTATTTCAATGCTTATTATTAACAAGGATAGTAACCAATAAAAACAAAAAAAAAAAAATCAAAAGTGATTAAGCATGGCCAATAAAATATAACGTTTCCAATGCTTAAATGTAGAACATGTCCACAAATGCTTGTGAACACTATCATTGAAGAATTCTTGCTAACTTCAAAATTACTTTCTGAAAAAGACAAACCGATGATGAAGAAGATTAACTGAAGACAAAATTAGTATTGATGAATGAAAGTGGAATCAGTTTTTTTAGGAACAAACATTGCACAATATTAATTAGAGTTATGTGAGATAACAATATTTAATGTGCAATCCCATAATTATTGGAAATGGTTAGTCAATAAACTAAAATGACATTTATAACCTTTTATATTTAATGGATAAATGTAAATAAATAAACAAGTAAAAAAATAATAACCATAGATCTAATAAAATGAATGGCTGAGATTAGATCCTAGTTACACCTAAGAATTAGGATTCTATTTGATCCTCAACCTCTATATATATATATATATTATGTTTTGAAAAAAATTTCATTCACGATTAAAATAAGATTTATTTCGGATTTGAAATTGTAATAATATACTAAGATTTAATAAATCGTATTATTTTATATAAAATATTATTTTCACATTTTAAAATATAAATTTAATATTCCATCCGTCCATGTATATTAGTCCCAAAACTTTTTCGTACAGTATTTTAAGAGAGCTTATTTAAAGATAAAGTGTATTGTTTAACATTTTAATGTAGATTTTATTCTTTTCAAAATAGAACATCATAAATTATAAAAGCATATTCATGATTGATCTTAAATAAAAGACCACATCAAGACCTTTAATTTGATATAAAAATAGTAAAAGTTGAAAAAACAACCGATAAAGTTATGATAATTCAAAATTTTATAATTTAAATTATATTGAAATACGTGCATAGTTAAAGTATATGAGACATACCAAATATAAAATTGAGACTAACATAGTGAGACGGAGTATTATAGGAGTATTATACAAGTAACATAATAATGTATATGTTCAAATGAATTTTCATTAATTAAATACTATTTTCTCCGTCCATGAAAAGCACTGTTTTTATTTTAGTTCACTAGTTTCACACCCCGTGCGAAGAATGTAGTATTTTTTTTTTCTTGTTTAAACTTTAATACGTATTTATGATTATAATTTTATATTATATAAAGAAGATAAAATTAATAAATTTGTTGTTTTTGCACGTTGGGTATAGCTCATATATTTTTCATAGTCATTTTAACATACATTTTGCGATATTTAACACTTAAATTTTATTATTGATAACAATATAATACTGTAATTATTCTTAAAATGTACATATATTCTTTATAAATGATAATTGTGATCAAGCAATGATAATCAATGAAATAAAATGAACCAAAAAAATGAAATTCTATTACAAAAAGAAATTATATTTAATTTGCTTTTACCCACGTTTTTTTCGATCATCATAGTAAAAACACGCATGACCTTTTTTTTTTTTTTTAAATGATCAATAATGGTTCTCCATTTTTAGCTTAGGGGGAAACGTCTTACTAACTGAGTTGCGTTTCGTTAAACACGCATGACCGTTAGCAATGCAAAAGTTAGATAGAAATGAGACAACATATAAATTATTATTAACTCTCAAACATTTAAAAAGTGGAGTAAAACGAAAGATGGTAGATAAACCACTGAAAAATACATAGAAAATTTACGTAAATGCCGATAGCTAGTACTGTGAAACTATAATCTGATTTCTATTGTGATTATATATAATGCAATATAAAAAAAAGCCTTTGCTCGTTACAAACCTTTTCTACCGGAATAGTCGTTGCAATCAATTTTACTTTCCCAACCATATATGTAGGGATAAGAATTTGGGTTTGGGTTTGGGTTTTTGGGCAGAGACAGAAATACCAGAATTTGAATAGCTTTTTGGGTACCCAAAATCCAAAAAAATCGGGTTTGGGTTCAGGTTCGGGTTGTGAGATTTAAATATCTCAGGTATACCCGAACCCGAAAAAAATTACCCGAAATCTCAAAAATCCAAAATTTATATTTAAATTAATTAATAAAATAATAAACAATACTAATTACTCTCTCCGTCCTCCATATTAGTGTACATTCCAAATATGAAAAAATTCTCTAAGCAAAAAGACATATTGACCCTCACTTTATTCTTATTTTTTTCACTTTCTACCTACTTTTTCCACTTTCTTCCTACTTTATCTTACTTTTCTCATTTTACACCAATTTTATCTTAAACTGCGTGTTGTTTCTCTCAGCACACTAATATGGGGGACAGAGGGAGTAATAAATAAAATAATTAAGAAAAAAAATTAAATAAACAATTAACTTAGCAAGTTAACACTTTAGACTCTCATTTCTCATTTTTTTCATTTGATGTTTTATTAATTATGCAATTATATACATAATGCTTTTATTAGCTAGATATATGTATTATCTAAAATAGAAAAAAATGAAAAAAAAAAAATTCCTTCTAAATTTTCGGGTTTTTGTCAGGTACCCGAATGGGTATTGGGATACCCGAAAATATTTTCAGGTTCGGGTATTCGAAAAAATTCAGGACGGGTACCCGACCCGTACCGAATTCTCATCCCTACATATATGTTGGATTTTATGAAAGTCTCTTTTTCATCCAACCTTCTTCCTCCTCCACCATGAAGTAGATTTTTTTTCTTTTTTCTTTTTTTTCTTTTTTGAAAGCATGCAAAGTATGTAAATGTTTTTTATAATAGGATCCTGGAATATTAGGCACAAAACAAAATATAAATTCAGTAGAAAAATAAATAAACACTTGCTATGATTATTTCTTTTGTAATGTCTTTGTTAGTGAGTAGCTACATCTGCTTTGGATATTACAACTTGAAAATACAAATTATGAAACTGGAACAAACTATAGAACAAACTAAGAAAGGAAACTACATAATCTGGAATAGATTGTAGAACAAACTAAAAACAGAAACTAGAATGTATGACAAACTCATAAATAGAAACTGGAACAAAAACAGTAAGTAGAGTCGAGGATAACCCTTTATCGATCCGCAAGACGAATTATTGGGATTTTGTATACCTAAAGCAAAACCAATATTTTAGTGTATGCAAAAATTATTTCATTGTTCACAATCACATATCTGAAAGTATATAGTTGAGATTGAATAAGTTCATTATCTCATTTTTTAGTTAACGTGCCAGCTGCGTCTATAGGGGATCACGTATTTTGGTGACTCATAGGGATGGCAATGGGTCGGGTTTTTGCAGGTACTCGTCCTACCCAGACCCTAATAGGACGGGTTTGGGTAATATTAAATGGGTTTGGGACGAGTTTGGGTAGTAAAATTGATACCTGCAACGGGTTTGGATTGGGTATAGGTAGATAGTTACGGATACCCACTACCCAAACTCATATATATGTATGTATGTATGTGTGAATTAAATTATTAATAACTATTCGTAAATTCTAGGGTTCTCTTCTATATATATCAAAATTAATATCTTCTTGGCATTTATCTTGAGATTTGTTTTATAATTTTGTTAGTTCATATTTATTATGAGATTTGCATGTTTAAATAATAGTTTTGACTTTCGATTGGTATCTATATTTAGTTATAATTTTTGTTATATAAATTTTTAAAGGACTATTTATTTTAATGTTGTAGAGTTTGGGTTTTATCGGGTAATTAGTAGGTAATACCCGATGGGTTTGGGGCGGGTATGGGTATCAAAACTGATTTTTAATCGGGTTTGGGACGGGTATGGATACGAAAATTTTTAACGGGTTTGGGTTTGTGAAAGACTAAATGGGGGTACCAACCCATTGTCATCCCTGATGACTCATGAGATATAAACAATGTTCTAAAAGTTGTTAGTCGGTAGTCGGGCGGTAGGGGGACTAGCGCCTAGGCGGCTAGGCGGGAGCCTACTCAGGGACTAGTCAGATTATAATTTTAATACTTAATTTTTATTATTTTTACAATATATCTTAAAGTATATACCATACAAACATATATTATTCATAATTTAATTTTTTAATTCATGATAAAATGTTAGGAACACATAATATGCTAATTAAAAATATAAGATCCATAAATTTAAACATAATGTCCATAATTAATTCATAAAATTCATAAGTTTTAAAATATATAATACGCTAATCTTCCATTTCTTCATTCCCGAACTCTTGAAAATCAACATCATGCTCCTTGGTCGAATCATCAAACTCAAAATCATCATCATCATAATCCCCCATATCCTTTGTTCCTTCGGATACAAAATCATCTTCATCGACCTCTCTCACTTCCTCCACCGGAACAATCCTCCTTGGTTCATTTGTTGATTCACCAACCATAGAAGTGGGTATAACCTCTTCATCTTCATCATCACCTACTTCATCAACCATCCACGATTGTGCACAAGTAGCCTCGTTTGCTAAAAGCACATCATCCTTCTTGCTTTTCTTTTTTTTGTTCATCAATCTTGCATTGAATTGGACATACACTAGCTTACTCATCCGATCGGCATCTAGTCCTCTTCTTAGTATGAATCTATAATTAAAAGGTAAACAAAGTTAGAACACTAGCAAATAGTTAGCATATATTTAATATTTATAAAGAAAATTAATTACCGCTTCAAACACACTCCAATTTCTTTCACATCCGGATGAGCTCGTTGTCAAAGAAAGAATCTTTTGTGCAAGTTTTTGGAGATTGGGTATGCCAATGCCATAGTTAGACCACCAAGAAACTATACATTACAAGAACATATCAAAATTCATAAGACATTAAACATATAAAATGATAGCAATAAAGACCAAGAAAGAAGGATAATCATACCCGGGTCATAATTATCATCATTTACTTCACATCCTTTGATTGTCAAGTTTCTTCCAAATGCACCTTCCTTCTTTTTGTACTTGCCCAACTCCACATTAACCACTTTACTTTGTATCTCCACATCCGGATAGAACCGTTCTATGCATGATAAGACTCCTTCCATTACAAAGGCATTCTCTTCGGGGGACCATGTATCCCGAGTGTTATAGTAATAATATGGATTCAACAAGTACGCGGTCAAGTATAGTGGAGTATTAATACGCCCATTTCCTTTTACATCCACTATGTCAAGTATAGGCGTATACCTCTCCTCTTTGTGCTTCAAAGCCTCCTTAATTTCTTCTTTTGCCCTATTCATCTCACCATATATAAATTTCATGGCCGGCTTTACATCTCCATCTACAATTCTAAGCACTTTGACCAATGGTGTGAATACCTTCAAACACATAACCACACCATTCCAAAAACTTTGAGAGACTATGATAGCATAAGCAACTTGCCCTTTCGGGGTCTTTGACCATTTTTCCCACTCCTTAGAGTTCACCATTTGCTTCAACTCCTCTTTCTTTTCAAGCAAACTTTGCAATGTTAAGAAAGCCGTGGCAAATCTAGTCACCCCTTGTCGAATAATATTTCTTCATGTATCCTCATCAATGCTAAAGTTTTGTGATGAGAATAGACAAACATGGTAAAAGCCTTAGCTTTTGTAATTGTATTCTTGAAAATAGGGAGCTTACCATTGAAGCATGAGATTGATAGAGTGAGTAGCACATGGGGTCCAAAAAATTCGAGGTCTCTTTGCAAGCAACATGTTTGATGCTGCTATATTGTTTGAAGCATTATCGGTCACCACATGAATCATTTTATCTTCACCAAGCTTTTCAATACATTCATCCACATAATCAAATATGTATTTACCTGTGTGTGCATCTAATGAAGCCTCTTTGGAGCTAAGAAAAGTAGTTCCAAGTCTCGAATTCACATCAAGCATCGGTCATGATAGAGCAACCATTTGTCTCCCATTCTTCCTCTTGAACCTTGAGTGAAGCCTTCATTGTCTCTACTTCTCCCTTCAAGAGTGGCTCTCTAAGAAGATATTGACTTGGTGGTTGGTAACCCGGACCAAATTGTCCAATTGCTTCAACAAGTCTTTTGAAACTATCATTGTCAATTGCATGAAAAACAATGCCACACTCGTACACTTACTTAGCTAAGTATTGATGCACTTGAATAGTCCTTTGTTTCAAAAGAGTATCACTAATATTTTGTTGTCTTTTTCTTTTGCTCTCACTTAAAGTATTATCATCAATCTTGATGTTTGAAACATATCTATCAATAGATCCAAGAGCACGAGGCGGCTTTTGAGTTTCTCCCCTTTCTATTTTTCAATCTCCTCTGCAATTGCCATCTCAATAAGTTCAACTTCACTTATAAGATTCGCATTCTCTTGTATCTTCGCCAATCTTTTCCTTTTTGATGTTTCCAAGGTGTCGAGACATCATTTCTTATCTTCATTTGATGATCTCATACATGGTGTAACATTGCCTTGCACCCCGCTATGTGTTGCTTGGCTCGGTATACTCCTCCACCATATACTCCTCCACACTTGAGACATTTCCATCTATCTTGGTTTTTGGGATCACAAAGCATGGCATAGTTCCATCCAACATCGCCACTAGCTCTCTTTAATTTGGTGGCATCCAAGGAATAGGAATTAGGTTAATTTGTTGGTAATTCTTTTGACATGATAAGTTTCATATATATAAAAAGAGAAACTTTTGTTAAAGATCAAAATTAACTAGAAGCATTTCAATTCATAAGCATTTCAACAAATTATTATTTATTTCCATTACAAGTTGTCCCCACATAATTAATAAATGTGATCTTTATATGAGGATAATAATGAAGTTGGTCCCCACATCAATATTCAAACAAGTGTGGGACATCATTAATTCATTATTCAAACAATTGAACAAATAATGAGACTTGGAAATCAAAATAGAAGCACTAGTATTCAAGTAGCAAGTATTATTTATTATTATTGCAATCACACAATTCGAAAACTTATCAAATATAAATTCAACAATCAAAAACCGTAAACAATACTATCTATGAAACATAAACAATCAACACCACAAAAGCCACCTAAAAAAAAACAAGAATTCAATTCCATTTTCCAACATAGTCGCAGCCATGGCCCATGAGAGAGAGAGTTTTCCTACCTCTATCACTGTGAGGAATAGCCAAGAGGATGGTGACGGCGATGCCTGAATTGGTGGTGTGAGTATGGCGATTGTGGTGGTGACTGATAACGGAGGCACAACGATGATGAGACGAGATGTTGCCGCTTGGAGCTGGAAGCTAGGCGCCATCGGTGGTGAAGATGGTAGAACGGCAGAATAGATGAGAGACGCGCTAAGGAGTTAGGTTATCAATATGGGGATTTCAAAACTAAAATTTTCAATTAAAATGCCCAGCCCAACTCAGAGCCCGTTTAGCCCACCCACCAACTAGGTCCACCTAGGGAAAACGACTACATGAAAATTAGGTCGGCTAGGTTCCGATCAGCATCTAGGCGGCCGCCTAGCCCGACTTTTTGAACATTAGATATAAATGATTATCACAGTCAAGATAACTTGGGCAAAGTTATCGGTTTAGACTGCATCATTAACAGTAGTGGTGGATCTCAATCACTAGTTATGCTGATACTGTGGAACGTATTGATAGGATCGCAGAGAGATAATGTTCTTCTAGACTGATCCTGATAATAAGGTGAAGAGCTAAAGATCTCAGATCTTAGTAGCTAGATCTTAATCTATATAAGCTATTGGGCTTATACGCGTTTTTCACTGTTGCTTTGACTTACTCGGTACGGGCCTTATGGATGATTCCTTAATCCCTTGTATCTTGGATAACATGGAGGCACGTATGATGTCAAGATAGTTGTATCGAGACACCATGTCCGTAAGGGTTCGGATATCCCCTTAGGGAGTTCATAATGTTTATTATACCAAGTCTTGCAAGCTTGATTAAGTTCAAGGTATAATAATAAGGTTGAGCGACTACTACCTAAGGAAGTAAACGAAGTTAATTAATTAGGACCAGTCATACGAGCTCTAATTAATTAACGGATATTAAGATTCTTAAACATAGGGATCGCACTAAGCAAAATACCAACTCCGATCTACGTAATCGGACAGAGCGGTGAATCAGTTATAATTCTTTAGTGGAATGAATTATAGCACTAATTAAGATAAGTGTTCTAGGCTGAACACAATAGTTATCTTATTAGGTAAGACCCAACTCTGTCTGGTATCTAGGTCTCTAGAGTGGCCCAATGACCTCAGGATGGATCGCAAGTTAATATTGAGCTCCAATAGCTGGTTTGGACCAAGAGAGCAAGCTTGTGGGCCATGGGCCCACAAGTGGCGCCACATAGTGGGTGAAAACCTTAGGTGGCCACCTACTACTCTCAAGTGGGCCAAGTTGGGCCCAAGACTTGCACTCAGGCCCGATGTGTTATGGATAAGATTTTATCCAGATTTAGTTAAGATGTGATTTGATCCAAATCTTAATTAATATTTCATTAAATATTTAATTATCTAATATAGCACACACACGCAATTAATTATATATAAGTGATAGGTCAACACCGTGAATCACTTACGAGACTTAATACATAGAATTACAGATTCTGAGAGAGAGGGAGAGGCGGCGGCGGCGATTTCTTCTCCAAGAAGAAACCGAGTTGAACTCCAAGATCAACGAAGTGCATGCAAGGCGTGATCCAAGATCCGATCTTGAATCGATGCCCACCCTGTTGTTCGAGCACGAGGAACGGGATAACACTTCAGTAATCTAGACCTGTAGATTACCATCGCCGAGCCATTAATTAAATGCATTAATTACAACAACCAATTCAGATCCGATGGCAGAATCGAATCTCCTTCATTGTGGCGTTTCCATCACGAATTACGCCCGGGCTAGTGTTCACGGATCCGGTGTCTCTTCCCCAAAGATAAAATCACTTTCGTCTTCCAAGTATTGGAAGCTCCGGCGAATCGAACGAGGTAGATAACTGAGCTAGGAGAGGAAGAACAAGGTAGAAATGTGATTAGAATGTTGAATGTATTTTCAAGTGTATTTCCGTTCTCAAGTGTGTTTCAAATGAGCAGAGGCCTACTATTTATAGGCATGCACATTGAAGAAGGGAGCCACCTTCAAAATAGTGTACTTTTAAAACGGGAGAAGCATTTCGCTTTTGAGTATGCTAAGCTTTTCAAGAGCGAATCGCTTTCAAAGTTAAAAATGCTTGCGGAATTTGGTGAGCAGAGTTTATACTCGCTTTATAAAAATCTTGCTTAAGAAAACTTTTTCGTTGTTTAAGTGTGTGTGTGACTTATTCAATAATCAAGCTATGAATGAAGATAATAAAGAGATAAATAATTAGCTAAATAAATCAGTAAGAACACAAGAGATTTATAGCAGTTCGGAGGTTACGCTTCTACATTCACTTCGTTGCCTTCACTCAGCAATTCAATTTCTTCACTTGGAATCCACAAACATGTCTCGGTTTTAGACTTCCCGATGAAGTAATTCAAGCTCCAAATGAACTCAAATCCTCAGAGATTACAACGGGCTCTCGAGTGGCCTTAAAAACAAACAAACAATATAACACAACCTTCGACATTCCACTTGTGTGTGCAAACACAAGCTTCACAATCTCAGATCTAACGAACAAAACAAACACAAACTTACAACTCAACCTACGAACAAACTCAAACTTGGGTTGGGTTTGGATTTGAGATTTCTAACTTAGAGAATCCTTTTCAATGAAAAACACGAAAATGAAATAAAGGATTATCCTCCTAGATTAGAAAACTGGTTCCTTTTTTTTTCTTTTTCTTTTTTAAAGAAACATCAAATATATACATATATAAAATCAACCCCTTACGGGGGGAATAGAGTTTGTGGCGATGATGAACCAAAAGTGTTCACCCTCCAAAGTACTACCTCCATCCCACCTAATTGTCTCATTCACTTTTTGACATTTTCGGCACGTGTTTCCACCGAAATCTAGTACGAGTTTTAAAATATAATTTTAAAGTATCGTTTCTTTTACGGGATACTATGAGTGTCATAGTAGGTAAAAGAAACGATACTTCAAAATATATATTAAAATTCGTACAAGGTTTCGGTGGAAACGCATGCCGAAAATGTCAAAAAGTGAATGAGACAATTAGGTGGGATGGAGGTAGTACAACACAATCACCTACAAAATAGATAAAGAATAGGGCTCGACAAAAAATATGCACTAAAATCTAACTGTGCAATCTGAAATTAGGATAACCAAGCTGGTCCATCCTAACCAGAGACAAAAAAGGCCTCGGGGCTGAGCTGGTATCAAAGATGGTCATTGTCTGAAGTCGATGGCTGAGACGCGCCATGTAGTCGGCCGGGCGATTGCCCTCTCGATGAATGTGAGAGATCATAACCTGTAAATCCCTTATCAGGAGACGGATGCGGGTGATGGTGATTGAGTGAGCCCAGATCCATGGCGATCAGAGGTGAGCAGGGCCACGATGGCAGCGGCATCGAGCTCGATCCACACATGGGAGAAAAGTTGGGAGGCAATGAGAAGGCCGTGGTAGACAGTCTGGAGCTCAGCATCGAAGCTCGAGGCTACCTGAAGAGGCAGGCTGAAGGCAGATAAGAGCGCAGCCAGGTGGTCACAAACCAAACCTCCACCGGCAGCTCTCATCTATCCTCTGTCGAGTGGACCATCTGTGCTCAGCTTGACCAAGAGGGCTGATGGCATGCGCCATAGAATTGGCATCGACCGAAGGGGCCACCTCACAGGGGCAGAAGATGGCATAAAGTCAACCTGTGGAGAGTAGTCGCTCCACTGTGAGGGGGCAAGCTTCTTGGCCATAACCAAGAGCCGTAGATGTTGGATCACCTGCGCAACAATGTGAGAAGCGAGGAAAAGAATTCTACGGTGCTTGTCGTTGTTCCTTTCCGTCCAAATCCATAATATAAGGCAGGAAATCAGAAAGGTGATGTGCGGTCGTGCAGTGTGTGGTGTGCTATTTCTCCAAAAGGATAGCGCATGTGATATCTGTGGTGAGTTGTGGTGTGATGTGAAACCAGTGTGCAAAGTTCATCCTTACTTCCTTCACAATATCCCCCAAGAGAAAGATGTGGGATAAAGACTCGATGTGAGGGGAGTGAAGACAACAAGGACACTTGGAAGCAATACGAGTACCCCATGACTGGACAAGGCGTCCACCGGGATACGATGGTATAAGAGGCGCCACAAAAAGAAGGAAATGTTTGGCGTGAGGCAATCATTCCATAAGGCACGGAGAAGGGGTTGGCGAGGGAACCTCTGCCAAATCCCTCTCAAGCATAAGATAATGAAAACTCACCATGGGGGGTCAAATTCCATCGCATGACGTCCCGCTCTCCCCACAAGATCGGCGTCCAGCTCAAGGAATCAACAAACAGGCCCGGATTTGACTAAAGGCCCACAAGGCCTGTGCCTAGGGCCCCAAAATTTTGGGGGCCCAATATTTTTCTTTTCAATTATATATTTGCATATTGAACACTTAGTCTACTTGATTTTTGAGTATGACCTCAAATCTCTGACTCCCTTCGGTCAAGAGTTCAATCCTCATTAGGCATAATTTTTTTCTTTTAATTTTTATTTTACTTTGCACTAATCTCATTTCTTTTATTTATTCTTTTTTATATGTCTTTCATTTTGTTACTTTCATATACTTTTTTATTTTACTTTGAACTAATCACATTTCTTTTATTTGTTTTTTTTTTGCATTTCTTTCATTTTTGTCCATTTCATATACTACTTATGTACATTTCTTTATTTCTTTCATTTTTAATTATTCACATTTCTTTTATTTATTTATCTACAGTTCCTTTCATGTGTTTAATAGTCACATTTCTTTCAAAATACATTTCTTTCATCTACTTCTTCTACAATTTTTTTTTCTTTTATTTGTATAATAATCACATTTTTTTTCTCCCTTTCATTTTAAAATAGTTTTTAAAATTGCTAGTAATAAAAAAAGCGCATAATGGATCCGGTCAATGTGTATCTTCTATTTTTTAATTTTATATATTTTAATCATTTTAAATAATTTTATTTTTGTCATTATAAATTGGACCCACTGAACTAAATTCATGGTTTCGTCACTGCTCATAATCATATGTTTGGGGTTCAAAAGAGGAAAAGAAAATAAAAAGATGATCAAGTAATTTCAAGTCAAGCATGAGATATTGATAAATATTTTAAGCTCGGTCGCAAAAAAGAATCATATGAAAATAAAATTTTAACAGAGCATCAAATTGAAGAGGGTAAATTTTTCCGCTTATGAAGGGCCATGTTTTTCATTTTCGCCTAGGGCCACAAGAAGCACAGGACTGGCCCTGTCAACAAGCTCCTCGGCAATATGAAAATCATGTGTATATGTATGCAATGCATGAACATGCCAAGAATGATGATGATGAAAATGAGAAACAGGCATGTTAGCAAGATGCATATCAGGATACAAATCAGACAGAGGGGCATCTCCATACCAAACATCATGTCAAAAACTGACCCGCCTAGACCCCAGGATCCAACGAATGTGCTACTGGGCAACAACTGTTGGGGTTGTTGTGTATAGCTAAAGCAAAAACGTGTTTTAGTATATACGACATGTATTCCACTGGTAACAATCATATATCTGAATGAATATATTAATAAGAATAAGCCCTATATCTCATGTTTTAGAACACGTGGACGGCTCGGGTGTCAGGGAGATCACGCAGCGTTCGATAATAATTATGAGATATAGACAGTGTCACAGTCGAGATAGTTTGGGAAAACTATCGGTTTAGACTGCAACATAACGGTAGTGGCGGGTCTCAGTCACCAGTTATGTTGGTACGGTGGAACGTATTGACAGGATCGAGTGAGATAAGGTTCTTCTGATACTGACCCTAGCAATAGGTGAAGAACTAGAGATCTCAGAATTTAGAGATATGATCTTAATCTGGATATGCTATTAGAGATATATGTGTTGTTCACTGTTACTTTGACTTGTATAGCTAAGGGTCTATCGCAGCATCCCTGATGACTTGCATCTTGGGTAACATGAGGGCACATAGTATGTCTAATTAGTTATATCAAGACACCGTGTCCGTATTAGGTTGAGAGATATCCCCTCAGGGAGTTCACAAGGTTTATTATACCAAGTCATGCATGCTGATTAAGTTCAGGTATAATAATAAGGGGTGAACGGGTACTACTTGAGGATAATAAGATATTAATTAATTATGAGTAGTCAGAGGAGCTCTAATTAATTAATGGATATCGGAGTCATTAAACACGGGGATAGCTCTAAATAAAGTATCAGCCTCAATCTACAAATTGGGACAGAGCGGTGATTCAGTTGTGATTCTTTAGTGGAATGCATCACAACTCTAATGAAATAAATGTTCTGGGTTGATCATGATTATTTCATTAGGTAAGGCTAAACTCTATCTAGTACATAGATCCCTGGGGTGGCCCAAGAGCTCTTCAGGAAAGGAATTCAAGGAATTATTTAGGGATATCAGTTTTGGACAGAGAAGAGGCATTATGGGCTTCGGCCCAGTAATGTGGCGCCTACTGTAGTGTAGGGGACGCCAGTTTCCTCTTCTGGTGTCCATCTCATCTCAATAATTGCACTCTGGTTAATTATATAATTATGGAATAAATTAATATCTAATTAATTGAGATTTATTCTTAATTAAGGACTTAGATAATTAATTTAATAATTATATATATTATTTTCCTTATAATAATTAGGATTAATTCTAATTATATTTAATTAGAATTTGTTCCAGTAATTATTAACTAAACCGGGCTTTAATTAATTAAAGTCCATGACTTAGTGGACAAGGAAAAGTGGCGCCTCACTCCTTATAAATAAGGAGGAGGAGATTCTCAAAACCTAAGTGTTGAGAAAGAGATCGGCGCCTACCACGCAGAGGGAGAGTTCCGGTTTCCAAAGTTCCTAGACGCCCACACAGTCGAAGAACTTCAAGGAAAGGGATCACACCTCAGTAATCTAGACCTGTAGATTACTCCGTCGGCACAGATCTGAGGTATAACATTCTAAACTCGATTATATGATTTAGTTGCATTTAAATTATCACATCCAATTCGAAGATCTAGTGGGAAAAGGGAATGCTTTCAAGCAGCAGTTCCATCAACAACGCCCTCTCTACAGAGGCGCCGCCAAGTAGATTTGAAATCTGGTTTCTAGTCTTGGGTGAATGTTGCTATACTTAGAAAACTTTCTAGGGTTTTCTAAGGACTCAACTAAACTCTAGAACTCGAATAACTTGGAAATTTGAATGCTGTGAAAACTCGGAAGTTCTTGATGTATGCTAGTGCGCAAGAGAGTAGTTTCGTAAGTCTTCAACGTTGAGGTATCATCCCTATCTATAGTGGGAGTCGGCCATCTTCCCGTTAGAAAGGGTGGTGGCGCATGCTCTTCACTTCCCTTCAGTCAAGCGATAGATTTGCTTTATTGCAGGTGCATAGTGCTTTTACGGCTTGTCTTCTTCCCGAAAGAGAAAGCCCTAGATATCTGTAGATTTCCAATGTGGAGTTTAGTGCAGACAAACACTGTGTACTATTCCGTCGAATTCCGTTGGCCATTCTTCTGCTTCCGTGTGGCCTTTGACTTCTGCGCCGCATTTATGATGCGTACTAACTGTCACAGTGCATCAAAAGTTGAATTTCAAACTTCAGTTAGCTCGACACTTCTTGTGTGCTATCACAAACGCTTCATCAGTACTAGATACTAATGACTTGGCGCTTTCAACGGAATTGCTTTTGCACGGAACTGCTTCACTTCAAGTTGCTTTTACTGTAGTCACTTTCCACTTTTGCTAAAACGATTACTTGTAACTGTATGCTTCTTGCAAACTTGAAAGTTGAAAACTTCTTCGCTTCGCTTCTCTTCGCTTCAGACTGGTCCAAACTTAGACAAAAATATAAAAGCTCCCTAACAAGTGAGCTTATCTAATACATAGAAAATTACATCAATACGATATTGGACTTCATAAAAAATAATAAGGAAAAGTTCTATGGGTTTTGGAATCTAATCAAAATAAAAATTATATTATATTATAACTTAAATAGATTACGCTTCCCCCTTAACAAAATATTCCAACAGTTGTATTCATTTATACTGTAATATTTTTTTGAAGACTATGTCGCCCGTTGTTTGGGTCAACTGTTTTGAGAAATAACATTTGTTGGGTTGCATTTCTCAAGTCGAAGTTATATTCATTTTGAATATGAAGCCCCCCGTTATTTAGATTCCATTGGAGATACGGGTCAACTGTTTTGATGGATAACATTTATTGATATATAGTTATATTAATTTTGAATATGAAGTTGCCCGTTGTTTGGAATGTTCATCGGAGATATAATATTTCTCAAGTAGTTGTGATCATTTTCAAAAAGTATTAGAGTTTATCCAAATAATGTGCAACTGTTTTGGGTCATCTGTTTTGAGGGATAACATTTGTTGGGTTGTATTTCTCAAGTCGAGTTGAAGGGTTGTATTTCTCAAATCGAGTTGAAAAATCAAAATTTGAATAAATAGGACTATTCGAAAACTTTTATTAATCTAGTAATTTTCTATTACCGTGGTCCGTGAAAGGGCAGCTTGATATTGCAAACAGTGGCGTAGCCAAAAATCATGAGCCAAGGGGGCTAAAATATATATTTCAATACTAATATTTGAAAATTATAAAAATACTAAAAATATAGTAAGTGAAAAAAAAATTGAGGGGTGGCTCAAGCCTTCCCCAGTCCCCCCCTGGCTCCGCCCCTGATTGCAAATATATAACGCTAAATGCAAAATATTATCTCTCATTTATCCTTTTCTTTTGATATAATTTCATATTAATATTTTTAAATGAATTTTGTATTTTATTTAAATTAAATAATTATATTATCTTTTAAATTGTACTTTAAACTTTATATTAATGAAATTTAGTTAAATCTCGACCGACTAAAAAATGAGGACTCGCCATTTAAACTAAAATCTGAATAATTGAATTTAATTAGTATAAAAAAATTATTTCCTTCATTTTAATATTTTCCTTTTCACTGGTTTGATTCGTAACATTGCATTTAATCATCATCCGTAACAAACTAACAATCCCACACTTGGAAGGATTTTTTTATTCTTTCTTACTTATTCTTCTAATCGTAATATATCACTAGTATTATATAATTGTGTTATATGTCTTGAGGGGCATATGTCTTGAGGGGCAGTTAAAAGGAAGAGGGGGGAAGGGAATCCAATCTTTTGGGTAGGAAGAGGAATGAATAATGAGAAGGGAGGAAAGTGGACAAATCCATTCCCTAAGAAAGGGGAATCAGAATTAGCCAACCAAATGCTAACAAAGAAAACAAAAGTTTATGATTCTCCTTCCATTTCACTTTTCGATTACGCATCTTTATCATTCCAAATACTCAATGCACGAGTTTTTTCTCAAAAAAACAAAAAAAATAAAAAATAAAAAGAAATACTCAATGCACGAGTAAATTTCACTTTCCCTTTTCCGACTGCCCATCTTTAAGCATTCCAAATACCGTGTGCACAAGTGGATTCCACGTATTGTATAGTAAAAGAAATTTATATATATATATATATATATATATATATATATATATATCAGAATTCTATTTTCCGATATATGTTGTGCATTAATTTCAGCACACTTACAATAATATGAAAAGGGTATGCAAGTATCTGACTGTAACACGTTGAAAGAATGTCAAATTCAGAAACTTGAAGTAAATATAATACAGAGTGGATACACATTGAGGATGAAAAACAATGAAATAAATACATGCCTCGGCGGACTCTCATTGTAGAATTTTAAATAATCATAACAATCGCATGAGAAAATTCCTGTTTCCACAGCAATTTCTTCACCAAAATCTGGAACCAAATATATATGTAGAGAGAGAACGATTTGAATATTTTCATGATTTACTAACTCTTGTTTGTAGTCAGCGTCGATTCTTTCATGTGAGGCCACTCTCACCAGCAGGTCCTGCACGGGTATTTAATAGAGGCTGGAGAGCTTTCACCACGATGCTCATATTTGGCCGGAAATCAGCTTCGTACTGTACACACAAAGCAGCAACAGCAGCCATCTGCATTCAACACATACCAAATCCGCTCACTCATCAGAATCCTCAATGCATTAAGGACTATAAGAGTATCTATGCAAAAAAAACTGCAATTATCATGCATTAAGCTTGCAAGATATACTTGAAATAATCCTGTGCATGTATGGACATAAACACGCTCCATATGCAAACTCATTTATTAGTTTGAAAAGAGATTCTGTAATTACCTTAGCGACAGCCTTTGGAGGGTAGTCTCCTTGCAGTCTCTCATCAACGCATTGCCGGACCTTATCTTCACTCAGTTTTGGTGTAGCCTGGAACATCCAACAACAGAATCATGTAGTGCAACCAAGAGAGACAGTTGTAACGGGAAGGGAATAGAAGGGAAGGGAGCAAGTATAGTACCCATGTAACTAAGCTTTGCTGTCCACGAGGTAATGTATGATCCACAGGTTTGCGGCCAGTGAGGAGCTCTAGAAGGACAACACCGAAGCTGTACACATCACTCTTTGAGTTCAGCTGCCCAGTCATGGCATATCTGCCAAATCATAAAAAGGAGAGCGTGATTATGTATATATGCTCATAAAGGTGGGGAGATAAAGTTAAGTGGGCAGGAGAAGGCAAAGCAACTTACTCTGGAGCATGATATCCAAATGTCCCAAGGACACGAGTAGAGTGAAGACGTGCTGCCATATCAGGAGCTTGATTTGATAAATCAAAGTCCGCAATCTTAGCAACATCATCATCGAAAATCAGTACGTTGCTGGACTTGATATCACGGTGGACAATATGAGGGTCTGCTTTCTCATGAAGATATTCGAGGCCCTTAGCAGCACCAACAGCAATTTTAACACGTTGAGCCCAAGAAAGAAGAGGACCAGGCTGTGCTCCTTTAACACCTTTCCTTCCTGAAAAATTAGATTACAAAGTCAAGTTAATCAAATCAAAATTTATAGCTCGTAATAGCAAATAATTCATTATCCATCTTCCTTTCCTACCATTTTAGATGGTTATAGCCATAGGGTTTAGGGAGATAAAATTTATTTGAGTGATGCAGTAGCATCCTACAATGCAATAGTTACAGTGAAAAACAATTCAAACTTAAGCTGCATTAAGATGCATTTGTCTGCACTATCAATGACTCTCGTCTCAAGTAAACTTAGTAAAATGATAAACCAATATTTTAAATAGTTATCATAAAATACAAAAGAGAAGTTAAGATCTATGAAAAAATGATCTCCAACAACTGCAGTTAAAAAAGCTTCTTATACCAAATGCAAATAAAGAATGCTCCAAACAGCAAAACATCAAGCGTCTCTTGTTGCTTCTATTAGTTAGTTAGTGCATACCCATCTGAATACTGTACAAAAAGATGCAATGATAGAATAGAAGAAAATTTGACAGGATACGTTGGATACGTTAGAAAGCAACCACATTTGTTGAATGAAAGTAGATAGGATAAATACTAGATTCTGATTAAGTGTAATGGAACATTGTATTTCAATCATTAGGCCAAAGAGTATTAAATCAGAAAATGACTTATGTTGGGTGATTCACAAACCATGCAGGATGTCATGAAGAGATCCATTAGATGCAAATTCATATGCCAGAACACGTTGATTTCCATCAACAGAATAACCAAGTAGTTCCACAAAATTTTCGTGCTTCAGCCTCGACACCATAGATACCTGAAATGTTGAATGCATTATGTTACTATAAGAGTTTTTTTCGAAGGACTAGAATTAGAACAAATCTTCAAAAAAAGACCTGAGCTAAGAATTCATCATCTGGTTGTTTGCTTGCATCCAACTTCTTTATAGCTGCAGCCCGTCCATTAGTAAGAACTCCATAATAAACTCTTCCATACGAGCCTTCCCCTATTAAGGAATCTGTGCTAAAGTTACTTGTAACATCCTTGAGTTCATCCACTGGAATTGTGGGAACTGCAATTGGCTGGATTTTCACAGCTTGATCTTTAGATGTGGCTTCAGTAGTGTGATAATTTCCAGCATGGCCTACCAGAAAACTCTTGGTTTATACAAAAACTTTTTTGACCGAAATGAACAACAGGGAGTCAAAAAAAAAAACAAATACATGCACCAGTGACACAATAACAGTGCTGCGGACTGAGGGGACCAATCTTTTCTAGCAGCAAATAAGATGTTCTGAGCATAAAACTACTAGATCTAGGACCATGATTCATTAAAACCTTTTTACACAAGAACAAGGAGGTCAAGATCAAGTCCAATTAGCACTAGTCGGTGTTAGAGAAACCCACAAACACTATCCCGTGTGGAAACAAAAAGGTCAACATTCAAAATTCTAACATCAAGCATATAAGTTTCACGAATGCCAATTAGGAAATACCAGAATAAAATTGGTTTCTTGTATAACAAGACCTGTAGCATAATGTTCAAGCTATTGAAGCACCTAAGGAAAATTAACCGTGTGATATTGCACATCATTTCAAACTATAAGAAACTATCAATCTCTCCTGTGGAATGCATGAAAGACTATAAAGCTTGCTAAATTACCGGCTGAGGTTTTCACTGGGTATGGGCCTCCACCATCAGCATTTCTATTGATCTCATCATCTCCGCAACAGCTAAAACAACTCATATTTCTTTCAACCACAAGATCTTCTCAAATGTTCTGATATACCCTGAGCAAGAGAACACATGATGTAAATATTAGAAATTTTACAAACAATTTTAACTGAAAAATATTTCCCACAATGTCAGTAACTAAAATCACTAAAACAACTATTATTTGAACAAGGAAATATAAAATCTCAAATAGCCAAAGAATACTCAATGAGTTTATACTTGTAGTCAGCTAATCCTGAGGCGATATCAGCGCCGTACATGTTCCTCGACAAACACTATGAATAGCAACAGCCAATGAGAGAAGGCACGCTCAGACAACAGTCTATGTGACCTCAGTGGCTCCAAATGTCTAAATTATACCTAATGACGCTGTGTATGTTTCAGATTACTCTATCCTGCATGTTTCCTTTTGTGAGTTTATGCTATTAAAGCCAATTTCGTTTCGTCAATGAAATTGAACACTTTGTTTATCACCTAACACATTCATTGCATGCTTCGCCTGGCAATTCACAAAGTCCAGTTGAGGAAGACGTAATCCAATTGTAATTCAACTCAATTGAGAACGATACAGTTATTATATCAAATGGATAGTAAACTTCAGCAAAAATAAAAAAATAAAATAACGATTTCAATAGAATTTTGAGCGGCAATCCGTTAAAGAAGTAGAATACACATTCATCTATTAACTTTGAGCTCGAAACAAATTCGATTAGGCGCCGAAAATCACGTAGATCTCGCAAAACGATTGAACTAAAAGGAAGCAGGAACAGAATTCTTACTAGTAAAACTAAAAGCAAGGATGCGAGGAAATTGAGATCAAAATGAGGTAAAATCAGCAAATGAGTTGATATCAAGACAAGATTGAGCAGAAAAAACTCAAAAATTGAGAAAATGAAATCGATCGAAAGAAATAGAAGTGAAACGTAACCCAAGGGATAGTGTTTGCGGCTAGGCTAGTTGAAGTGAGGAGGCAACCAACCTGTGCAGAATTGAGAAGAGGGAGGAGAGTGGGGGGGGGGGGCGGTCGAAGATCCAGAATCCGAAGCCGGCGATGAAGACGGGGAATGCGGAGTGGGGTTTTACTAAAATAATGAAGCCAATAATTGTGGGCCGTTGGATGTATAATCTACGACTTTTATTCGCTGTGTTGTGTTGTGTCTGAATGGAAACTTCAACCGGAAAGGAAGCCGGACTTTGACTTTTACTATTCACAACATTGACATAACCCCCTCGCTGTATACCATTATTAGAAATCGCACCATCTTCCTTCCTTCCCCATATGCTTTTCTTTTCCATTGATAGAATTATTAACATACAAAATTATAATTTTAATGCAATGTTGAATTAGGAGTCCACTCTACTCGTAGTCGTGGGCCGTTGCCATCTACATATTTTCATTACATAAATGGGCTTAGCTTAGTCCTATTGCTCCTTATTTGGGTCAAAATACTTCTGCAAATAGGAGAAAATGCCCCATTTAAAATGGGTAATGGAAAAAGTACCCTTCTAAATAAATAAAATTGTAAAAGTGTCCTATTTAATATTTTAATGTGTAATGGGCCCCACTTTTATATTTAAAAAGTAGCAATCCAACGAACCAACCAACGAAGGAAGTGACTATTTTCATTTATTATAATTTATCTTTTATTTTTTGTTTTTCACAGCTAATAAATTTTGTGCAACGATGCATGCATATGAATCATATGAATTGAATGATATTGAACTGTTTTTTTACAATAATTCAATCTGACTCTGCTGAGTCTCTACTGTTTGCGTGCATGCGTGAATAAGGCTATTAATAATGCTATTGAATTTTTGACTGTTTTTCTACAATAATTCAATCTATACTCTGTATAGGAATAATAAATTTTGGTATCCTATGTCAACCCACCCCACACAAAACTCAATATATACAACAATGAAAATTGCAAATAGAATTCAAAAATAAACAGACTAACCAAAAAAAAATTGTTGGGAGAAGAGGAGGCATTATCAACATCCGAGCTAAAGAACTGAGCTGAGCTGAGGAAGACGAGCCATTATAAGGGTTTATCAAGGAGGATATCGTGTCACGCCTGCTTCATCATCTTCTTCTTCAATCGTGTTTTTGGATTATCCAATAATATAGGTAAATTTTAATATTGATTTTTTTATATGCTTAGTATAGTAAGTAGTTTAGGGATTTATTTTGGAAATAAATTGAATTTTTTTAACATGTCGAAAATGAACTTATATGTGTAGGAATTAGTTTATAAATTTATTTTGGAAATTAATTGCTTATTATATCGTTGAAATTAATTCTTTTAAATGATTTAATTCGAAATATTAAAATATTTTTAATGTTTGAACTACCAAAATTTATAAATATGTTAAGAAAAAAAAGAAAAAAAGTTTGGCATAGCCAACCGGTCATTAGGTAGCCGGGAAAAGGCCGACCGGTTGCCTATTCCGGTCGCCGGAGAAATCATCTTTCCGGCGAACCTACCGGCCGGTTGGCTATACCATTATTTTTCATATATTTTTCTAAGTATGAATAGTTTATCACATTTAATTTTTGAGCTTAGAAATTGTTCCTATAGATTTATATTGAAATTAATTGACTATTATTTACTTTAAATTAATTATTTTAAATGATTTAATTCGAAATATTAAAATTTATTTAATGTTTGAACTACAAAAATTTATAAATATGTTAAGAAAAAAAAGAAGAAAAGTTTGGCATAGCCAACCGGTCATTAGGTAGCCGGGAAAAGGCCGACCGGTTGCCTATTCCGGTCGCCGGAGAAATTATCTTTCCGGCGAACCTACCGGCCAGTTGGCTATATCATTATTTTTCATATATTTTTCTAAGTATGAATAGTTTATCACATTTAATTTTTGAGCTTAGAAATTGTTCCTATAGATTTATATTGAAATTAATTGACTATTATTTACTTTAAATTAATTATTTTAAATGATTTAATTCGAAATATTAAAATTTATTTAATGTTTGAACTACAAAAATTTATAAATATGTTAAGAAAAAAAAGAGAAAAAGTTTGGTATAGCCAACCGGTCATTAGGTAGCCGGAAAAAGGCCGACCGGTTGCCTATTCCGGTCGCCGGAGAAATCATCTTTTAATTATACACATACATATATATACACATTTTTAATTAAATCACTTAAATCACTTAATACTAATCATTTTTGAAATTCAAACATCACATACATATATACATTTTTTAATTAAATCACTTAAAACAATATATTTTAAACAAAATATATATCAATTACTTTTCAAAATAAATATACAAACTATTTTATAAGTACAAAAATAAAATGTGATTAACATTTGTTACTTACAAAAAAATAAGAAAAATAAATGTATAGGCAACCGGCCAATCCGGAGACCGGAATGTTAAATTTCCGGCGACCGGAAATCGGGTCCGGTTGCCCATTTTCCGGCACCACTTTGACCGGTTGCCAATGCCAAAAAAATTCTTATATTTTTCTCAATATGAATATAAATTTTAATGTTTCAAACATCACATATATATACATTTTTTTAATTAAATCACTTAAAAAAATTAATTTAAACAAAATATATATCAATTAATTTTCAATAAATATACAAACTATTTTATAAGTACAAAAATAAAATGTGATTAACATTATTTACTTACAAAAAAATAAAAAAAATTATGGTATAGGCAACCGGCCAATCCGGCGACCGGAATGTTAATTTTCCGGCAACCGGAAATCACGTCCGGTTGCCAAATTGCTTATATTTTTCGCAATAGGAAGTATAATTTTAATGTTGCAACAGCACATAGATATACATTTTTTAATAAATCACGTACAAAAATTAATTTAAACAAAATATCTATCAATTAATTTTCAATAATATACAAACTATTTTATAAGTACAAAAATAAATGTGATTAACATTTTTTTACTTACAAAAAATAAAAAAATAATGGTATAGGCAACCAGCCAATCCGGCGACCGGAATGTTAAATTTCCAGCGACCGGAAATCGGGTCCGGTTGCCCATTTTCCGGCACCACTTGGCCGGTGCCAATGCCAAAAAATTTCTATATTTTTCTCAATATGAATATAAATTTTAATGTTTCAAACAGCACAAGTATATATACATGTTTTTAATTAAATCACTTAAAAAATTAATTTAAACAAAATATATATCAATTAATTTTCAAATAAATATACAAACTATTTTATAAGTACAAAAATAAAATGTGATTAACATTATTTACTTACAAAAAAATATAAAAATTATGGTATAGGCAACCGGCCAATCCGGCGACCGGAATGTTAATTTTCCGGTGACCGGTAATTTCGTCCGGTTGCCCATTTTCCGGCTCCACTTTGGCCGGTTGCTAATGCCAAAAAATTTCTTCTATTTTTCTCAATATGAATATAAATTTTAATATTTCAAACATCACATATATATACATTTTTTAATTAAATCACTTAAAAAAATATCTTTTTAAACAAAATATATATCAATTAATTTTCACACATATATAAATTTCTTATATATATATAAATTTCTTTTCAAACATCACATATATATACACGTTTGTTAATTTCTTTTATTTTTCTTTACACATATATAAATTTTATTATGTTAAACATTACATATATATATACTAACTTAGAATTAAATCCTAACAAATACAACATTTATACATCCCAACACAACAAATACAATTTCATACAATTGCTAACAAATCATAACAAATCGTCATTCCTATCAAATCAATCGAGATCCACAATTAATAAAATTTAAATCGTAACAAATCATACAATTTAAATCATAACAAATAATACCATTTTAATTCATACCAAATCATAAAAAAATTAATACATTTTTTTTAAAACATACCAATATTCGTCGTGGTATTATTTCGATCGAGATTCCCATTTTGTTTTCCGGCAAGACGTTGTGTTCCTCGTCATCGATTATGTATCCTCCCGACATCACCACGGAGTGCTTGAAATTGTGCAATTCTTGAGGAAAGGAGGATGAGCTTGTATGCTTGAGAGCTTCCGGAGTTGCAAGATTGATTGAAGTATGTGGGTTGTGAGAGTATGGAGATTTGGAGAGGAGAGAGGCACGGGGTGGACGAGAGTGCGAGAGTGAGAGAGTAGGGAGAAGTGGTGGTGTGTGTATTGTAGTGTGTGTGTAGATTTATATTAGGGTTGGGAGGGTTTGTGTGTGTATTGTTTTGTTTTTTTGCTAACAATTCCTCCCTTCAACTCCCTTCACCCTTCACTCACGGGAGCACCGAGCAGCGGCCTCCCAACCCTACAATGCATGCATGATATGACAAGTGTCTCCTTATGCAATGTCTCATTAGTTAATTGGATTATTCCCTTAAACTATACAACTATACAATTATACATGCATGCAATCATACAACTATACAACTATATATATATATATATATATATATATATATATATATATATATATTGAAGGTTCGACACACACTGACACACACAATTTACAACAACACGCCCCACTTAATATAAAAACAAGGGAAGAAGTAATGTGGGTCCATAAATATATTAATTTATTAGGTAAGGGTACTTTTACCATTACCCTTTTTTTAAAGGGTACTTTTTACAATACCCTAATTTAAAAGGGTAGAAACACCGAAGGACCCAAAATACTTTATTGAATATCCATAGGCCGAGAGTATTATAATAATTTTATTTTATTTTTTTGAAATAGTATTATAATAAACCTTTTGATGACATTATTTTCCATACTCTCTCTCCTTCATTTTTCCATGTTAATATTATTATTGCCTTTATTTTCTTCCTTTTAATTATTAGTTTTTTTCTGATCACCTATTTTTTTTCTTTTTATCAATATTTAATTTAAGATCATTTCGTTCACCGCTGTGTCGCATCCATGACTCTATTTAAATCATTATTTGAAAATTTCCACGAATATTATATTAGCGAGTATTCTTACTTGTTAAGACATGTATAATGTTGTTACGAAATAGGATGATTGAGTATCAAACAAAAACAAAAACGTAAAGAGACACATATTTACGTGGTTCACCAACGTTGTGTCGGCTACAATAACGGGCAAGAACGGATAACAGATTGTATTTAGTGGCGACTAGGTTATATATTACAGAGTTTGTGCCCTACTTCTATATAAATAGAGTACACCAGACGGGCTAAGCCCAATATGACAATTAAGGCCCAACACAGCGACACCCCGACAAACTCTGCCAAGTGGCAAATATATTCAAAACATATACGAGTTGATCATCGCCAAGGATGTTTTAAAGTTTTTCTCGAGATGAATAATAGTAATACAGAATACGTGGATTAAAAATTGATGACAATTGCTTAATTAATAGTTCTAAAATTTGATGGATGCATATGATGAGGAAGATGCATGTGTGATGTTATGAGGGTTGATTCCGATAGTAGCATGCATCTGGCCCTGGGTGTAGAGACTAATAAATTAATTGGGTAGACAACCGAATGTCAGGTTGGGAGGTATCTCAAACCCAATTTTACATGTTCAAGCCGGCCGCGGATCTCCATTCCCATTCCCATACATACATACATTTATCAATTTATTTATTTATTTATAAACAAATATATATACATTATTATAGTATTCCAATTGTTTATTCTTTTGTTGGATCTACTTTGTTTCCCTGTCCCTCTTCTTGCCTTCCTAACATGCATCTTTCAGAAAGAATCTCAACTTACCAGCCCAAGATATATAAATATTTTTTGAAGCTTTTTTTCCTTTTTGAGGTACTTGTGCTCTCATGGTAATAAATAATGAAAAACTATATAGTCTCTCATCTCGTATATAGATAACTAATTGAAATACATGTGCATATTATATATAATTTTGAGTGAAAGTAAGAAAAAATAATTTTGTACATGTTGACATGTAATGCAATACCAAGAAATGAATGATAGGTCAAAATGAGATGACTGGTTGTCTTTATATATTCCGTTATTAGAATAGAAAACAAAAGCGCGTGAAGAAGGATGGCATTTACAAACGGAATGGGATCCTACAGGATGTTCCAATTGTGTACCAAATATTAATTTTATAATATTTTTATAAAAATAAAATTTGCAATATATAATAATTATAATAAACATTTATAGTTAAAAATAGAATTTTTAAAAATAGTATACCCTAATTTTGGATTTATCAACCCTATTTTAGCTAATAAAAGTGAAATTGAATGCCAAAATAATTATAAATCTTAATTGGGATGGGTGAACCCTTAAAAATAATTATAAAATTAAACTGAATCATTATAAATTAAAATTATTTAATAAAAAATGTTTAAAACTAGTATAAATTAAAATTGAATACACATTTAGTACACCAAAATGGATGTAGAGAATTCCAATTGTTTACAAACATAGATGATGATGATGGGATTGAAAAGCCATTGGATTCGCGGACTCATGTGCCCACTTCCTAGGCACCGTCGTCTGCATGTAGAATGTAGATGTAGTAGTTAAGGCATAATATGAATTATATATGAAATAATACTATTACTACTCTTAATTAATTTAAATAATCAACTATTTAATCCATCTCTTTAATTGATTAATTAATTAATTAATACTTTAATTATCAAAATGATATTCCAACTTGAATAATAGATAGCTCCACTTTCCTAATTTCTCGTATACTTCACATGCAACTCCACTACTACTGGTCCTCGAGCACTAAGACGACAGCTTTTCCATTATTGACAACTACTAAGGCTGCGTTCGGTAAGGGTGTTGGAATGTAAGAAGATTAATAAACCTAGGATGAGTCATATGAATAGTGGTAGGTTAATTAATCTATTTTTGTGTTTGGTAGAGTGAAACAAAAAGTAAGATAACTTAAAATGTTGTTTGGTGGCAAACATATAACATTGAATTAAAATACACAATTACAATATTACCCTTCTCCAATTCACTTCAAATTTCCAATTGAATTCGCGCCCATTAATATGACTGGGAACTATGATGATGGATTCATCTTTTTGCAGTATATAAATTGTCATGTTTATGCTCTTGCTTGCATTTCATGTGATTCTTCTTATATTAATCTGTATAGAGATGAACTATATGATGCATCTATTATTTCATTTTCAGTTTTTCCAGCTTCTGTATAAGATCAACATCAAATCTCTTTTTATCACGATTTAGCATGAGCTTCTGTCCAGATCACACAGCTGAAAATGAAAGTCCTCTTAATTTATTCAAATTATTGTTGATGAAGTAAGATCAAAATAAGGACGCATCTGTTTTAGACTTTAGCAGCCCAGCCAAATTTTGTACTAGTTCGAGCAAGAAACATATTACAACATACATAAAATAAATCAGATTATAATAAACCTAAGCATAGACGATAATTAAACAGATTACAACAAAGACATTGGGTGAACTTGCATAGACCTCGAAAATAAGAAACATAAGCGTACATGCTAGAAAATCTATGAAAACATAAGCTTACTCAAACTTAACTGATTGCAGATCCATCAAGGTGTGATAAGTGCCATGAACTTGACATTCTAAGCGTACTTGCTAGGGCTTGATGACGCACAAGAACTCGACGTTGAAGGTGTTTTTCCCTTTGATTGACTCGCTCTAAATCGTGGGAAATGCATTTGGAGGCGGAAAGCGCATAAATCCATTAGGCGATGCGGTGTGGTCTGTACTTGAATATTCCATATTCAAGTTGCTCTCTTCTTCGTCAAGGAGATAGAACTTTTGAGGCTTTCTCGCAGTAGGGGACATCACCTCTTCTTCATCATTTTTTTGCCTATCATCATTCGTGGAATCTTATCAATCGAAATAAGACTTGTTTGTGCACCTACGCTTTCTTTGTTCTTTAAAATTATTCAGAAGAAGCTTCATTACAGCTATGACCTGTATTAGGAACCCGAGAGAGATTTCTTGAATAGACATGTAAATTTCTTTCCTCAACTGCTTATTGATGGCCATTTTCCACAAGATTTAGTGTAATTTTGAAATGAGAACAAAGAATCTGCATTAAGGTTCAAATACTAGTTTAGTTGAATCAATTTGAGTAATAATGGAGACGAGTTGATAAAGCCGTTGTGTGTTGTAGGAAATTATCATGATAGAAAACAAAAGTATAGGGATATAACATACATTACTCCACAGTTATCATACATTTCGTAAGAATTTGAGAACAAACCAAGCAAAGGGTCAAGATCTCTATCACTTCCCCTCAATGTTTCAATACATTACTCCACAGTTATTACACAATATAGTGGAAACAGGAAAAGTTAAGGAGGTTACAATCTAGAATAGGATAGTTTGGATTGAAATACTAATGCAAGTTCTTCTCCTTATGTTTTCATACTTTTTCCTATATTTCAATTAGCAATTTAGCATTCACCAGATAAAGTCAAGAACATCAAATTATGCCATTCATTTATCTCGAGCATAAGGAGAAGCATGCACTTGTACATATATTTACCAATATCGACTTTTGTCGAAGAAAATAGATAATATTGCTCCAACAGTTGATCATACTACCCTCTAAAATTACCTCGAGGGATTTTGCGTACGAGTTAATAAAGGGAGGCGAAATTTAAGCTTCAGCTAATAAATTGTAGGAGATATATCCAGAATTTTGCAAAAGGGAGGCGAAAATCAGGAATCCTAGCAACAATATGCAGTTTTTTTTTTTTTTTTTTTTTTATCGAATTCTGACCTTGGATTTATGAAGAACACTTCCGATGGTAAACACGCCTTGCTTTGAGATCTGCAACAAGAACCAATTCCCGAACGCGCGCTGGATTCTGAAGATCTAGAACCTCAAATCAAACTCGGCCAAAAATTTGTCAAAAAATCAATTGAAAATTAGAAGCAATTGCCCTATGATAGCAACTCGTGGGATTCATGATGCTTCAAGAATCGTCACATTCGTATTTTGTAGGAAAAATTAGAAAGGAAAATCAAGCTTCGGAAGTGAGTTGTGACATTGATTTTTCTACGCCCTGCCTGTTTTTGAGAGAGGGCAGAATGGAAAGAAAAATAATAAGTTGGGTTACTGTTTTGCTCATCTCACCTCCAAGGTGAGTTTACTTAACCAACGAAAATAGTGTTATAGCATCGGGCTTTTACTTAATTCAGGGCTTCTTGGTTTGGGATATTAGGGTACCAAACAGTCATATGAAGTAAGATAAATGATCCTATCCTACTTCATACCACCTACCGAACGCTGCCTATAAATATCAAAAAAAATAAATTAATGCTCCTTCCATCCCCTTTGATTTGGCAGCATTTGTTTTTGCACAATATTTAAGAAAACAATAATTAAGAATAAAAAATGTGTTTGACTTCAAAATTAAGAATTTGATGAGAACTAATCCCAAGAAAAAAAGAAACTCATGTGCATATGCTAAAAATAAAACACTCATGAACTAGGCAAATTGGCGGCAGTGATCAAACTCATACACATTAACAAATGCAAATCACATCAGGTTTACAGCTGGGGATATTCAAATTGAGGGGATTTCCCTCTAAATTATAAAATTCAAATTCTAAGATTGATCATCTACCTATAAATATCCTTCACAGGATTCATACATCCTCAGTTTTTCATCAACAAAGTTTCAGAAAGAAAAACAAAAAAAATTGCTAAATGAGGAAACACAATTTCACCACTGAAGAGAGGAGTCACATAATCCAGTTCTTGCTTGAAGGTTCGAAGCAAGGAAAGCCTGCATATGGGAAGATGAAGGTTGTTGTCTTGAAGTGGGACTCATCTTCAAGGACAATTTCCAGAATGTGGGCCGAAGCCAAGCTGCAAAGAGATCAAGGTAATGTTATCAGTTTGAAATCAAAAAACCTATATCCTAAGAGAGTTAAGAAACTCTTCCCTGATTATGCTAAAATCAAAACCCTAGAAATGCTCAAGAGAAACACTATTAGGAGATTAGATAAATCCCTAGATGTTAGTAAAGGTACAGTTTTTAGATGGATTAAATTGGGGCTGCTCAAAGCACACACTTCTGCCCTAAAACCATTCTTAACAGCAGCTAACAAGCTCAAAAGGTTGAGATTTTGTTTAGATTCCATCATGTATAATAGGCAAAAAAAATGAAATGAAGTTCAGAGATATGCAGAATATCATCCATATTGATGAGAAGTGATTTTTCATCACTCAAAAAAGAAACAGAATGTATCTAACTCCAGATGAAGTTGGGTCACACAGAACATCAAAAAGCAAGGCCTTTATCCCAAAGATAATGTTCATGTGTGTAGTTGCTAGGCCTATCTTTGCAATAGATGGGACTGTGCTTTTTGATGGGAAGATAGGAATCTTCCCATTCACAAAGCAAATGCAGGCAAAGAGAGATAGCATAAACAGAAAGAAGGGTACATGGATCACATAGCCAATTGATTCAATCAACAAAGATGTGATCAAAGAATGCATGCTTCAGCAGGTATACTTAAAACCTCAGATTTACATTTTTCATCATGTTTTTCAGACAACATCTTTTTATAGAACAAACATGTTTACAAAAAAACAATTCCTCTCATGCAGATACTGCCTGCAATCAAGGCACAGTGGCCAACACACTTATCAAAAACAATTTTCATCCAACAAGATAATGTAAGGCCTCACATCACAGATGCAAATCCTGCTTTTAGGGCTGCAGCAAGTGCAGATGGATTTAACATCCATCTAATGCAACAGCCACCAAACAGCCCAGATTGCAATGCTAATGACTTAGGCTTTTTTGTTTCAATACAAAGTCTACAAAGTCAATATGCAAGCAACAATGCTGATGACTTGGTTGCTGCAGTGAAGAATAGCTTTGAAGAGCTGACTGCAGCAACACTTAACAATGTGTTCTTAAACCTACAACAAACCCTAGTAGAGATCATGAAGGTAAAAGGTCAAAACTGCTACAAGCAACCTCACATGAAGAAGGCTGCATTGATTAGGGAAGGAAATCTACCAAAGAACTTGGATGTTACTCTAGATCTAGTCACACAAAGCATTCATCATCTAATACAAGAAGGAGATGTAGATGGTATTGAATTGATGATGCATAGATTAGGTTTACTAGAGTAATTCAGGATAAGTATTGGTTGTCATCTTTTTGTGTATGAAAATGTATATAAAGGCAGTTTTTTGGTAAGACAGAATTGAAAGGAAACTAATCTTTTTGTATAGACTAAAGCTTTTGAAGAATGACATCATTTGCCTCAGTTTTTGGCATCAGTTTAGAAATGAAAGCACATATGCACACACAACTTCAAAAACTTCATCATTTGGCACACAGAAAGCCATCAGAACACAATCACAACACAAAGTGCACAAAGAGGAAATGCAGCCAAATCAAAGGGGACAAGAGAGTTTAAATGTGAAGTAACAGGCCAATTACCAATACAAAGCATAATGGTGACCAACTCTGTGTACACACATTAGTTCAGATCAACAGATCATCACATAATTCATAAATGGAAAATAATTTTTGAATGTGCACATCATTTGCCCCAATAAGAGGCATCAGATTATCACAGGTTTCAATATATGCAAGGTGACAATTCAAAAACATCATCATTTGGCTAAAATCAACCATCAGATAATTAAGAAATTATCCTTAATTCAAGACCAATTAAAATAAACCGGCTCAGTGAAATCAAGGAAATTAGGGTTTCGGACACAATCATGATATGCCAATCAGAATGCATAATTCATCATAGAGAATGGCACATAAATATTAAGAGGCAAGAAGTGTGTGCAGGATTTCATCATCGCAGCTACCCAACAACCAACAATAAACCAGTACATATCCAACATCAAGAAGCCAACAGATCACAGATCCAACCTCAACCTCCCAACAATCAACCGAAAAAAGCCAGATCCAACATCCACATCCCAACATCACAAAATAGCCTTAAATTAAACAAAATCCAAACATGCAGAACAAAGAAAGATCTGACAGCGTTTGGGGGATCTTCAAAAAGCTGAGGGAGGAAGATCCGGTGGATCTCCTTCAAGCTCTCACTCTGCTTCAAGATTTCCTGGATTCTCTCTCTTTCACGGCGGTGCTCGTGCATGAAGATTTCCCGCTCCGCTTCCAGATCCTACGCAACCCGCTCCTCTAGCCTTCTTCTACGCTCCGCAGCGTGCTTCAACCGGTTCTTGGAGTGGATTTGACCACGCCGATCAGATTCCTCGCCGGAGGGGGAATCTGAGACATAGGCCACGCTCAGAGACAGATCGGGCTGTAGTTCTGTCTCCGGAATGAAATCGGAGACAGAAAAGCCGATGAAAGGAATAGATGTGGGGGTTTCGGTGTCGGGAGGGGGAATCGAAGATGAGAAACTCATCATGGCGGATGAATCGGCGATGAGGCCGGCCGGGGGCAGAAGAAGGGGCGGAGGCCGCGTCGGTATCTAGGGTTTCGGTGGGGGAGAGAATTAAGGATCTAGAGAGAAAACGGCGGAACAATCAAGAGAGAGAGCCGTTATGAGGGAAATGAGAGAAGCAGGTGCAACTGTTAGGGTTAGGAATAGTGGGGGGGGGGTTAGTCTTGAGTTAGTGGGTTGATTAGGGCTTAAACAGACCCATTTTTAGAAACAGCCAAATGAGCTGGGACAGCCCAAAGAGGAAATGCTGTCAAATCAAAGGGGACGGAGGGAGTACATACTGCAACTCAATTAATTAGATATCCATACACCACCACTACTAAGTAAAACCAATAATCAATTATATTCCAATCATTGGCACAACAAGAGAGACAAAATAGAACATCAACATTAATTTGAATAATTTTTATTTTTTTCTCACAATGATATAGTGCTTATAGCCTGCTTTTGAAGTAACCTTCATGTATGTGAATGATAATAACAATAATAGTAATAATAGACGAAGAAATTTGTTGAACACGTAAAGAAATAAAAAGAAAAAGAAAAAAGAATAGTAAGAGTAGAGAGTAGGGGAATGAGACAAGGAAAAGAGATGGTGTATGTGAATGTGAGTAATTAGGAGAGGGGCCAAAGAGCATGTGGCCTTTAGCTTGGATTAATTTCACTTCTTCCTTCTACCTTACAATGCATGTGGCTGCCCCATCTCTCTACCCACCCTTTCTATTACACTATTACAATTCAACCTTAAATCTCTACATTATATATTACCTATATAGCCTCTAAATATTACCTCATACTCATACAGTGTAATTATATACGTCCAATAATAATTCCTTTATATTGCGGACGATCGTCCACTGTTCTCACTTCCTCATCCCATTATTGATATTTTTTTTATAGATTCTTTTTTTTTTTTTTTTAAATGTTTTTCATTCTCTTATTTCTTCCATAATATATAACAATACTATCTAGCTCTAGCTTCCTTCTTCTTGAAGAAAAGTATCTTCTCCAATTCATTGTGGGGACTTTTTTTCCACTTTATTGATGTACCTATTGGAATAATGTATTTAGGTTTCATATTCAAGCTCTCAACATATTGTGGTGATTCTAATGCTCCCAAGGTTGTTCCGTTTTAGAAGCCTTGATATAGAATTTGAAGCTGTTAGAGACTTTATGAACATCCGATGATCGTAATGTATAGTAATAATATATTTACCATAGCATGATAATTTTATTGTTCTAAAAAGAGGGGGTTGTGGGGGTATGGAGTTGATTGTACTCTCTTCGTCCCCCTTAAATAGCTACGTTTACTATTTTAGTACGTCCTATTTATTAACTACATTTCATTTTTTGACAAAGAATATTTGACTACAATTAACTCTTCTTCCTTAAAATTGATTGTAGCCACATATTCTTTCATTTCTTAATATTTGTGTCAATCTTAAATGTAGCAAATTAAGAGGACAGATGGAGTATATAGGAGTGGACCAAACGGCGACCAACACCATAAAATCGGTCAAAGTAGATGAAACAAAAATCATAATTGATCCCATAATCATATTAATTTTTGTTGCTCCACCTTTTGGTATTCTTTCATTTTAAATTTTCTTTGTTGTTTTGGAAATCGATGAAAAAGGAAGGAAAGAAATGGGACCTGACAGCCATTTAACTTGTACTCCATCGTTTATGGATGAACCGATTGTTGAATGGCCCAATTTTATTACTACTATATAGTAATTATTATATTTTATTTTCCAAAAGACATGACAATGAGTTTGGCACGCCTCTCCATAGTAGTAGTCCATTACTATATAATAAGGTCCGTTTAACATTATATATAAATCATACTAATAAAATTAATTAACATTTAAACCTTTTCCTTGTATACTTTACTGTCTACAAAAACAATTTAATAAAGGAATAGTGCCCCGTGAGCACATTGATCTTGCCTTTTTTTTGCCCATGATTGGCGGTGGGTGAGAAAATTTTACAAAGGAGGCGCAGAATAAATAAATAGGAAAAAGGGAGAGGATAAACTCATAAACGTGGATAGTATTGGACTGGACTATTCGAGAATAGAATAGTGAATACATAAAATGTTCCTTCATCCCATCCCATATTCCCATCCCATCCCATCCCGTGATCTCTCTCTCTCTCATTGCTAAATGCTAATGCTTTCTACTCCTCCATAATAAAGCCCAGCATCTTTTTCACTGCTTGGTTGGCTTCGGGCCCTACCCACTTTTCTTCTTCTCCCTTCCACTTTTACCCTTTGCTTTTCTTTCCGATGCATCGTAATCGGTTAACTAAACCATACACATACAAAAAAGTGTTCATACGGCTTTTTTTCCGGTTCGTTTAACTGTTAAAAAGTGATAAATAAAAATAAAAAATCATTATACAGTGAATCTATAATCGAGGTAGTTAACTATAAATAAAAGAAAGCTTTAATTTTTTATAATTCCCTCAAAATGTAGATTCAAAATATACAATTTAAAAAATCGAAAATATTGAAATTAAATTCAATAATTCTAATAGAATAGGCTTTACATCCACTCAAACTAAACAATCGAGCTCTCTCCAACTTGCTTATTGATTTGTTCCTGATCATCGATACTCAAAAGTAGATAATATTCGATCAAACTAAAAATTTCTACAATTACGGACAAATAAATATACTCCATCCGTCTCTTCCTAAATGAGCTAATTTCCTTTTTAGGCCGTCTCACCATAAATGACCAATTTCCATATAAATAATTAGCCACATAAGAGTACAATTAGTAAATCCCTTATTATACTTAATATTCCATAATTAAATCCTATCATCTGTTAGTCTATTTTTGTGTGATTTTTCCAAGATTTTGTGTGTTAGTTTATGATATTTTTGTTCGTTTTGATATGTTTGTTAGTGTGTTTTAGTTAAAGTTTGCCTTTGGGGAGTTTGGATCGAGAAGAGAAGAAACGAGCATAGAAGGAACCAAAGGAGAAGTTGAGGAAAGGAAGAGGAGAAAAGAAACCAGAATGTCTGCAGATCGACCCTTGCGATCGCAAGGGGCCTTGTGGTCGCAAGGTCTGCCGAGTCAGAAACTTTTGCAGGCTGACCCATGCGATCGCAAGGGGGGCATGCGACTGCATGCCCCGACGATCCTGAAGATATTTCTTTCCTTTTTAGATTAGGTTTTCCATAGACTATATATATGTAATCTTCTATGAACGAAAATGGACCTTTACTTTCAGTTTTTCATCTCTTGAATTAGTTTAGCTTTTAAAGTTTGAAGATTGCAACATTGGATCCAAGTTCTTTTCAAGTTTTAATTCAAGATTCTCGTTTTTCATCTTCATTCATCTTTTGTATATACTTTTCGTAAGTTTAATTTAATTTATAGATTCGTTTTGCTTGTCTCGCATGGTCTTTGATTCATCTTATTTATTTGCTTTCTAAATAGATTTATCTGCTTTAATTTCTCTAGATTTATTTTCACAAGCATGATAGAACTTGCGTTCATTAGCATAGATTTAATTGTTTTCTTTATTGCTTTCTTTTCAATTCTTGCCTAGGTAGATTTATTGTTTTTTAGTTTAGATTTAAGTCTTAAGTTTAGAGTTCAATTCTCGTTCTAGGTCTAGATTAAATTGTTTTTAATTGCTTTTACTTGCTTACTTGTTTTTACTTGTGTTATTTGCTTTTAAGTTTAGATTAGTTTACTTGCTTTCTTTTAAGTAAGTCTAGGATTAAAACTTAAAACCAAAAACCCCTAAATATTTACTTGCTTTTCATAGTGTGTTTAGCGCATGCGTACACACAATTGATCCTTCTGCTAAGTCTTCATTGAGATTCGAGATGGGGATTTACTTGCTAGTTCTAAGGTAGGTCTAGTTCTATTGCTAGCACTATTTTAGGCAAAACATCATCCACTCACCTCTCTCCCAATATAATTCAAATTCTAAAATTATAAATTATCATAATTTGCTCGTTTGATTTCTATTTTTTATGATTTTTATACCAAATTAAAGATCTTGATACGATTTTTCATTTAAGATTAGACATCAATATGATTTTATGCATTTATGATGCTCTAGTTTTAAATATGCCAAAATACATAAACCACATTCTCTCCTTAAATACAATACACTTTATACCTTAAACACTTTCTCCTTAAAACTCGTGCCGTCATTTAGGTAGAGTCGGAGGGAGTATGTTGTTTATAACTTTAAAAACAAAACTATTAATAAAAACACTTAATATTATATTTATTTAGTAGATACATGGATACATGTTCGGTTAACTCATACTCCCTTCATTTCACCCAATTTGACACATTTGCTTTTGAGACTTTCTGACACGTTTTTCTACGCTTCTTGATGATGGATTTTTAAATGGATTTTTGAAGATTTCTTTCTTTTATGGAATACTACGACAGTCATAGTATCTCGTAAAAGAAATAAATCTTCAAAAATCTATTTTAAAACTCATCATCAAGAAGCGTGAAAAAACGTGGCAGAAAGTCCCAAAAGCAAAGATGTCAAATTGGGCGAAATAGAGGGAGTAGTTATTAGGGATGTAAATGGGTCGGGGCGGGGCCGGGTATTGCTTCCCCGTCCCCATACCCGCATTAGAAAATCCCCCCCCCCTCCTCCCCTACCCAACCCCATACCCGTTTAAATTAAAGCGGGGGTGGGGCCGGAATTACCTGCCGGGGGAAGGGTACCCGACGGGTACCCGTTTAATTTATTTTTTTATAAAAAAAATAATTTGTTGTTAAAAAAATTAATTAAAACTATCATTGTTAAAAAATAAAAGAATTGTAAATTATTTAATAAATTTATCAAGAAAATAATAAGTAAATACAAAATTTATTGAATTTTTATATATAATTTACAAATATATATATTAAGTTTAATTATCGGGACGGGTACGGGGCAAAGATCTGTCAACTCGCCCCCGGTCCGAACCCGACTTGGGTACACACTTTTATACCCGCCCCCGCCCCCATCCCCAATTATCTTCCCCCAATCCCCGCCCTATTAGGGGCGGTTACCCGCGGGGAAAATTGACATCCCTTATAGTAGTAGTTATTATTATGCATAAAAACCAAAATCAAACCAATACCCTCAAACTTTGGAAATCAAGAAAAAGAAGTTGGACTATTCCCTCGGTCCCGCTTATAATGAATTATTGCAAATAATTTATTAAATCGAATTTCTTATGAAGTATACTTTTTTGCAGAACGATTTATTCAATTTCTCACGCTCCCTAGCTCACACCATGGAGTATTATTGTACGCACAATCCTGTAAATATTGAGTAGAGGTACGTATATGAGCATTCTGAGCAGTGATTGATGCGATAGACAAAGTTAGTTACTAGAGAGTAGGGGTGGACAAAATCGAACCAGATCCAAAATCCAAACTGAACCATTATAGTTCGGTTGGATTGGATCGTTTTTTATTTTTATTTTATTTTTTTGTATAATAGTTCGGATCGGTTTTTTAAAAAGTAAAACCGAACTATTTTCGGTTTGGATCGGATCCAGGTCTTTGGTTTTCGGTTTCATCCGAACCGAACCTATTTTATATTTAAAAAATATATAATATTTATATAATATTAGTATTTTATTAAAACATTATCCTCAATTTCAATTACGCAAATCCCTCAAATCAGTATTCCTATGCCTCTCTCTCTCTCTTGTGCCGATGCAACTTTGATGGATTATTTTTATTTTATTGATGTTGGACAGTTCTTTATTTGGTTGATGTTGTTGACTTGCACTTGTTGTTTTTGGATTTGTTGATGTTTTTGAGTTATTAACTTGCTGGATATTGGATAATTTTAGCAATTTGAATTTTGTTGAAATCTTGTTGAAGTATTTGTTGCTACATGATTTTGCTACTAATAAAAGTTTAGGCTAACCGAACCGAACCCTAACCGAAGTTATCAGTTTGGTTCGGATCAATTCTTGAAATAATTTGATTCAGATCGGTCATAAATTTTTATAAAAACATCGATTTAATCAGTTTTGTAGTTTCGGTTTGGTTTTGACCCGAACCATCTCTCAGCTCACCCGTAGTCCCCTACTAGAGAGAGATGATAGAGAGAGAAGATCAATCCCACGAAACAAAATAAAATAAAATCATGTTATTATAATAATTGTAAACAAACAAAAACCACCACTCACCTTCTCTCTCTCCACATTCATATCCCACCCACCTTCCATCCGCACCTTTCGCCACCGTCCCGCCACCCAACTTGTCCTTACTTTATTCTTCCCTTCCTCCGCCGTGAACTTACTTGCGCCGCCTCCATCTCTCTCGCTTTACTCTTCTTAATTCTTCTTTAAACCTTCTTTTGCTTTCTTAACTTAAATTTCCCTACTCTTCTCTGCTGCCTTGATTCGGATTTTTCTCCTTTCTTCCCTCCGGATTTCCTTATATCGTTGCAATTTGGAAAATCCGGCGCCAAAGTTAGCTTATATGCCCACCGGACTCATGGCGGAGAGCTCTCACTCCGGATTTCTGAGGCCGTACGGAGGCTGATTTGGTAAAGCTACGATAGATTTGGAACTCAGTCTGTCGGAGCTTCAACTAGTAACCTGTGTCGCAGCTATATACGCTTAATTTTCTGCTTTAATTCTTGTGATTAGTTTTTCATGGAGGCCGGAATCGGCGGCGAAGCTCAGCTGTATTACGGAATGGCCTCAACAGATTTGCGAGCGGTGAGCAAACGAAGCTTGGAATGGGATCCGAGCGATTGGAGATGGGACGGCGACCTCTTCATTGCTACGCCGCTCAAGCGTGCTGCCTCTAGTTATCAAAGCAAACAGCTTTTCCCCCTCGAGACTGGAATTTCAGCCACTCGAGCTTCCTCCAATACTTCTTCGTCGTATTCCGAGGAATTGAACCGAGATACTAGGGAATTGGAGAAGAAGAGGCGGGCTAATGCAGTCGAAAACAATAATTTGGGTGAGAATCTAACTCTAGACCTCGGCGGCCGCTGTTTTGCAACGGCCGGGAATGGGGAAGCAACTGCCGGGAAGAAGACTAAGTTGGGCGGAGCTGCATCCAATCGAGCTGCCTGCCAGGTTGAGGATTGCGGCGCCGATCTGAGTAAGGCTAAAGATTATCATAGACGGCATAAAGTCTGCCAGATGCATTCCAAGGCTAGCAAGGCACTCGTGGGAAATCAAATGCAGCGTTTCTGCCAGCAGTGCAGCAGGTCTGTTCTCTTCTTCCTCTTCTGGCTGCTAAAATTCTGTAGATTTTGGGCTCCTCTCGAGATATGGGAGCCCAATAGTGATCTTAAAGGAAACATACCTTTCTTGGTGTGCCTAGTCACTATAATTCTGATTTCTGAGTTTATTAAACTGTCAAGTTTGTAGATAGTGTTGAATAGCTTGACAGAATAATTGAGAAAATGAAATATGTTATAACCTTTCTGGCTAACTATACAAAGCTAAGAACTTTATTGTATTACTTGGAATTCACTTATCCTACAGTTACACATTTTCAAATGGATCAGTTGATTAGATGCCTACTATGCAATGTGTGGTTTCAGGTTTCACGCACTCCCAGAGTTTGACGAGGGAAAGAGAAGTTGCCGCCGACGCTTGGCTGGCCACAACAAGAGGAGGAGGAAAACACAAACTGACAATGTCAGCAATGGCAGTCCTGTCGATAACAACCAGACAAGCAGTTATTTGTTGATGAGCATACTGAAGATTCTCTCCAGCATGCACTGTAAGCAGACCCTCTTCTTTTCTGTTTCAGGAGGCTGCACTCGTGTCATACGATTTGCAGAACTATAGCTGTTTGTTAGTCTGAGATGATCAACTTCCTTCCGACTTCCACATTTTGCAGCTAATAGGTCAAACCACAGAGAAGATCAGGATCTCCTGTCCCATCTTCTTCAAGGCCTTGCCAATCAGGGATCCTTACACTGGGAAAGAAACGTACCTGTACATCTTCAAGAGTCTCAAGATTTGTTGGCTAATTTGGCTTCAGTCGGAAACTCGGAGTTGGTATCTATGTTGATCTCAAATGGCTCTCCAGGACAAACATCCGGACAAGAAAATTGCACAACTCTTGGTGATGAAATGCCACAGAAAGATGGTGATTTACATGTCACGTCTCAAAGGCCGGGCGTTGTGCTACACTCGCAAGTTGGTTCTCAAATTTATGCTCAAGGGCTGGAGACTTCTGGGGGAAGGAACAAACTGAATAATTTTGATTTGAACGACATTTATGTCGATTCTGATGATGAAACAGATGACATGGAAAGATCAACTGCTCCACAGGGTCTAGGGGATGTTTCTGTTGGGTGCCCATCCTGGGTGCAGCAAGATTCTCATCAATCAAGTCCTCCTCAGACTAGCGGAAATTCAGATTCTGCATCTGCACAGTCACCATCCAGCTCCAGTGGGGAGGCTCAGGTATATTAAGCTCACCTTTACAACTTATCGTAGAAGCAGTTGATGTGCTATCAAATTGTTTTCTTGGCAAGATATTTTTATGCCTGTCAAATGCTTTAAGCAAAACACTGGAGTTATGTCTCTGAACAGTGAAAACAGAAAATTCAATAATACTATATTTTTTGGAGAAGTTTTTCATGCTTGCTAGGTGAAATGTTGATTCACTAATTATAAACTATACAGTTCTACATAAGAGGTTTTTTGATTCAAACTCTGTCTATTCCTCTATTTTTTTCCCGTTCCGTTGTAGATTGCTGAAGCACCTAGTGATTGTCGTCTTTGAGTTTTGCTGTTATGGTATTGCCCATTCACTCCCATATAAGACGGCCTTTGATTGTTAAATCAAAAAATTTCAGATTTGTGTTGTATGACTTCTATTAAATTGTACATTTATATGCTTTCTTCTTTTGATTTATGTTGTAACAGAGCCACACAGATCGCATCGTGTTCAAACTATTTGGAAAAGAACCTGGTGACTTTCCCATCGTTTTACGATCACAGGTACTTAACTTCCACTTGTTAAGTCACTTGTGCATCTTCATTACCAGCACAGATTGTGTTTTGTAGGTTATCTTTCTCTGACAGTTACTTTCGCATTTCCAGATTTTTGACTGGTTATCCCACAGTCCTACTGATATAGAGAGCTACATTAGACCAGGTTGTGTCATTTTAACTATATATCTTCGCCTATCGGAGTCTGCATGGGAGGAGGTATGGTTTCTACTTGTATTAAAGAAACTTGATTATGGAATTGAGATCGATGTCAATACTGAGGTTATGTATCCACAGAAAATTTAACGTTTTCATTTTCCTGTTTCTTTTCTTTCTTGGTAGCTCTATTGTGACCTGAGCTCCAGTTTGAGTAGGCTACTGAATTTCTCCAATGATGTCAATTTTTGGAGTACTGGATGGGTCTATGCAAGGGTGCATAATCAGATGGCCTTTGTCCACAATGGTTATCTTCTGAATTTTCCTCCAATAATGTTATACTTTGATTGCGAACTCACGAGATGCATATTTGTTGGAGGATATATTATTTGGATCTATTTGGCAGTGCAGGTCAGGTAGTTGTTAATACATCTTTGCCTCATGGGACTGATAGCTTTAGCTCAATTCTGAGCATCAAACCCATTGCTGTGTCATCATCTGCACGTGCCCAATTTGTAGTTAAAGGCTTTAATTTATCTCGACCATCCTCGAGGTACTTGGGACAGACTATGTTCTCACTACTCTTTATCTCTGTTAAACTATTAATCACAAACAATGAAATACTGTTCTCTGTTTGCTAGGTTACTCTGTGCTCTGGAAGGAAATTATCTGGAAGCTGATAGCGAGTCAATGGAACATGTTGATTCCCTTGAGCATGTTCAATATTTCAAGTTCTCATGTTCAATTCCTGCAGTTACTGGAAGAGGTTTCATAGAGGTTTGCTATTCGTCACCCCCACTAGCAAACATATACTGTTTCACATATGTGTCATCACATATACTAGTAATATTAGACAATTTTTCTTTTATGATAGTTGCTCTGCTAATTTATGTGTGTGCATTGAGTTGACTTATACTGCAATCCGATCCACCCATTCGTTACTTGTATGCCAAGTTCTCATGGAACGCATACCCTAGCTTATTTGCGTGTATATGTTTTATGCTATTGCTAGAATTGCGAAATTCCCTTTTTGTAACATGAAATATTTCTGACATTCAGGTTGAAGATCATGGACTTAGTAGCAGCTACTATCCCTTCATAATTGCTGAAGAAAGTGTTTGTGCTGAGATTTGTATGCTAGAGAAAGAGATAGAATTGATAGAATTAGATGATTTAGAGAGAAGAACAGGGGGAAGAATTGGTGCAAGAAGCCAACCCTTGGAGTTTATACATGAAATGGGGTGGCTTCTCCATAAACATCAATTGAAGTCACGCTCTGGAAATGAAGACTCTAACTTGGAATTTTTCCCTTTTGAACGGTTCAAGTGTCTTGTGGAGTTCTCAATGGATCGTGATTGGTGTAGTGTCGTTAAGAAGCTCCTAGACATGTTTTTCTGTGGAACAGTGAGTGGCGAAGAGCAACCTTTGTTGAAGTTTGCTGTATCTGAAATGAGTCTGCTACACCGAGCTGTGCGGAAAAATTCAAGATCTCTTGTGGGGATGCTGTTAAGATATGTCCCAGAAAAAATAGCAGATGAATTGAGTTCAGAATATGGATCCCTTGTTGAAAATAATGGGGGTTATCTGTTTAGACCTGATGTTGCTGGACCTGGAGGTCTGACACCTCTTCATGTAGCAGCTGGTAGGGATGGATCTGAGGATATATTGGATGCTTTGACCGATGATCCCGGAGAGGTAATCTTTCTTCTCTTTCGTCCAAATATTCAGTTTTTTGTTCCTTTCCTTGTTAACTCATTCTTGCTAGTCAGGTGGGAATGGATGCATGGAAGAGTGCCCTGGACAGCACAGGATTCACACCTGAAAACTACGCCCGACTGAGAGGACACTATTCTTACATTCACCTGGTCCAGAGAAAGATGAACAAGAAAGCATCCTCTGCCTCTGGCCATGTAGTAGTGGACATATCCGACACTCTTTCGGGGAGCAGCTTCAACCAGAAGCCCGATAGCGCACAAGGCATCTTTGAGATTGCAAGATCGCGTCCATGTGGCGTATGCGTCCAGAAACAAAATCTAGCCTTGAATAGGAGTGGAACCCGAACTCTTCTTTACAGGCCGACCATGCTCTCCATGTTGGCCATAGCTGCTGTTTGTGTGTGTGTTGCCCTTCTTTTCAAGAGCTCTCCCAAAGTTCTATTCGTGTTCCGCCCCTTCAGTTGGGAGATGTTGGAGTACGGTTCCAGCTAAATCAATCTTAACTAATTTCCTCCTGTATGATGTTTGTTGTGTGTATTGTACTATTGTATTGTATTTATAAATTGTAAAGCTGAGGCACCTGAGTATAAGTTGTAGATGACCACTTAAGATTTCACTAGATGGATTGACAATATAACTTAATGTTGTACCATGAAATTGTCTCTCCTCTTCGACTCGAGTATAAAAGCAGGCCCGCAATGTGTGAGAACTCTTCATCGCCGTTTGCTTCTTATAATTGAGTACTGAATAGTCTTTTTTTTTTTGAGACCCAACTCTTTACATTGTGGTAGCAAGCAAAATGGAAAAACCCAGATTTTGTTCAAGCAAGAAACAAGAAAAAACAAACCCAAACATAATTGAGACTAAAAAAAGAAAGAAAAAGAAACATAATTCCGTAGAGGAGAGGAGAGATGGATGAGTTGATAATATCTCAAGCTTGAGGTATGTCCCAGTTGAGGGGCTTGACAATCTCCCAAGTGAAGTCAGGATCATCCCTCCCAAAGTGTCCATACGCAGCCGTCTTAAGGAATCTGCCATTGCTGCCTCTCTTGAGATCTAGATCGATGGAGATCATACCAGGCCTGAAGTCGAAATTCTCCTTCACAATCTGCAAGATTTCCTTATCCGGTATCTTCCCAGTTCCGAATGTGTCCACAAACACCGATAGAGGCTCCGGAACACAAATGGCGTAGGACACCTGCACGATGCACCTACGTGCCAACCCACAAGCTACAATGCTCTTAGCCGCCTGCCTCACAATGTACGCCCCGCTCCTGTCCACCTTGGTGGGGTCCTTCCCAGAGAAAGCACCACCCCCATGGGCCTCCCAACCCCCATACGTGTCGATGATGATCTTCCGCCCAGTGAGGCCAGCATCGCCATGCGGGCCCCCGATCACAAACCTCCCAGACGGGTTGAGGTGGAAGATGGTCTTCTCATCAAGGTACTTGTCAGGGATCACAGGCTTGATCACATGCTCCTTCAGATCCGCAGCAATCTCGTCATTCGTCACGGTCTCATCGTGCTGAGTTGAGATCAGCACGGTGTGCACGCGGACCGGAACCATGGCGCCATTGTCATTGTAGTACTCAACTGTCACCTGAGTCTTGCCATCAGGCCTCAGCCAAGCGCAGGTGCCGTTCTTACGAACCTCGGTGAGACGAGCACCGAGCTTGGTGGCAAGGACATGGCTGAGAGGCATGAGCTCAGGGGTCTCATCAGTGGCGTACCCAAACATGTGACCTTGATCGCCAGCACCAATGTCCTCGGGTTTCTTAGTGAGATGGCCGTGAACGCCCTGGGCAATGTCGGGGCTCTGCTGCTCGATGTTGACGAGGACCTTGCAGTTGTCTGCATCGAGGCCAACATCATTGGAAACAAAGCCAATAGCACGGCAGGTGTCGCGTACGATCTTCTCGTAGTCGACGTTAGCCTTGGTGGTGATCTCTCCGAAGACCATGACCATGTTGGTCTTGGTGCAGGTCTCACAGGCAACCTTGCTCTCGGGGTCCTGAGCAAGGCATGCGTCCAACACCGCATCCGATATCTGATCGCACAGCTTGTCTGGGTGCCCCTCGTTCACGGACTCTGAGGTGAAAAGGAAGCTCTCCTCCATATTCCTTAACAAATTCAATCAATCACAAACCCCAATTCATGCCATCGTCTCAACAAGTACTCCATCCGTCCCGTAACATTTGACTGCCTTTTTGTGAGCAATCTATTAACAAAACGAACTATCTCTTTATAAATTGGACGGATGGAGTACAGATTTTAGATAGAATAATCAGATTCTATCAACTACGGATCTTACAGCAAAAACCAACGACACAACTAGTATATATTTCAAGCAAGTGTGGAATTCCGAGCAGCCAATAATCAGTGGAATGGAAGCATCTCTATCCTAGATTTTTTTTTTTTTTTTACAGCATAAATCACATCACAAACGTTAATGCCCTAACCGCCACCGAATTACTATTTTTTTTAAAAACATGCGATTACCTGAACTTGGTGAATGAAGAGAATACATAAATTTAAAATTAAAAAAAAAAAAAAAAACAAATTAATGCTCAAATAGCAAGGAGAGCATGTTGCGCCGCCAAAAAACATGAATGATTTCAGCTAGAGTAAGTGTAAGTATGAACCAACGACATCATTTCAGCTCGAGTAAGAAAACATGAAGGAATCATTTCAGTTTCAGAAACAAAAACTACAAACTACAAAAAAAGAGGGAGGGCTACCTCTTAGAATTTGAGAAGCGAGCGAAGCGTTTGAGATCTAAGAAGGAATTCGGACAAGAGACAAAACTGATGCTGCAACGGCTAAAGGATTCGAGTGTGTATTTACTATATATAGGTGTATCTTGTGACCGGGCACCGCCTCACACAGTCTCCTTCCTTTCCCCAAATGGGGTAATTAATTACTCTGCTACTAAAACAATACAATCACTTCTAGTTTTTTCTCCTAAGATTCCTAAAAAATTGACTTATTATCATTCTTGTAATTAAATATTCTTGATATTATTTATTCTTAAGCACTATTTCAACATTTTCCATCACAACTAGTTAAGGTAAAATCTTTCTACAAGAATATTCTATATAGGAATAATCCCTCCGTCCCACTGATAATGGACTCAACTTTTTCGGCATGAAAATTAAAAAAGTTTAGATTAATTAATGATTTATATTTATAATTTAAATTTAATTTAATAGGTTAGTAAAAATATGTTAAAGAAAATATGTTAGAAAAATTAGGGAATTTAATTGGGCCGTTAACATTCCTTATTATTTTGGTTTATTAGACTAATTATTTCCATTTTTGAAAATAACCCTTTATGAATGGGACGTCCCAAAAGGAACCCTTTTATAAATAGGACGGAGAGAGTATATAGTACTCCCTCCATTTACGAAGAGTCGAAGAGTGTTATAGTACTATTTTTTAGACGTCCACGAATTTTGTGATACTTTCATTTTAGTATATAGACTCCAAAAAGAACATTTCTCCCTCCTGGACCACATACTTCTTAAAGAAAATATCAAACACCCATCAATTTTTTTTAATTAAAAAATCACGGTGCCGATCTGAGACCACTTTTATTTTGGTAACTTTTAACATTCTAATAAGTTTTTTTTTTTTTTTCTCATGTCTTAAGATTTATGTCTCTATATAAAAATAAATGATATTGTTTAAATATATATTTATATATTTTATTTGAAATTGTCTAAACTAGATTGACTTGAGATCATTTATCAACTTTGGGTATCTTTTGTTTGAACTAGAACAAAGTGAAGTGATCTTATGAAAAAGTCACACATGTATTAGACTAGCTATATACGCCACAAACGATCAATTTTGCAGTTTCTAGTTACATAATTAATATGCACAATCAAAGTGTATGTATTTTCTTATAGTCCAATGTATGTTAATTAGTTATATGATGAATTTATACACATGCATTACATCAAGTATTAAATTGTATGTTATATTTTTAAAAATATTTTTAATGTAAAATTATATATAAGAATAACTTCCCTATAATTTTTTTTGGGGGTCCCGACAATATAAATTGGAATGTTTTGTGACATATTTACTTTATTAGCGAATATGTTTGAAGGAAAGAATCGTATTAGAAAAGTTTTAAAGGAGGGTCCACCACAGTAATATTTCATCTTGAGTACGAAATAAAAATTAGGAAATCAAAAATATATACATGGGAGGTTTGACATCACTGTTTGGGTACTCACCAACCCCCAAGTCCCAACACAACAACAATCAAACAAAAATATTTATGAGAAGAGTAAGCATATATTAGGCCGAGCAATAGGTTATAAACTCAAATATTTATTAATTAATGATGCTTTTACTATGAGTCAAAATGATCCTAGTGTAATGCAACGTGGCACTCGTTACCTTAATCACCGTACGCACGCTTAATGTGCCTACGACTCATGTGTCAATGTCACGTTAATAATTTTTTCATTTAGAGTTTAGTCTTATTCGGTAGGTTTAGTTTATTTTAATATAATTTATTTTTACAAAATATATTTATAATTATTCCTTAAATATAACATCGTCACATTACTAGTTGACACATTAAGTATGCCCACAGACCACAATTAGTAGAGGAGCATTCCTAATGCGGCGCTTCACCAACTCTGACAAGCATTGGCGGATCTACCTTATGGCTGCACTGGGCTGAAGCCCAGTGCAAGCCCACAACAATCTCTTATATGTATGTATATATTTATATCTCAATATATTATAGTAGTCAAGCCCAAATTGATTTTAAGAGCCTAAAATAAAGTGTTTTTTTTGGAAAAGACACATTTACGTGAAGAAATATATTGTTGAGCATAATATAATATTAGAGTGTACTATTTCAAGTGGATATATAATATTCAAGTTTTAGGATTATTTTATACTTGTATATGTATTTTTTTGCTTTTCTAATTTTGTGGTGGAATTTTAAAACTATTTAGATTGTTATTCATTTATTGAGAGGGATTTTGCAACTAATACCAATGTAAACTCAGTTATTGATGAATTTTATGTATTAGAGTCTCTCAAGGTACAACCTAAGAGAATATCAAAATATTTAATTATATATATATATATATATATATATATTAAAATATACAGAGTAATATATAAAAAAATTATTTTTCAGCCCACCCCCGACAAGACTTCAAAAGTCGAATACCAGTAACCTAAGACCAAGACAACCAACAAGAGAATGAGAAAAGAGGGGAATACTTGTTTTTTGTGGCAAAATTCAGCGTTTGATTGCTACTACCAATGAGAAGAAAATACTTAGAAGAGATGCAATGTCATAGGTACCAAAATAAAGCAGGCTCAACTAATGAAATCATATCCAAAGACGAATGCTACCAGTACACAATTCGACAATTATTTCTTATTCCCATCACCTAAATACAAACAGTAATTATAACATAGGGTGGTTGGTACTTGGTAGCAGAGGGTTATTTGGGTGAGAAATTTGGCAGAACAACCTTTTCTCAAACATCCAAATCTTTCTCTCTTTAATCATTCATGTCTAAAAAGAGAGCTATTGTGATTGTATTGTTTAGTGAAGGAGAGAAGAAAATATCCATCTGTATGTTATGAAACGATTCAATTGTCACAAATCTCAGCTTCTTTTAGTAGTGATTGCCAGTCCATATATACTTGGTAGAAGGCTTCTGCAATCTCAAGCTCCACATGATTCTGCTGAATCTGCAATCGACCTCCAAAACTAAGCATGCATCCGCCCAGTTGATCAAAGGGAGGTTTTAGGAAGTAGGAACAGTGCTCCTGCAAGGGAATATCTGGAACCATGTTGAGTATCGTGATTCTAAAATACACTCCAAATGATAAGTATAATATACAAACCCGCCAATTTCCAATATGAACCTATATTTGACTCCAAGAATCAACCAGGGGCAGCGGTGCAGGGTGTTACTTTACAGATATTGTAATAGTCAAATTCCACCATCCTAGCCACATTGCAGATCCCACACTAATTTTCAATTCATAAATTAGAGAAGGGCAGATTCACTTACAATGATGATACAAGTTGTCCCCCAGCGAAGAGGCAACCTAAATTTCATTATTTCTTGGATGGAATTCAATCATCTGCATCCCTCTTCCTGCGACTGCAATCTGATAATGATTTCTGAATTCACATACAAACAATCCCATACTTAGTGAGGCAAGGGGAGAGAGAGAGCAAACATAACTATCACAACAGAGGGCAATCTCACCTGCCACAGATTTTAACATCTAATGCTTCTGGCTCCGGTACACTAATGATCAAATGGGCACATTCTGTAAGTCTATCATGATTAACATTCCAACACCTAACTCGCTGATCAAGACCAACAGAAAAAACCCAAATCCCATCTGTCCATATACCTAGATACGAAACAAATTAGACCCTTTTTTCCAGCCTCAAATGTGGTACCACAAGTTTCAGATGAATTATATTCCAATGACCAAAGATGGACTAATTAAATGAGATAGTCAAGTTCATTGATCGACATTAAATTACTTGAGGAAATTTACCAAATATTCATAGCTCCTCAGAGCTTATTTTTCTTTAGTAATTGTATAAGCAAAGTAGGAAAGTACTGAATACCTTTCACAGCAGAACTATGAGCTGAGGTGATCTTATTCATGTATGAGACCTGCATCTGATGGTTTAGGATCCGCAAATGGTGATTGTGATTGTTCATAGCCACTGGAATAGAGGTGAAATGGTTTTTCACATTCATATTTTGGGAATCCATCATAGGATCTAATTCCAAATCACATCTAAGACAATTAATTGCCTGATCATCCCCACCGCTTACAACATAGAATGTGAAGATAGAATCAGGAAGTCTTTGGTTTTTAATATCAGATACAAAAAGGCAATTGACCCCAGACTGGTGGATATTATCTAAGACATACGTAGGCCCCAATACAGTTGTTTGTGGTGATAAACCATCTGTTTTTCGTCCTGACTCAAGAGAAGTCTGATTTCCAACCTTCAAAGGGACTTGATCATTTCTTTGTTCAAACAGAGATGTTTCAGATGTTCCATGCACATGATCTTCCATTTCATTACCAGATTTCTTCCTTTCAACAGAGACTGAATGGATGTTAGATTTTTCTTCCAATTTGCAATTTCCTGGTTTCTTCTTCGGTTTATGACTGTCTATGGATCGCCACCATCTACCCCCTTGACTCCCTCTACCAGTACGAGGCCGCTTCTGGAAATCTATGCAGTTTTCCATGTGAAAACCTGCTATTTGCCTCATAAAGTTTTCAACACACTCAGTTAGATCCCAAATAGCTATACTTCCATCAGTAGATCCAGTAATTGCCAAGTAAAGACTTCCAGTTTGTACGTCTTCTGAAAAAGGATAATTTGGGAACAATATAAAACATCACCCTAGCTTGCAAATATTGAGAATGGTTATCAAGACATTCAATGTGCAAACTCTTGCTTTCAGACAACTCAGTCTATTATTAACTAACCTTTTGATAGTAGAAGATTAGGAATGACAACATGCTGCAAAGCTAGCACAGGTGATGACAAGGGAGCCAAAGAGGCAACATCAAACCTGCCATGAAATTGAGACAGGCATTATGCAAATGAAAAGAATTACAAAAAATACCCGCTGACAATATCTAAAAAAACAAAATTGAAATGTGAAGTACAAATTGATGCTCAGAGGTATTTCATGGGCAAACCCAACGCATACCAAAGACGAAAGGGCAACACGAGAGCCCTGAGTGTAACCGTAGCATCTGAGCAAGCCACAATAACAAAACAGACACAAATCCTGCAGAATGAACACTTTCAGCAATATGTAATCATGATTGCACCCATAATAGTCTGAATCTAAAAGATTAACACCATATGGACAAGTAACAAAAAGTATTATTTTGAATTGAGCATACCTGGATCCAGCCTCTTTAACAAGAAAAGCTGTAACATCTAGGTATCTCCAGTCATTTTCAAGATTATCTTCAGGGTAGAGGTTCAGTTCTGTGTTCCGGTATTTTGGAGAAACTGATTCACAAGGAATAGCATCTGATGCTCTCATGATAACATCTTCAGGTGCTTCAGAATCTTCCTTGGTGTTTTGTTTTTTCATATAATTGTTGTGTCTCAATGGCATATCCGTCGAGAGCCACTGAAAAGATACTGAAGACATGGTTGCAGCTGATGAACCTGTGGAGGTGTTGTCGTTCTTCTTGTCCATCATACCTGTTGTCACTGTTTGTTTCCAAGCAGTTACAACTCTTTTTGCACCAACGGATATTAATATTAGAGGATTTCTAGCATCTGCAGTTTTTTGTTTGTAAACTACATTAGGTGTATCAAAGGGATCGGGCATGAATACATGCATTTTTGAAACAACGCATATTGATCGTACAGCTGATCCACCAACGTGCTCCCCAAGATGTTGGGAGGATGACCAATTCTCCATGCCTACCTCATACCTGCAAATTTTACCACATCAAATAGTTTGCTATTGAGTGAAAAATTGGTGAAGTATAGAATTTAAATATTCCAAACCGCATCATCCAGGGTTATATCAGATACTTTATGAATCAAGTGAGAAAAATAAATACCTAGTCAATCGCACTGTTCCATCTTCACAACCAGTAGCAATCCAACTAGACTCAGCAGCCAATTCGTGATTCTCATCTCGAGTACATAATGATTCTCCAAAGATGAAACACAATGAATGTATCTCCCTCCCATGAAATTGCAAATGGAGATTCTGGGGGTATATTTTCCTATTATTTTCAGGGACCCAGTGTCTATGAATATATATGATATCATCCTGTCAAGTGTCAGACAACAGGATTTCATATCAAGCAGTAAATACACAAGAAGAGACAGTCTCAGACTTCTGAATGTGATAATCAAATAGCACAAAATTAAAAACTCAAGATATACACCTTAACAAAAGAAAAGCACTTCATCATCTCAGGCAAGTGACCAAGATAGTATGAATGAGGACGCCGCCAACCACCACAAGTAATGTGTAGTACCTTTCCAAACATCAAATATCAGATCACGTGAGCCTTCAAATATGCAGTTGAATATTTTATGCACACTTGTGTGAAGGAAGATAATCCCAGCTTTCGGGGGTAAATACAAATCTCATATGCTTTAACTTGATACTTATTGTGAATAATTAAATTCATTGCTTTGGAGAACTATAAAGAAGGCTGCATAAGAAACTTATCTCACATTTGCAAACCACACAATTGGCTTACACGTTCCAATAATTATGGGACACATAGTTTCCAGTCAATGGAACAAGTATTAGATGCAGTCATGCAGACAATAATGAAATTGCGCCAAATAAGGTAAATAGCAGTTTGGTACAAAATTTTTATTCCAAAAGTTGAATTTCAAATTTCACAACTCATGGAAGCAGATAGTTGTTTGCTACTTATTTCAGATATTTGTATAATTATTGAATGAGAGGAAAGCACTGAAGCTTGGATAGTATATATATATATATATATATATATATATATATATATATAGAGAGAGAGAGAGAGAGAGAGAGAGAGAGAGCACCTTTGTTCCTGTAGTTAAATTCCATATTATAAAATTTTCTGATGCAAAACCAACTGCATATTTGCCAACGGCAGAATCGTCAGAAGAGCTGGTAGTGAAGACAGATCGGATTGAGCTTAATTCTTTGACTTGCTTCATTCCTATAAATTCAATGCTTTGCAGATCTCTTTCATACAGCAAATAGCATATGCATCCATCTGCTCCTGTCTATTTTGGGGGAAGAGAGGGTAGGGGGTGGAGAAGGAAGATTAGACCAAACAAAACTATCGACTTGCCACATGCTAGCACGAAAAATTAGCATATAATCTCTACATGTAAGAGGAACATACTTGCCTAATATGCCAATTTGACTATAGTAGTTTGTTTCAACATAAATAAAATATGAAATTGTATGGAGATAATGAATTTATGCTCGGGACTTTAAAAATTGGATCATACCGAGCGTAGTTCAAGTTCATCAGAAGACAGACAAGATATAGAAACACTATTGACACTTGATACTCCGTGAGCACCTTTGAAAGAATTCACTGGTGATGCTTTCACTTCTGTAGTAGCAGTAGTACTGTAGAGTAAGGATCTTGGCAAAGAAAAAAGTAGCAGATTACCGCGAATATCCCCACATGCTATCAACTGTAGGAAACAGCAAACGATAGTAAATTTGAGATCATTTGATGATTCATCTTGACAAGACTGCTCATAATCTCCTTAGGATTATAATGAGCATCATGAACTTTAGTCTGACACATGGTAAATAAACAGATTAAAGTTTCAAGATTTTAGTAGGAACTTTAAAGCACATAAACAAGATCTTATTACACCTTATCTAACCAATTCAAAAGATCTTAGCTTATTTATATTGCAAAAGATATAACAAACACCAGCGTAAGAGTCTAAACAACCAAACTGGGAGAGAACATGATGACATTAACCTCTTCATCAAATGAAGCATCCAGACACATAATTCTCTTCCCAAAGCATGAAGCATACTCTGCTATTAAGGATGTACCATAACTTCCTTTATTAATTAGAGAAGTAGAGTGCAAATTGTGGCCTAGCTTCCATAGCTTCAGTCTACCACCAGGATCAGAAGTGAAGATGAACCTTCATAGAAGAATTAACAATATAAGGGAAAATCTTCAATCATTTGGGCATGACTAATAGAGATAAAAGTTTTTAGCGGTGAAGTCATATATTCTACAAGGATAGAGTCATAATTTACAAATAGAACTGAAGGACCTATCTTGTGTGAGACGTGGAAGAAAATGATAAAAGTAAATTTGTTACTCCCTCCGTCCCACTCGAATTGGCCCACTTTCCTATTAGAGGTGTCCCGTTTGATTTGGCCTATATCTAAAAGTAGAAAGAATTAAGGCTTAGCTTAATTAAACCAATTTAATAGTCTAATATACCACTTCCCATCTGCACGTACTCCAAAATAATTTGAATTGCGAAATTCTAAATTATCATAACTTGTTCGTTTGTTATCCAAATTTTACAATTTTTATGTCAAATTAAAAGTCTTAATACAATCTTTCATTTTATAATCATTCATCAATATGTTTTTATGGATTTATGATGCTCTACTTTTGAAAAAACGAATTATGCATTAAATGCTTAATACTATACTTCTAAGACTATAAAGTGTTTCTTAATATTCGTGCCCAAAAGCTACGAGCCAAATCGAACGGGATGGCTGGAGTACATTGCAAGCAGGGCAAGATTAAAGTTATATTAGAACAAAAAGAGTAAAACAATGTTTAGTGTCTTATTGCATGAATGAATGCCACTAGTTAGCTACCAGCAAAAGAAACAAAAGCTTTAGTGGTACTCATAGATGAGAAAGATCCTTAACTTTTTAATAATATTATACCATCACCTTTAAATATGATGCGACAGGCAATGTTGCTATCAATAGAACTATAAATTACCTAGCTTCTGGCAACTTGCACCAATAAGTGCCTAATAAATGTCTCTCTTCTTCAGCTGGCCAAGTAAAAGTATATTCAACTTCTCGTTTCCAACCAGTCCCAACTACATGAACAATCGTCATTCTCCCTTTACCGTCTCCAATAGCAACACAATCTTCACATCTGTACGGGGAGTCAGAACATTTTGATAATAAATCCATACAGATGATTGGTGCTTCCTCACTGATACGAGCAAGTTCAGTCCATTCGGCAGCTTCACTATCACAGAGATTAACATGGTACAGATAACCATTGTTGGTTGCCACATAAAGTGAATCTTCACGTGAGAAGTTCAAACAGCGGACATACTCACTTTTGCTGAAAGAGTGTCATAGAGGTCAGTAGTACGCATGACGGAATGACAGAAAAAAAAAAAAAATAGATGAGAAAATGTTTTTCCAAGTCAAATTTATATGCTTAACCATAGAGGAAAAGAGAGCCATACAAAAGCCAAATTTATATAATACCAGCCTAATAGTATTTTGACATCATTAGTGCTTTTCGGCATGAAAACATGGATATGCTGAAAATATACCTGTCCATGAGCCCACCATGCCCTGACAATTTCGGTATAGAAAGAGAAAAGGTTTCTAACTTATCACAGAAATCCTCTGATGCAACTGTTTTTTCTGTTCCTTTAGAAGAAACAAGAAGCTGATGAAGCTTTACTGCTGAATCAAAACCAGCAGTAACCAGAAGTGAAGAGCTTGGATCATACAAACATCGCCATACTCCCCTCCCGCTGTAGAATACATTAACATTAAAAATCAAGAGAAGTATGCAAGGGGGTATGAGACTTCCACTGGACATAAGAGAATCCAGATACTGACCCAAGCGAAATCAAAGTACATGCATATATTAAAATATTCAAGAGGAGAATGTGCGTGATATTTTATCAAATAAATATGAGTATTAATGACTTTACTTCATCAGACAATATCAGCAGGGGTGGGGGGATGAGTAGAGCAAACCATGAATAGGAATCTAATAATGTGGTCAGAATGTTGCAGCTTACATGTGCTCCTTGATCTCATTGAGTTCTCTTCCATGATGGTCCCAAACACGGCATGTACAGTCCTCACCAGCAGTGATGATTAACTGGGCAATTATAAAAGCCAATATAACAGCCCAAAAAAGCAGAATAGCATTTTTGCACGTGAAAATAAACATTTATTTGGCCAATTTTATAAGCCCTTTAAGGATTACTAGACCTGTGGTGAACCCACCCTGAATCAAAAAAGGGGTCGTGGGGCAATTAGTAGGTTCAAGTTTTCAGGGCATGAGACTGATTGAATAGAACCCATCCCATATTCAAAAGGTGTAGAAACAGTGCCGGTGCCTTTCAGTTAGAATTAATTTGATACTCCCTTTGTCCGTGATAAACGTGCATAGCTTTATCCGGCACGGGTTTTACTTTTTTTAATGAGTGGATATTAAAGTTAAATTTGAGTCCCACTTGATGTAGTGTATTATGTGATGTGATAGTGAAATTTGAGGGTGGAAAGTCAATTATTTATGTGGGGTTCACGTCCAAAAAATGGAATGTGTGCGTTTTTGGCGGATGTCTGAAAATGGAATACTATGCACGTTTATCACGGGAGGACGGAGTATAAGTTACTTCTTTTTGAAGGAGTGCTAGCCTACTAGGCAAATTTCTGTTTCTTGCTTCACCTACATTCAAACTCTCTTGACTCAAACCTATTTGAGAATCTAATTCTGACGATACAACAGTATATACCTAAAACAAGCATCCTTACAGAATGAGAAGGAAAATCATGGAAGAGAAGCTTACAGATTCAAAGATACAGCAATCCCAAATTCTTGCATTATGCCCAAACAGAACAGGGCCCTCTGAGTGATTGACCCATTCCTGCCCAGCATTGAAGGAAACTCCTTTCTCTGTCTGAACCTCCCAAATACGAGCACTGAACTAATCAAAAATTGGCACATGCCATAAAGAGTCATCAATCAAGTAATCTATGGCGGGTTAACTTATAGGATAGAGTGAATATAAAATATTATCCACCTGCGATCATCAGAAACGGAAACAAGTTTAGTCCCATTAGAGAACCACGCAATACGAAAAATTGAACCTTCATGGCCTACGAGCCTACTTATAAGAGCATCCCTATAATTGGGGCCAGCATCACCAGTCAGCGGCAAATGGTCTTCAGCATGACTTCCAGGATGTTTGGCATGATTATCAGAAACAACTTTCCAAACAACTATCTGTCAAACTCAAATTTCAAGTTATGAAGTTTTTATACTATGAGATTCTGGCAATCACAGCAATGAACCACAGGACATGTCATTACATTTATATGCAGTAGAAGGGGTAAAACTGGAAAAAACACATGAGAAGTTCCAAGGAAACAAGAACAGAACCAGCGTGCTAAACCACAAGAAGACATAATTAGTAGTTTAGCAGTAGAGACACAGATCGGAGACATTAATATCATACGTCATAGAGGCACAGATGCAATATAAGTGAATAAGAAGCTTACATCTAGTAGCACACCGAACACTGGACCTAGATTATTAACATTAATGCACTCCTGAATAGAATGAAATGCAAACAGCAATATCTCTTATACAAAGAGAACATAATCCTAAATTTCATTTGAAGTAAACCTGATATAAAGGAGGGTCTCAAGGTTTAGCAAGCCTGTCTTACTACATTCCAACAAAGTCCATTCTAGTAATCATCTCTGAGATTTATAGGTGGTAGACGATGTTGTCAGGAGCTTGATGGTATCAGCACACAAACTACTAGAAAAACCCAAGGAACTCACACATTTAACTCTACATTAATAGCAGCCAGAAGAATAGGGAAAATCAAACAGTACAGAATTGAGAATTCACAAGAATGTGGAGTGAACAGAAAAGGAGAAAAGAAACGAGAACTGTTTTCAAGATAGAGTAAGTGAGCAACTAACTCGGTAGAAGAACAGGGAGTAAAAATAATAAGAAAGTTAAAAAAGACTTTTTAGGAGTACCTCATTGAAGATAGTACCAGATGCAATACGGAGAGAGTCAATTTCACTCCCAAACATCCTCATGGAGTACAATAGACACCTCTCTAGTCAGTGCAACAAACGAAATATTATCAGAGCATATCAGCAAGGTAAGAAAACATTGAAGGCAGTATCTTAACATTCTATAAGAAAGTCTAGTAATCTCGAATATTCAAAATTCTGAACGCATTCAAATATCACATTTAGAAAAAATAACTTGCATGAGCATAATAAGACGCCGAAATTCTCATAAAAAGGGAGAATTTGACGACATGAACTTCAATTTTTGAGGGTAATCCTATTTTCACTTTCTCCAACATCCAACATTCAACTTCAAGCAACCTTTGTATCTTCTAATTCTTAACCACTATTACATAACAGTGCATATACCACATTTTAAAAGGCAAAAGCAATGCAGTTTGAGTGCCAATGCAGCCCCTACCAGCGCATTTAACTTGAGAATACATATTGTTTCTTGAGATATCCCAGAAGTACACATAATTATCACTGCATCCTATAGCAAGGTAACAGGCATCCTCACTTGTAGTTGCACGATCCTACTAAAGAAAAAGAAAAGAAAAAATCACTCCCCACTGAAAGCAACACCCATAAAACATAAATAAATTACTAAAACGTTGAAGATGATGAAAGATTCTACACCTTCAGGAAGCAAACATCCAAAACCCAATGGCCAAATTTCGGCAGCGAGTGAATTAGATTCAGTTCCAAATGCAGAAGAGAGTTCTGTGCGCTGCCCGGTTCAATCCGCAAGGTGAAGAGCTTAACTCTCCTCTCCCCATAAATAGAAACCTGAAAAGAAACAGCAGAACCCGCCAACTGTTTGTGAAAATTCTCCAACGAAATCCCATGAACACGAATCCCATCAAATACTTCAAACGACTTCATCGGCGTTCCACTCTCCAAATCATACACAAGAATCTGTGATCCAGAACCTATTGAAGAGAAGTATGAGGTTAGCATAAATTCACAACCCATGTATTACAGGAAGAGAATGTGTGAGCGTATGTAGGAAGATAACCTGCGAGGAGGAGTGGGAGAGGAGAGAGATTGGCGGGAAGATGGAGGAAACATAGGGCTGAAATTTCTCCGAGATACTGCCCGCGGCGGAGTTGCCACTGGTTGGTCTCTGTAGTCTCCATGCTCGCAACCGCTTCCATCAGCTTCTTCGGACAAACAAGTGTGGAAACTTGTAAATTATGCGCGCAGTCAAAATATGAAGAGTGAGGGTTTTAGAAACTTGTAAATCATGCGCGCAGTCAAAATATGACTTCCAAAGTTTGAAATGATTTTTTTTTTTTTTAAAGGATCAATAATGGTTATGTGAGTTTTAACTTTTATTAATTCCTAAAAAAAATCATTATCAAAGAGAGTGTAAAGAAAATAGTTGGCGGTAAAAAATGTACAAAAAAAAATTGCTGAAAAAAAATAAAAAATACAACATGTAAAAGAACAAACAGAAAAAAGGGAAAAAACAAATGGAGTATGTAAAAGAGCCAATAAATAAAAATAATAGGGATTTTTCTTTTTATTTCAACAGAAAAAAGAAATATGTAAAAGAGCCAAAAAGAAAAAGGGGAAAACAGAAATATGTAAAAGAGACAAAAAAAAAAAGTGAAAAAATGCGTGTAAAAGAGCCAAAAAGAAAAAGGACCATTATTTCAAATAGCCATTTTGCATTAGTCCACAAGAATTATACCCTTCAACATAGTTTCATTAAGTTATACCCAACATTTCTATTTTCGGACAAAAATACCCCTGAATTTTGAAACTGCTATTTTGCTTCTTTTTTGGGTTTCAATCATCGCGCCTTTTCATTTCCCACACAACTCCCGACGACCCTTCCACTGCCCTCATTTCGAATTCAATTCTCAACCATTTCTGCAGAAAATTTCTTTCCGAAACCGGCGACTCCGACGAAGACGACGACGACGACGACTTAGCCTTCCTTCCTCAGCCTACTGCCCACGATATCTGTATCTCTTCGCAGATACTCGACGAAAATCGAAAGACCCATCATCCGGTGAAGCATTCCGAAACCCAAACCGGCAAAGTTAACCGACCATGGCCTCCACCTCTTCCGAGTCTTATTTCGAACAACAAAAAGCCAAGGTAATTTGATTTCATTTGATTTTGGGTTTTATTGATGCTATTGTGTTCGATTTTTGCATGTTTCTATTTTTGGCTGGAATTTGGGGTCCTTTTTCGAATATTATTCTTTATTCTTGTTGTGATCTTGTTATTTTACTTGGTTTTTAAGAATTTAGTAACTGTGAGTGGTCTTTCCTCCATGATTCGCGGCATGTAAGGCCGGTTACTGTTTGTGGGTTTTCTTTGGTCTGTGGTGTTTAGGGTTTTTTGGTGGTTTCTGTTGTTTTGGTTTTGGTGGTTTTTTTGTGGCAGTTATTTTGCAGTTTTAATTTGTTAAGTTTGGTTTATATGGTCACTGCATTGATTTTGTGGCGGTTTTCCCGGCTTTTAGGGTGTTATTATATGTCTGGGTATCGCACACTTAGAACACTTAGAACAATTAGAACAGTTAAAAGTTATTTTGTGAAATGTGTACCAAATGTTGGAACTATTTGCTGAAGTTTTTTAAATTTGTGTAGGTTGTTAGGTGGACCTACCCGAGAGAACAGCTGCAGAATGACTACTACAAGGTTGCTGCGACTGGCAAGCCCAAGCTGATAGGGAAGGTGAAGGCCAGGCTGCAGACGTACAACCAACAAACTGTGGATGCGATGGCGAAGACTCCATTCAAGTATCTCATGCGATACCCTGATAACATAACAAAGTCAGGGAGATGTATGCACTATTTTATTTCTAGAGAAGCTATTGGGACGCCAGACCCAGATCCAAGCGCCATATTCTTTAGGGTGAATGGACAAATAGTGAGGTTTGGAAGGATGGAGTTCGCCATTGTTACGCAGCTACGTTTTGGAGCTGGTTCTTTTGACATCTACTCACAGCATGACATATCCATTGACTCTGTATATTATCGGGTTTTCCATGGCCAAGCCATGTCGCCAGATCAGTTGTGGAAGTGGTACACATGGGATAGTAGCTTTGGAGACATAGAAGCTGATGATTGTGTGAAGATTTCTCGGGTGTTGATTGTGGCACACATTATACTTGGTTTGTCCCCAACAAACTCAAAGATACCCGACTGGGTTTGGGTTTTGGTTGAGGATAAACGTAAGTGGAATAAGTTTCCCTGGGGTAGCCTGTCATACCAGATCCTACTGAAAGCTCTCAAAGGTGTCAAGCACATGATGAGTGCAATGAATTATCACTTGTTTGGGAACAGTCTTGCATTCTTGGTATGTGTTGTCATCATCGCAGTAATTCGTCCTTAGTTTGAATCTTGTGAAGACTTTAATTCCTGACATTTGTTTTATTTTTGTAGGGATGGATTTTCTGTGCATTCCCTGAGGTGGGAAGAGATATTGGTGGAAGTGTAAACCGAAATGCGCGTCCACGTGGCCTCAGATTCACTTATGCCAACAGTGGAACGTACGGTGAAATAGATATCAACGAGCTCAGAAAACAAAGTTATGGAAGTCATAGTTGGTACATTTAGAACAATTTTTTGAGATTTGTTCCAAGTTGTTCCTACTTGTAGTGGGGCAACTTGGTTCAAATTAGTACAATTGGAACTTATGGTACAATTCATGTTTCTGTTCCAAGTAGTTCCAATTGTTCTAAATCTTGCAATCTTTGTGATATTTGTTGTTCCATACAAAACTAACTCTTCCTTTTTTTTATCAAGATTTTTACGCATCTGGAGCCTGACCACAGAGAGAGAAACAGGCCATTCCTAAGATACCTCGAGCCTGAGGGGACGCCCTTCCTTCTTAAGTACACAGCAGGGGCCTTCGAGAGGGCGAGGCTACCAATGGTGGTGCAGGAGGGGGTGCAGCAGGGAAGAGATAGACCAGAGAGTTCCAGAATGCAAGAGTCAAGGGCAGCAACAATTCAAGTAGCAGCAACACCAGCAGGAGCTGGTGAAGGAGATGAGAATGAAGTCTATGTTTTAACAAAGAAGAGGAAGAGGAAGCTTGTCAATTTGATTGCAACCAAGGCAGCCAAGAAAGCCAAAGTTCAGTTTGCAAGCATGTTTGAAGAGTTTGGAGACATGCTGTGTAGGAAGCTGATGGAGAAGCTTTACCCAGACCGTGAAAATGCCTAGTCACTTGTAGAGGGCAATGAAACTGATGAAGACCATCATCCTAATGTCAATGAGGAGACAGTTCCATTGAACAGAGAAGAAGAAGAACAAGAACAAGCAGAACAAGATGATGGAGAGAGCCAATCTGGTGAAGGAGACAACAGTCATGTAGAGGCTACTGAGGGTGAACACCAAGAAGAAGAGAGAACTCTGAGCATGAGGAGGAAGCAGATGAAACAGAGGATGGAGATGAGGAGCAACAGCAAGAGCATGTTGAACGGAGGAGATTGCATAATGAGGAAGACCAAGATGATGAGGAGAAAGCCCAAGATGAAGAGGATTCAGAACAGAACCAGCATGAGGAGGGAAACATTGATGGTGATCCAGCCACTGTTGACATGGCTGATGTGCAGAGCGGAGACATGGAGGCTGAAAATCAGGAGGATGCGGCTGGTGATAGTGAAAAAGAGGAGGAGGAGGCGGAGGACGATAATGATATGCAGGATGAGGATTTGGGTGGAAGAACACATCAACTGGTCGATGAAGTCTGCAATGAAGACACCCAACCCAGTCCTCAACAAATGAGAGCCGAGTTGGATGAATTACGCCACTTGCGTAAAGAGATTCTGGAGACCAACATAATTAACTCTCAAAGTAACCCCTCCACTCCTCAAGTAACTGCAAAACCAGGCCAATCCATCACATCACCCGAGGAGGTCCCTCTCATGAATGAAGCTGATAAGCCGCTTGTGACTTATACAAGAATTGCAAGAAACAGAAAACCGGCAGCCGTCCTGAAAAGTCCATTCCTGCCAAATGACGTTTGTGGCAGAGATTTCCAGCGCTACATGAAGGGGAAAAAAGAGTTGTAAGTCTAATGAAGATATTTAAAATTTAAAATAAGCTTAATTATGTCATTGCAAACTAATGTAGACACTTACTTGTAGGAGGAATGTTGGCTTGCCCTATAGTGTCGACCAAGAATACTTTGCTGATATAAAAAACATGAAAGCAAAGTTCGAAAATGAGCATGTCGACCCATATGTCAGCATCTTAGCCACCAATCCTAGAATCGCAAATATCAGGAACGTGAAAGCAAGGACCAGAATCATGGGGTCCATGTTCATGGTAATTGCAAATGTGTTTTATCTTGTAACCTTTACAACATGTTGCTCACAATGATCACTATTGTCAGCGTTCGATCGAAGAGGTTTGGATGAAATTGGAGCGGCCAGGAGATATGCCATTTGATACTGAAGAGATTGTCCCTGATGAGGACTTGAAAAGTTTGGCAAAATGGGTCACCGGAGAGATGCCACATTGGGGAAAAATTGAGAGTTGGGAGGAAGCTGACGAGGTTAGTTCCAATTGTTCCAAGTACTTAATTTCCAATTGCAACTTAGTGTTGTTCCAATTGTTCCAACTTAGTTGCTGAAGAGATTCCCTTATCCTTTACTACTGTTACGGTTGCAGATCATCATGGTTTGCTACTTCAATCAGCACTGGGCCACATGCATGCTGGACCTAGTGCAATTCACCCTGGAGATATGGGATAGCAGCCAGCACAAGTTCACAAATCATATAATTGATCTGAGAGCCAAAGCTTTCTTGCCGGTTGCTCGGATTATCCCCCAGGTGCTGAAGTACGTGCGCTTCTACTACAGCAGGCCGGACATGGAACCAGTTTACTCCCAGTGGCTGCATTATCATCCAGATGTCAATGTGATATGGCAAGATAACAACGAGAGTTGCAGGCCGTTAGCGCTTAAGTATGCTGAAAATCGGCTAAGGGGTGTGAGAGATTCCCAATGTCAAGTGCAGCGGTGCAGCGATATCGGAATCACATTGCAGAGTGCATCTACAAGTTCAGCACGAATGAGAGCACCATTGATACAAGTGGATGATCTAGTGACATGAATTTCAAGTACTTATGTACTTATGAGCCAAGTGTGGTGAAACAATGGTATTTACGTAGGAAGATGGGAGCCAAGTGTGGCTAAACATTGGTATTTGTAGTATTTATGTAGGTAGGTAGTAGCCAAGTGTGGCTAAACAATGGTGTTTATGGTATTTAATTAATATGTAGTTTATCTTATATTAGCACTCTTAGTATTTAAAATGTGATTATTGATCCGTATGATTTATTGTCATGTAAGGGTAACATATGACAGAGCACATCTCTAATCATTACAAGTTTTGCAGTTGTCATAATCAGAACAATTGTGCCAACTATTCCAACTGTTACAAGTGATCCAATTGTTACACTTTTATCCAAGTGTACCAACTTCCCAACGCATCACACGTGCCTTTAATACAAAGCGCCACGTGTCAGACACATGTCATCCGATAATAATGTCACGTGTAGTCCGAGTTACCCAAAACAAACGCCGTTTTCAAATTGCTACATAATCAGGGCTTCAATGACAACAGGGTTTAGGGTTTTCCAAATTCGCGATGTCCGATCTTCTAGATAGTGAATCCTCGTCGACGTGCATCCCACCGACGTCGCCGGACAAGCGATCCTGGCCACAGTGCGGCCACCAAAGACCATGCGTATTATGTATAGAGGATGAGGGATTTGATGCTGGGAGAACTTATTGGGCTTGCCCAGTGAGGGAGGTGAGGACATTAGGGTTTCATTTGGGTTATAATCTCCTTAATGCAAAACCTGCTCGATTAGGGTTCTATGATGCTTTATTTTTCCTTCACAGTACGATGATTGCGAATTTATCCAATGGACCGACAAGGGAACTCCAAATTCCTTTTGCCCAGGTCACTGCGAGCATTGGTTGAAGGCCCTCTCAGAAATGTACGACGTTGAACTCCATCGCGAAGCATTGAATGTGGAAATTTTAACCGACCAGCTAACTTAATATACCGGTGAAATTGACTATCTTGAAGCAAAGCTTCAAGCAGCCCTCAATGAAGCTGAATGCCATAAAAGGAGGGCTTCGATTATCGTAAAAGGGCTTGCAATTGCTGCTGTTTTGGTAACGTTTATTTTTAGGCTCGTGTAGGTTGGGTTGCGACATCATGTTTCTCACCATCTGACTTGAAGCATCTTATTTACTTCTCTAGTAATGTATCATTAACTCCTCTATATGCTCATCTACTTTATTGTTTTGCTACTATATGTTAAATGGAATGGACAGTTTAAATTTAAATTTTATCTTCCAGCAATGTAAAGCTGAGTCCCGTACGATTTTGAACAATTGGAATAGTTGGTACAATTGGAGTGGTTGGAACAATTATAATACTTGGGACAATTAGCAAAACAAATAAAATGAAATTACATTAGATAGGACATGCGATTCTTTTACACATAGGGAAGGGACGCACAAAATTCATAATACCTTGAATTAAACCTAAAGGAATAAATTAAAATAAAGAGCAACAGATCAATAGAAGTAATTAACAACCCGCATAGAGACAAGTTTACGGTTTCCACCACATCAATGGTGAGGTTGAAGCGGTTGAACTTTGAGCTTGGGTTCTAGAAACTTTTTTCCTCTCCAAATGGCGAGGTTTGTTTGGGGCCACGTTGGATGGGCCGTCGAAGAGTCTACGGCATCGGGTGTTCAAAGGAGGCGATGTAACTTCAACGGATTGCTCATCTGATACTTCACTCTCGACCAAGTTGATGATTTCATTCGAAATCTCTTCATTCTTCACGTTGTCAAGTGCGAAAATGATCATCATGTCGTCGTACAGAGGCTCACCACGGCTGTAGTAGGCCTTCGCCATTGGTTTTTCCTGGTAATACACATGAAATTACACTCACTACCCCATAAAGAATGAATGGATGAAAGCGATTGGAGATGATGAAAGCTTTACCATGAATATTTGATTCCATTTCTCATCAGTAGTGAACACACAATTACTCTCCCTATCCCATTGAGTTCCTTCGTACACAATAAGCCACTTGTATGTTGCATACCGGTCCCTTAGTAAGCCAAATCGACAATATAGATCCTCCCATTCGACCGATAGTTCCGGATCGTTTATCATGAGAATTTCCTTTGCCTTCAAAAGGGCATCGGCAGACGCATGATCATATTTGAGCTCCGGTTAGGTCTCAAGTAGTGAGATAAGACATTGAATGAATGCCTTATCAAGATGTTTATTCCACGGCTTGTTGTAGAAGTAGTGAATTTGGGGTATGAGATTGGAAAAATCCATATGTAAGGCAACAAAAACAGATGTGAAGGCATATGAATAAAGTTCTGGATGCTAGGCACGAATTATACACATATGAGGGAATAATTTGACCGTTCAAAAGGCTGCAACCACTGTTCAAGCATGCTTGTTCAAGGGAATCTTGGTCAAGTAAAAGACAAAACATCACGCATTGTTAAAAGAATTTTGATTTGACAAGGCATACAACTTGCTTAAGTTTGAAACAATTCCTCCACAACACTGTTCAAGTTCTCAAAGTTACATGAAAGGTTCGGTCATTGCAAAAGTTGAAAAAATGATAACTACATCCAACGGTAGAATATAAGTTCACACGTAAGGAATAACAAACAATTTCAAATACAAGGATAAATCATATTGTTCTATGTAGGAGGAACCCTATATGCGCATGTTAATTTGGTGTGGCCGGTAGCTTTGCAAATACCGCATGTCTTGGGCCTGCGGCGTTTTGTACCCGATGTGGAAGCCTCTCCAGACGAGGAAATGTTAATAGGAACAACACACGTATTCTGATAGTGTCCTGTCTGGGAGCACCTAGTACATCGCTTGGTGCCTCTGCTTCTAGATGATGATTCAGAAACAGGCATGACCCTTGTCACTTTAGGTCGCCCAGCCTGTTTAGGATTTATGGGTGGTCGAACAACCCAGGAATCAACCGCCGGGGGTACGTTCCAATTTTCGGGCATTGGGATTGGCATCACCTCACCCGCATAATTTTCACACAGTGCCTCAGTTGAGTAACAACGGCCAACGTATGGGACCGCCAACTGCTTTGTGTGACTGCAACATGTAGATAATTTTGATTTTAATACAGCACACCACTAATAAAAGTTGGAACAAAAAATAAATCCAACTAAACTAACTTAACCATTTGTTCTAACTAAACTAACTTAACCAATTGTTCCAACTATTTTTAAAAGTAAACATTCAAAGAAAGTAATCGGTTCTAAGATATGTAATGGTTACCGTAAGGCTGCTGAAGCATGAGAGCAGGGAATCAAATCCACATCAAATATAAGACAAGTGCATTGCTTCCTCTCAAGATCCACTAAGTGATGCGTCATGGATGCGGACACCTTGAATTTTGTTAGAGAGACGACTTCGACACTCATTGTCGAACCCAACTCAGCTGATCTACCCAATTTTGTCTGCCCGAAATCAGTCAACTCGTGAGTGCGACTGATAGCAAGAGCACGCCGTTCCACGAACCACTGACCGATAAGAGATCGAATACACTCGAAGAGAGTACAAATTGGCAAAGTTCTAGCCCATCGCAGACACCCATTGAAGCACTCAGCAGCATTAGAAGTTGTAAATAGATAACGGCGGACAGGGGACTTACAACGAGCCCATTGCCGAGGATGAACACATAAAACCTTATTATATGCAGCTGGTTGATGTGCTTTAAGATTATTCATTGTTGTGTCAAAGTCACGAATTCGATAGGCGTGTACAGCTGCTTGGAAGAGCGCAATGGCATGATCCCCCCAGAACTTGATGTGTTTTTGTAGGTGGTACACACAAAGCCCGTGAGGTACACCGGGGTAGACAACATCAATTGCATTCTTGATGCTAGCGTGTTGGTCTGAAACAATCATCATGTTATCCGGACGGCCGAAGGCACATCGAAGCTGTTGAAAGAACCACGTCCATGACTCGTCAGTCTCCTTGTCCCCCAAGCCAAAAGCTAATGGAAAAACTTGCTCATTTGCATCCTTTGTAACAGCCACCAACAAAACGCCTTTGTACTTCCCTTTCAGGTGTGTACCGTCAACGACAATGATAGGGTGACACGCCTTGAAGCCTCTAACACATGCACCGAGAGCCATGAAGCAGTACTTGAAACGACCGTCAGTCTCATCGACTTTCAATTCTGTAACAGAACCTGGATTTGTGTGCTCTATCATCCATAGGTACTTGGGAAGCTTTTCGAATGCCTCGTTTGAGTCGCATAGACCATTGTCAGCGCATGATTTCTGGCAGCCAAGGCAGTTTGATATTGAATTTTCGCACCAAATTTTCTCTTGACCATCGATTGTATATCACTGGGCCTTAAAACAACACCTTTTGTCATCAAGTTCGGAACAAAATAAGCACCTAAAACTTTTGAGGATATGGTTGGTTCGGCATGAAATCTCAAATCTTTTTGGCACGTGTGCGGATGCCATTCTTCGATGCTCCAAGCCTTACCCAATGCAAGGGCGCGGCAAACAAAAGAGCAATTCTCTTTTTTGCTTTTGCAATAAGCACCATATCTCTTTGTACAAGAACGCGGCGTATCAAACGATACGTGATTCGAAAGATGATATAACCCCAATATAGTCACCAATTTCTCCTTGCTTGAAAATAATGCGCCTTTACAGAGTGTTTCATTGCCAATGCCTTCGTTAAGTAGTAGGTCTTGTGTTTTAGGCTGTGTCATATGAAAAGATACGCCGGGGATGATCCACTGTCCAACATACTCATGATCTCCCTCAAAAACATCATTCCTACTACCTAAGAAAGCGGCACTCCGCAGAATGCTGGAGCTACCCAAGGTGCCTGTGGGTATATTTTCGAGGCTTTCCAAGTCGTCTTCTCTCGTGTGTCCCGATGACATGAAGGGATCACGAACATCCTATCAATCGATCTCATTATCCTGATTACCCCAATCGCTATTCCACTCGAAACCCCTGTCCGAATGCCGACTAACCTCCCTCTCCGAATCTCTCTCCAGAACTCTTTCAAACTCCCTATTCGTATCCATATCCACGTGCACGTTGTTATCCAAATTTTTATCCAAACTGTTATCCAAATCCGGAGACAAGATTTTTTTACCACCCGCAAAACTATTACTCACCGGATTTGTGACATTAGTTAGCATTGCTGCATGATCATTGACAGCCTCTAATAATTCATCAGTTATCGGTGATGTAGAAATGTATAATGTAGGTGCTTTCAACTCATCGAGAACATAAGCTAGTTCAAAATCATCTGTAATCTTCATCTTCACAGTAGCACCGGTTGCGGATTCCACAAGTGCAACTACTTTGTATACATACTTACTCTTGGGCTTCATTATGCGGGCTTGAATCCTTCTCAACAAATCTGTGTAGATAGGCCCAGAAGGTGGTATAGGAATCAACTCTTCTTCGCAGCTGATGTATGTTCTATCTTTTGCGGACCACTCCCCTCCATGGGAAATCAATATATTTTTAGGCCACAACTGCAACCAAGTCATAGAATTAGAGGATGAATTACATTGGAACAATTGGTATATTAGTTCCAATAGCCTACATGCAAAAAAAATGCAACAACGGAACAAGCTAGAACAATTGGAACAGTTAGAATAGTTATAACAGTTGGAACAATTTTGCCAATTGTTCCAACAGAACCAGCTGAGACAAGGATCAATTTCACTGCTAATCTATCAAATAGAACCATACCCATCTTAAATTAGATATACGAAACGCCAATTCAACAAAAATATACTCACAATCAATATTCATATTCAGCTCAACAAGCATACCATATAATTAAATGAAAGGAAATAAATGATACCCGACGGAAATCAAATACATAATTGATTATACCTTAGGTTCAACTGACGCCATCAAAAACGCAGATTGTCAAAAATAATCGATGAAACAACGCCTTCGTAATCGATGTCCTTAGCGCTTGAAAAAAAGATACTGTGAATTGCATAGCTGACGCACCTAAATTCTGCTTATTAAGAAGAAAACGATGCCAGTTAAGATGCAATAATTGTCGATTTTCGATGGGAATCGAAGCATCCAATGTCGAGCTGAGGGTTTCTGGTACCCAAGAAAGTGAAGAAGGAGGAAATAAATGTATTGAAAGCGGTAGCTAAAAGGTGAGCTGAAAGTGGGAGAAAAACGGGGTAAAAAAGATAAGAAAGGAGGAAAAAAGTAAGGGCATTTCCGTCCTAAAATGCAAAAATTGGGTATAATTTAAGAAAACTATGTTGAAGGGTATAATTCTTGTTCATTAAGTCATAATGGTTATCCGGCACCATTTTCACAAAGAAAAAAGAGAAAGAATGTAAAAGAGCCAAAAAGAAAAAGGGAAAAACAGAAAAAAGTGAAAAAATGCGTGTAAAAGAGCAAAAAAAAAAAAAAGAGAAAAAATGCGGTGAACGTGGATCGAACACGTGACCTTCAGATCTTCAGTCTGACGCTCTCCCAACTGAGCTATCCCCGCATGAATTGAAATTGTACAAATTAAAATATCTAAACGTATTAATAAACGAATTAACGTATATATAAAGTTATAAACTACTCCGTACTCCGTAAATGGTTAGGCTGATACACGACATCGTTCGCTGTTTAATCCAGTTTACCAAGTATTCCATCTACCAATTTTCCCCCAAATTGTGATCGGAAGCGGCACGGGCAAGATGCAGTCTTTTACGGAACAGTTTTCTTTTGGTTCGTTGCCTTCTCTTTGCTGTTCAATTAGGGTTAATTAATATTGTTGTTTGATAAATGCCCTAATTTTTGTTATCTGCAGAGGAAAGGGTGCAAGAATCTCAGGACATCATCGCAAAATATCCCGATCGAGTTCCTGTAGGTTTTTTATCATACAAAATTCTCGTTGCTGTATTATATAATCTTCCTTAGCTAGTTCAAAGCAGCTTCCCGTTTGAAACTAATACTGTCCTAATCCAATGATGTTAGTTAGTTTATTTGTTGGTTATTCCACTGTATAGCTCTCTTGTTATGCTCAATCCTTGAACCTTACATGTGATATAAATTATGTCTGTTGAAATATTTGGAATTCTCTTTTGATGTCTTAACGTAGATGTAATCATCATAGTTGCCAGATTTGAGCTGCTTAGTGGCTATAAAGAGAAAGACCTGCCTGTCTTGAACTTGGTATAATTCTTTAGGATTCTCTGATATATGCGTTAGCTCTATGCTTTTCAAGGTTAGAAGGGAAATGGTTGTGTTTGGTAGGTTTTGCCTTTCGTGTAATCGTCTTGTGACTTATTTACTCGGCTGCTGTTTTAGCTCCGGTTGAGGTTGAAGACAGTAACATAGATGATTGATTGGTTTAAGCAATTAGAAAGGCAAATATCAACAAAAGAAATATGCTTGGTTACTGAGTTATAAATGCTCTGGTCTCTGTAATCTAGCTATGATTTTTCTAGGTTGTTTAGATGCTTCAAATAAATGGATGACTTCCTTACCTTTTTATATAAGTACATAACTCATGCTTGTGTTGCTTTGCCATATCATTGTTGTAGGTTGTTGCTGAAAGATATTCCAAGTCCGACCTTCCTGAGATGGAGAAGAGGAAGTAAGTCTTTCCTTCTTTGTTTAACCATGGTGTTTCCATGTAGTGTTCTTTTATCTGCCTTGCAAGTAAATGTTGCAATGCATGTTTACCAATTTATAATGCAAAACATTAAATATCTTTGTAAAGGAGTTAAAAATACAATGGCCACAGACAAGATATATTAATGCATAGATGTGCGACACACGTTCGATCAAATCTTGTGTGATTGTTTATATAATGCTCAGATTTTATAGATTTAGTGTCTTGAGAGTCACGAATCATTTTAGAATAGATTTTGCATATTGATAGGATTCCATCACTATATAATACGGAGTATGTGCTTGAGGAAAATTAGGTAGCATTTTTTCTCAGCAAGTAAGTTCTTTAGCAGTTGATGAACGTGTCTCCGCTTTTTCATGTGGTCTGATCACAGATTCCTGGTGCCTCGTGATATGTCGGTTGGCCAATTTATCCACATCTTGGGGGCGAGGCTCCGCCTGGCTCCTGGAAAAGCTCTCTTTGTATTTGTCAAGGATACATTACCACAAACAAGTACAATCTCTTCCTTATATTTTTTCCTTATTTATCTTACCTACTTTGGGTTTTTCATCTTTATCTACTTCAATGACAGCGAGCTTGATCGAGTCCTTGTACAATTCATCTAAGGACGAAGACGGATTCCTCTACATGTGTTACAGCAGCGAGAAAACATTTGGTAGCACCCATGATGTTGTGGCGCGAAGTTTCTCTTAGCTAATGCTTATTACATCTCTGCCCGGCATGGCTGCGCCAGGATATTCTGTAAATAATATTCAAACGGTGTACATTTTCCTCGACGATGTGTTTGTGTTGCTGGAAATTTGTGAAATGAAAACCATATATACTCTCTTGTCTAATAAAAAAAGAGCATTAATGTTTCATATATGTACATTTGCTTGCATATACTGTAAATGTGAAAATTGCTTTGACTTTTTCACCATAGGGTTGACCAAATAGAAGGCGTATCATAAGATAGTCACCAAGTTGCATGAAACTACAAGGTATTCACCCTTGCAACTTGCCACATGCATCTCAAGGCAAAGAGATCGAGATCGCATACTTGGACTTTTCATATTCAGACAAAATGCAGCATTTTTCGATCAGATAAAAAAGAATTAAATATTACCACAGCCATTTTTATATATTCAATTCCCAGAATCACAGGAATAAATGGAGTTGTCAGTATAAAGTTACTCATAGGATCCAGTGTGAGCTATATTTTCACACCAAGTTTTCCATTCCGACAGAACAACATGTGTAATTACAGTAGGAGAAGCTTTTCCCTTGCTTTGCTCCTGGCATCTTCCTCACTTATGCTTTGTCTCCCCTTGCTGCTGCTGCTGCTGCTGCATCTCACTGCCGCAAACAACCAGTCATTTTCAACTTCGGAGACTCTAATTCGGACACCGGGGGATTTGCTGCTGCAAACGGCTTCAACTTCGGATTCCCTTATGCCAGAGCCTTCTTCCATCAGCCTACGGGAAGACTATCAGATGGTCGACTAATCGTTGATTTCCTTTGTAAGTAGTATTTAAATTTTTTTGAAGTGGTGGTTGGTAGGTGAAAGAGAGGTTGAAGTATTTGATTTGCAGGTGAGTATCTAAACACAAGATACCTAAAACCATACCTCAACCCACTAGAACCCGACGTCTCAAGTGGAGTAAATTTTGCGGTGAGTGGATCATCCACCCTCCCAAGAAATGCTCTATTCAATTTGGGGGTCCAAATCAACCAGTTCAGTCTCTTCCACAACCGATCTATCCAACTCCGTTCTAAAGGTACGTATCCGTATATATAGCTAGCTAGTTACGTGCTCGTGTTTTTAATCGTGTACATATGTGCAGGTCAAAAAGATTTATTGGGAAAGAAGGATTTCAAGAAGGCACTCTACATGCTCGACATCGGACAGAATGATCTGCTCGCTGCGTTTCTCAACTCCGTTCCCTACGATCAGCTTATTGAAAGCATCCCTTCCTTCATCTCCGAAATAAAGAACGCTATGTGGGTGAGTACTCATGAGCTACGTACCAAATGACTTATACATATCTATTTATCATATTTATATATGTAGTACATTGTTATTAGGCCATACACCGATTGGGCGGAAGGAAGTTTTGGGTGCACAACACGGGACCGTTGGGGTGTCTACCCCAACAACTAGGCATAAGAAAGCCAAACGCCAGCCAAGTGGATGAGTACGGCTGCATTTCCATTTTGAATCAAAGTGCAAGAGAATTCAACTCCCAGCTAAAAGATCTTATTCAACAACTAGTTGTTGAGATGAGAGACTCCACCATTGTACACGTGGATGTTTACGCCATCAAGCACGATCTCGTTGCAAATGCTTCACTTTACGGTCAGTTTTTGATATATTATATACTCATAATTTGAAATCTGAAAATGAGATGAATTACGTACTAATAATTGTCATGAATATATATATGTATAGGTTTCAAGAAACCGTTAATGGCGTGCTGTGGAGATGGTGGGCCCCCATACAACTACAATCCTAAGATACGATGCCTGGTGGTTGCTGGGTTCAGCGTGTGTGAGAAGGGGTCGCTTCACATAAGCTGGGATGGGATTCATTTGACGGAAGCTGCTAATCGGATTATTGCATCTCAAATACTCTCCCAAAAATACTCCAACCCTCCTCTTGGATTCAACTTCTTTTGCAATTAATCATCTGTATTTCATTACTTTGCTTCAATTCTACTACATCGATCGATCATACACTTCTTCCATATATTTAATTCATGTCTTCTTTAATTGCCTTTCATTACTCATCACTCCAACATTATTTACTCACATGTAATTCTTATGCTAGTTGGAAAATAAAATTCCTAAATTTGCCCACCCCATCCACATATATTAATTTGTATACTTCTTTTTATAAATTTTACATACTATTATTCTCCCGGATCATAAAATATGTAGCTCGTTCATATATATATATACTGTATTAAATTCGAATAAGCTTTTAACTAATCAAACTCAAGTCAAAGTTGAACTTTAATTGTAGTAATTTGTTCGTTTAGATCTCTAGCAAGCGAGCTACATTATCTACGGACAGGGGCGGGGCATGGATATCGGGGGCCCTGTGCAAATTCTTGAAATCGGGTCCTTTTCTCATAATAATATATTAAAAAATATAAAAAAAAATCTATTACCAAAAAAAAATCTTAATACATAAACTTCAATGTCATGTCATGAACAAAAAAAGCTGAAATATTCACTTAAAAAGAGTAGTTGTTTTTGCATGTTTCAAAACGAAATCACGAACAACACTTTACACTTTCATCATCAATTTCTTCCAAAAGATCGCATAAAATATTAAATATCCATCAATTAAAATTATCAATTTTAAATAAATTAGAATAAATTCGTGAAGATCAGTAGATCACATACCTTGAAAATTGAGAAAAATAAGATCATGGAAGACAGGGACGGGGCAAGGAAGATGAAATCCAGAGGAAGATTAAAACGCATATGAAAATTTAGAGAAGAAAACCCAAACACAAAACAGAAGGAAAGCACATAAGAAGAAAAGAAGATGATTGATCTCATAGAAGAAGCCGCGTTTGGTGTGTAGAATGATATTCCCATACATTAATGTGAAAAAGATTGAATAGGTGGGGCCCATCAAATACTACATAATTAGGAGAAAAAAAAAGGACCCAAAATTATAACAAGTGAGATTCAAACCCCTGCCAATCTTTTAATCTTTTAAAAGCTTAAAGTCTTTGCCAATTGCTCTACTTCCAACATTCATAAATAAAGCAATAAATATATCTATATATAAATATAATGTGGACCCAAAAATTTGGGGCCCCGATTTTTCGGGGGCCCTGTGCGGTCGCCCACCTTGAACATGCCACGGAACCGCCCTATCTACGGATGAATGTTAGAGCTTCCAAACACCATGCTAATCGGATATATTGCATATGATTGATTGTGTAGATAATTTGCATTTGCATACCACGTGTGCATACTTTTGTTTAAATAAAATAACAAAAATATTACTTCGTCATAATTTACCCAAGTATGTTACTACCTCGTTCACAAAAAGTGTGGTCCGCTCTCTATGACACATATTTTTATAAACTAGTTATTTATTATACAATTAACCCTATGTAACTCTAAATAATGCAATATGGTTAATTAATAGGCAAGGATTAAAAAATTAATCAGAGTTATTGAGTTTGGTTTAATTATATAAGAACTTAAAGGCTTATAAAAATCCGTGCAGTGTCACAGAAAGCGCACCACACTCTTTATAGACTGATGAAGTATAAAATAACGTTCAAATTCAAATGTTACATTTCTCAAAATAGAATAGTTTAAGTTTTATTATCTCTTAAATAATCACCACATCTATCCATTTCACTCGTACCCCTATATAATAGTATAAATTATACTGTAAAATTTTAAATTATTACAATTTACTCATTTGTTCTCCGACTTTTATTATTTTAGATCTTATAAGTTTTGTTATGATCTTTTACTTTAAATGCACCTTCAATATATTTTTACGAATTTATGGTACTCTGTTTGAAAAAAAAACCAAAATATGCGCTGAAATATCTAATGTACATTTTTAACAATAAATATACATAGTTTAATCTTCATGCGCAAAAAAACAAGGGTTACATTTGCATTGAGACGGATAGAATTCATTTCCTCTATCATCTCCAATCACTGTACAATTAATCTAAACAAGAGACAAAATTGCAATATAAATAAATAAATAAATAATGTAAAACTAATCAAAAATTTTGCAAATTGATTAAAGGTTTCAACCCACAATATTCCTCTATGCATGCATAAATACATACATACATACATACATACACCAAAAGATGGAGGCAAATTCTTACTGATAATAAAAAAATCATACAAAATAAAACAAAATGGAGATGGGAAGAATGACAGTATACCAAAAAAGGATGGAGATGATTTACTAATAAAACGAACAATTGTCATATAAAATTCCAACCCTAACCATAAAACAAAACAAAACAGAAACGAAATTGAAGAGATGAAATTAATAAGAGATTACCCACCCTGCTATCTCGAATTTGTTTAAAGAATCTCTTAACAACATCGTATTCCTTTACACCGGGAGGGTATCCATTAGTGTAACAGTCTTCTCCCAATCGGAAGTAGACCTCAATCATATAGTATTGCGGGCTTTTCTCCACAGATTTCCACACTGGTGGCCATCCGACCATACCTCTTCTTCTTCTTCTTCTTCTTCTTCTTCTTCTTCTTCTTCTTCTTCTTCTTCTTCCTACAATACATCCGACCATACCTCTTCCCCCCAAGATGAAGATTCATCGTCTAAGTTGTCTTCTAATCGTGGTCGGACTCTTTAATTTTATTTATTTTTTTGAAAGGATTTTTTATTTCAAAATAGCAATAAATGTATATATAAATACTTGGGATAACTTTATATTCCATATAGTTAAAAAAAAAGGGAAAAAATAAAAATAAAAAATACCTCTTTTCAAAACCCACGTTACGTCCCACAATTCTTTATTCATATATTTTCCCCAAATTTATCTATTTGGCGGAATAACTGACTCTCTTTTATCTACATTTAAGGTATGAATGCTACCTTCTAATTTATCTATCTGCTTAGAAAAGAGAACTCCGCAAGCAACAAATTCGTGAAATCATGTACTACCTCCGTGGCTCCGTCCCTCATATTGGTGTGGAAAGAGAAGTGACACATGTTTTAAAGAAAAAGTAGATAGAAAGTGAAAAAGTTGGAGAGAAAGTGAAGAAAGTAGGCAGAAAGTGGGAAAATAGTGTAAAAGCTGAAGGGTAAAAATGTTAATTTGCTGAGGGAATCTTTTTATTTTAGGTATACACACACTAATACGGGACGTCCCAAACAGGTAATAATCACACGAATATGGGGGACAAAAGGAGTATTATCTACCTTCTAATGTATTTTTTATGTATCTAGCTACCAAAGAAAATGCCAAAAATCGTCGACAATGAAGAAGACATGGTAAAATAAGCATTCATTAACACTTGTGATGTGTAAGGTATGATCATTTAACTTATTTATTAATTTTTCTCCTTCGATCGTCAAGAAATGGATATGCCTCATCCTTTGTGGTGTTGCAGGTCTTAAGGTATATATGGATAAGTAAGTCACGCAGTGGGGAAAGAAAGAGGTTGTAGTTGGAAAGAAGAAAGGTATACGAGTGTAAATTAAAGTTGGATTGTTCATGTTTTCATGTTCTTATAGCAGTAGCATGTTCTTTTGATTGTTTACTAGATTATTAATGAAACATAATATTAGTCTTAGATATGTATAGGGTGGATCCAGAACTTGTGAATGGGATGGGTTGAAAAGTAAATTTTTCGACGCATTAAATTTCAATATATATACCAAAATTAAATATTTCGATGTTCACATAAGTTGAACTTTACGAGACTTTAATATATAAAATGCATTGATAACTGAGTCTATATCTATATCTATGACAAAGTCTCTCTCAATATAAAATATCAACGAGTTTTCAAGTAATTCATCTCCCATCTTGCTATGAAGTGATAATGATGTTCAATTGCAATTAGCCCATGAGATCGAAACGACCAACCTTATATTCCAAACACAAAGTAATTACGATTAAAGTTTAATTAACTTGTAGTAACTATTGAGATAAAAAAGTATAATTAAACTAAACCCTAAGATTAGCACTCGCTCACAAACTTGTGTAAGAATTAGTGGAACAAAATAACAAAAGACAACTCAATTACTACGACGTTTTATCTCTAATTCATTAATTGCAAGTTTTGAGTTATCTTAGGTTTGTGTGAGTGTGTGTTATTTTCAAAGGATTTTTGAGCAAAAATTATTAATTACCATGAATTTTTTGGACAAAGCCCTACGTTGAATAGTAAATGTGCGTTGGGGGTTTAATAATCAATTCCACGAATATTAAGATCGTTAGTTTTTTTTTTTTTTTTTTTTTTTTTTTTTTTTTAAATGGATAAATTATCTTAAAAATACACAAGCTTCACACTAATTTAGTTTTGCACATATAACTATGAAATTGGGTTAGAAATACATAAATTTTGTTATAGTTTAGAATATAACAAAACAACAACAAAGTAACATCATGATTTAGACAATATATACTTGTTATTCCTGATGTCTGCACCTTTGCCAAATATCCATATAGTCATAAAGTTTGGGAAGATTCCTATTAAACATGAATTTTAATTTTGGTATTATGGCATGTGTTGTTTGGTAGATATTTTGAAAATATACCGATTTTGTTGTCGCCACATTTGATAAATTTGGCAGGAAAACCTGACCATAGAAAAATTTCATACTAGAGTCTAGAATAAAGTTTTTATTTTATATGGTAATTTATGTGCAAAATCAAAATTAGAGTAAAGCTAGTGTATTTGAGAGCAATTTGCCCTTTATACTTTTACAAAGTATTTCTACACAAAAGAACTAGTGAATGATTTGAGAATCAGTTTTTTTAAATCTTTGGAGGGAATTAGGTTTTTTGCCGACAAACTTGGTTTGGTATACTAAGGTGCCTTATATAATTAATAAGCATACAAAATACAATAATACAAATGACATATCAATAGAGATGTTAAATTATTGATTGGAGACTTGGAGTGGAGGGGGTTGGAGGATGCGGCAAAGGTAGTAGCGTTTCACTTCCAACGTGTTGTTGTCAATTGCGTTGTTTTGCTCCATAAAATTAACAAATTGTATTTTTCTTTGGGCTTTTTAATTTATTTTGGACTGGGCTAGGTATGGATACTTATATATATATATAAGAGGTTATTTTGGGCTTGCACTGGGCTGAAGCCCACTACAGCCCTAAGGTAAGCAATTAAAATGAGCATAAGAATATTGAAGCCGAAGGTGGAAGCGACCAAGTAGACCCCAATGCCATGCAGGTCAATTGATTAATTAATTTATCATTTTCTCCTAGGTTGATTAATAATGGATTTATTTCTTCATACTCATACTGGTGTCTAACTATTCAATTTGATGTTTGCGGATTTTTTGATTAGGAAAGAAAATATTGTATTAAAGCTATCAATTGGAACAAGGGTACCAATCCAGCACAATGATTAATTTACACCCGAAGTATCTAAAAGTTTTTGTTAGCCCAACTAGCAAAGCTTAAGTTAGGCTCAGTTACGTCTTTCACCAAACACTAACTTAAAAATCTATATTTGACTACAATTTTACTTACAACTAGTATCGTGCCCCGTGTGATGCACGGATGACGGGTATAACATTGAAAACTAAATCTCTAATGTATTGTGCCAAAAGATATGGCACATGAAATCTTCATTTTAACACTACTACATTAAAACTAGAAAGAATCATTTTGTCTTGCAAAATTAACTTAGTGCTCAACATTAATACATAGGAATAATCGAAATCCAAATATTGCAATCCTGAACTCATCGTAAAACTTCAATATCATAACATGACGTGATAGACATAATAATAATTGTATCACTATATTTCACTCCAAAAAATAATTAGGAGGGGAAAAAAACGCATCAAAAGAAAAAGAAAAAAAAAAAAACAATATCAACAACTAAAATCTTTATCTTCCAAGTGGTACTCATATCGTTCTTTGTCCTGCCATCCAACTTGATATTTATAAGAAGGGACACACTTGGGTCAGCCAGAGACACCGTGCGGACGGCTAAAACACTGACACTTTTATTCGTGTAGATTATCACTTTTCTGTATAAAGATTGACACTTTTAAAAATTGACATTTTATTCGTAAAATAATTATGTTAAATATTGACACTTTTATTCGTATAGATTAACACTTTTCTGTATAAAGATTGACACTTTGACCCGGCCACACTATGTGGCCGACCTCACCCAAGTTTTTGTCTTATAAGAAAAGATCATTTTAAATGAGTAGAAACTAATAAAACTCATACATATATAATTATGTTAAAGATATACCTTTGATAGTACTTCTACTTTGCTCTTCTTCTTTATCATATTTATCTCTACCACATTCTCTATAGGACTTACAGCCACGACTTCACAATCATCTGAAATCTTTATGAAAATAATAAAGACATACGGAGTATATTTGAAGCAAGATACAGAAATTAAATCTCCTAGATGTGAAGCTCAAAGTTTTTCAGCATACCAACAAAATGTCTGTAGAAAAAGATAACTTAAGCAGTCTACAACCATCTGAAAAAGATGCAATATTTAATACCTCAATGTCATTCTTAGTTCAGCGGTTTCCTTTTACACAATCATCATATGGAGCAAAATGAATAGATGTATGATTGTAAGAAAACCATCTTTATCATTCAAAACCATGTCTAAGCATTTTTATGTCAACTAATGCTGCTATAGGAAAAAATGAAAATTACAACATGGCAAGAAATATAAGAGAAAGAATCCCAACAACTTCTCAATGACCCTACGCTGTCTTCACCCTGTTTCTCTTCAATCTAGTTTCCATATCTCTGTCACCTTTTTCCAACTTTCAAAGTTCAGAACTTGATCACTTTTTATTTGAGAATATTAGATTAGATTTTAGGTTGACTAATTATTCAAACGACATACCCTCAATGAATGAAAGAATGAAAGAAAGAAATGATCAAACATTAGACATATTGAAATTTATATAAAACATGATTCGGTAGAAAATAAGGAAAAAATAAATAAATGAAGAAAACATTTCGAAATCAAGCTTGTACTATGGCCTCCAGAAGCGTGCGGATTAGAGGAGGATAAGACGCAATAAACTTGAGTGCCAATTGTTCCGCCATAAGAAGAGATGTTTTGGTTGGCGTTACTGATACGAGTATATCTCGTATATATCTCGAGATTATCCTTTATATTTATTATTTAGATTATAGTATATCTTTTCCATATTTGCCTAGGGTTTTATTATTATAAATAGAGTGTTATTAGGAGAATGTAATCAATCAATGAATCAAGAATATAAACCCTAATTTATCAATTGCCGTCTTTTATTTCTTTGTTTTCTTTCTGCAAGTCTTTGGCTTGAACGACGAGCTCAATCTCGCGTCTGCCTTCTGTTCCTCCTGGCGTGAACATCTCGTTCATCGTCGTTTGATAAGGACTCAATCCTTATCAATTGGTGCTCTCATTGTTGAACTTGTTCGATTATGGCCGTTGTTTCGGGTTCATCCTCGAGCGCATCCACACCACTGGTGACCACTTCCCACTCGGCGCCACCGCTCAATTTCCCACCGCACACGACCTCGTCGTCATCCACTGCTTCCATGGATCAGATTATGTCCATGCTCCGCCGGTTGGAAGCACGGCTCGATGCGTCCGAGCAACGTTGGGCGCTGCTACCTCCACAGCCACGAACCGAGCCCGACTATGACTCTCCGCGCGGGATCATCTTCTTCACAGCCGTACATGAGCTCGAATCTCTCACGCTCTTTCCCTTGAAGTATGATGAGTTCGTATATGCTGGGCAACTTCACCGTCGAGATTGCAGAAAGGGAATTGGATAAGCATGGCAGCTAACGTATATGGCGTTCTCTTTCCCTCCTTGTGGACAAGAAGGTTTTTAAGAGAGGGGGAGTTGATACGAGTATATCTCGTATATATCTCGAGATTATCCTTTATATTTATTATTTAGATTATAGTATATCTTTTCCATATTTGCCTAGGGTTTTATTATTATAAATAGAGTGTTATTAGGAGAATGTAATCAATCAATGAATCAAGAATATAAACCCTAATTTATCAATTGCCGTCTTTTATTTCTTTGTTTTCTTTCTGCAAGTCTTTGGCTTGAACAACGAGCTCGATCTCGCGTTTGCCTTCTGTTCCTCCCGGCGTGAACATCTCGTTCATCGTCGTTTGATAAGGACTCAATCCTTATCAGTTACTGCCGCAGAATTAGGCGTTTCACCTTCTAAAAATTGTCAACGCCGAATGAGGGTGTAGTTTTGTGCAGAACTTCAAAATTTTAAACACAAAACGGACGAATATATTATTCCGTAAAGCCAATCTGTGAAGTTGATGCAGTTTGGATTTCTGAAAAAATTGAGAGAAAAAAAGTTACTTTTTGGGAGAGAGATGGGTGAGTGGTATTTGTGGCTGGATCGATGCAAATAAACTGCTTAATGTTGAGATAGTGGGCGGTTTTAATCGTCAGCTTTTCCGTGTGAAATTAGATATTACCTTCATCCCATATATTTAGTCCATTTTACTATTTGACACGTATTTCCACCGAAACTTAGTACGGGTTTTAAAATATAATTTTGTAGTATCGTTTTTTTTACGGGATACTATGACACTCATAGTATCCCGTAAAAAAAACGATACTATAAAATTATATTTTAAAACTCGTATTAGGTTTCGGTGGAAATACATGCATAAAGCAAAGTGGACTTTTTACATGGGATGGAGGTAGTAATTAGCATTGAAACTGTCTTTTTGAAAATAACCGTTTCACATTGAAATTACTAATTAGACCTCAATTTTGGCGGTAAAAAAAGCTGCCAAAATCATTTTATTTTTATATATTAATAGATGACTTTTTATATTCTTTATAATAATTTGTGTTGATCGAAGAAATAATAGGTGTATGAAAAGAATAAAATCAGAGTAACCTGATGAATAAATTAAAATAAAAAAAAAACTAAAAATAAGTAGTACGGAGTGTATACTTGGACAATTGTTTGTTGTTACAAAGTTCTGAAAATAATACTATACTATACAAGTGTTGCTCATTATGAATTCTAAAATATAATAACTATAACAATAATAATTTAATGTACTTCATTTGATAATTCCTAATGAACAATTTCCGTGCGTTTGCCCGAGTCACATACTAGTTATATTAATAAAAACAAGACAAAAACTTGGGTGAGGTCGGCCATATAGTGTGGCCGGGTCAAAGCGTCAATCTTTATACAGAAAAATATTAATCTATATGAATAGAAGTGTCAATCTTTAACATAATTATTTTACGAATAAAATGCCAATTTTTAAAAGTGTCAATCTTTATACAGAAAAATGCTAATCTACATGAATAAAAATATCAGTGTTTTAGTCGTCCGCACGGTGCCTCTGGCTGACCCAAATGTGTCCCTAAAAACAATACTTAAAAAATTATATAATCGTATGCCGCTCATTAATGAAAAAAAATCACCTTTATTTAATCTTGATCGCGACGGCATTGTCGAGCCAAATTCAACTGCCCCAGCTTCTCCATCGTTGCCGCCAACTTCTTGGTGGCAAGGCGTCGTCTATTATCTATCCGGCGGATACGTCTTCTCATTGAAAGTAATATGAAAAATTACTTTTATCGCAAACTTGTAAAAATAGTGTTTGATAGAAGGGATAAAGTTAGATAAGAGAATTAATCATGGTTGAACTTGCGTTTGGTATCAAAGTTTAAGAATCTTGAAAGCCCGAGATTATAGGAAGGCCCAAGCTTATTTCACTGTTTCGTCAACTTAACTAAACTGGGCTACACCCTCGGATTATATTTCATTACTCAAACAGTAGTCCAGATTATCTACCCTATTCTCCAATTTACCCTACTCTCAAAAATTGATTGGAGCATAACATGTGACTACTGTCCATGATTTTGACTATTGTACTACTCTGCTTCCCTAATATTATATTGAATTGTACATTCTGTAGGTATAAAATATTATGACTAACGAACAAAAACTGGATTTTCTGAAAGGCGTGAGAACACTTTCAGATCGAATCAATTCGACGGTTCTATCGAATTATTCAATCGGATACAATTTAGAGTTTCGAACTTTAGTATGGATGTTTTGAGAATGCAGAACCGGAAAAAAAAAATGAGAATTGATCAGCCTTTAAGAAACTGATTCATATCAATTTTAAGTAGTTTTTGCAACATTTTAAAATTGCAAAATAGTCCCTCAAAATTCCAAAAATTAAATTTCCAATAAATTTTCTACACAACAATTTAATCGAAAATAAAAAATTTCCAAACTGACGACCCCAGCCAGGGGCTCTGCCCCTTAGACCAGCCAGGGCTACCGCCCCTTGGACCCCGCTATCGGGGCACTGCCCCCGAACCCCCGTCCTTTAGGGGCTTCGCCCCTAAAATCATAATAAATTCATATAAGCGTGCACTCCGCACCACCAAACTTATATGATGTATTATTATGACAATATTGATCAAACAAGTCAATCCAATTACACTAAAATATCCAACCCATTCTCTATACAGGTAGATTGTTTTTTTCCCATCCATTGACTTTTTTTTTAATATAGTTTTTGAGTGATGCATATTTGGTCCCATTCTTCCGAGTTCTGCTTGATTTGATGATTTCATAGAATTAGAACCCAAAAAATAAAATTCAAACTACAAAAGCAAATTCATGATATTTTTATGCGTGGCTATAACTAAAAATAATGTAGAAGGTTTCATTTATTTATTTATTATTTTTAAATATAATAGCTTAATATTTTATTTAAAAAATAATGAATCTACCTAGTATATATATATATATATATATATATATATATATAATTCCGCATCAAATACATACTACCTCCATCCTATTATATTAGAGCTATTTGCTTTTTAATTTTTCGGCACGCTTTTCCACCGAAACCTAGTGCGGGTTTTAAAATATAATTTTGACGTATTCATTTTTTCACGGGATACTATCCCGTATTAAGTTTCGGTAGAAAAGCGTACCGAAAAATTAAAAAGCAAATAGCTCTAATATAATGGGATAGAGGTAGTATTCACTAATGAAAGGGATAAGAATAAGTAAAATCAATCAGTCAAAACTGCAAATATCATTTCATATAAAATTATTGAGTTGCTTTCCAAAAATTTCCTATACTTGCTATTTTAACCTAGAGGGCATTCTTGTCAAAATATAATTTAATTTAGGATTTTATTATTTGTTCCAAACACAAATATCAGTTATCTTACTTTTTAAACTTTTCTTCCAAACAAACATGTAGATTAATTATCTTTACTACTATTCATATAAATAGTCTTAGGTTTAGTTATCCTTCTACATCTCATCTTAAGAACTAAACACAGAAGAATTTTTCCTTTAAAAAGAAAACATAAAATTAAGAACTACTAATACATATAATTAACGCAAACCGACAAAAAGAAAAGAAAAGAAATAATTAACATAGATGAAGAAAAATTGTGAGCATCAACCGACAGAGAGTATATTTTCTCCAAAACTAAAACTGAGTCAACCAATTGTGGTCGACAATGGCTGCGAAGGAGGAAGAATTCGTGTACAGGATCAGCACCGCCGAGGAATGGGAGGAACTGCGGCGGAGCGGCGCTACTTTTGGTGGAAATCTCGACCAGTCAACTGGCTGTTTCCATCTCAGCAAGCTCGATCAGGTTATCCTTACTCTCGGATATCTTTGAGTAATTCGTTACGAATTTAAAATTTAATTGATGAATGCATGTTTTCTGGTGCTCCGCTAGGGCACCCAGCTTGTTGAGATTGTAATTATGAGTGGTAATTTTCTGTGGGGAAAGTTCATTTGTTTAATTTTTGCTGTAAAATGTTTCGCTGATAGTGAAATTTGTATCAATCTTTGTAATTTGGGTGTCTGATAAATTTTCTGCCAGTTAACAGAAATCGTGATTCCACATTTTGATGAAATCATAACTGTAATTGTAATTTACAGCGACTTGTCTATTTTTCATTGGTATCAGTGGTTTTCTATCCCATGGAGTCTTCATTTTACCTTTGTTAAATCTTGTGGCTTTGCAGTATTCCTGGTTAAGGGTTTTACATTAACCATGCTTTTGAAGGGAAGTATGTGGAATTCAGACATCTTGTCTATGTAAAAATTCCTATTACTGAGCTTTATAGTATGATGGATTAGGATTAGCGGCTGCAAAACAGGATCTTTTTCTCAAAATACTTCACCAAGAACACGTATGTTAGTAAAATAGACTAGAAAGGCTTCTGCCTTAGAGCTGAGATAGTTCATTATGTAGTATGTGGAATACTCCATCGGAAAAAAAGGAAACAAAAAAAGTTGCAGGCGGAATATAAATTACTGTACTGGGTTTTAGTGCACTTTTTAATGATGGATTAGGATTAGTGATTACAAATTTTGATTTTTTCGCAAAATAGCTCGCCAAGAACATGTATTTTAGCAAAATGGAGTAGAAAATGATGTTGTCTTGGTGCAAATTTTACAAGTATACATTTTCCTGTCAATTATGTTCTAGCTGAGACCTGTCCACTAAAATAGTAGTATCGGTTTCCATCCAGAATGCATAATCTCTCTCTTATTGTTTCATAATTATTTTGAGTAAGCCGTATTATATGTTTTCTAATTTTTTACTTGGAGGGTTTAGTGATATTTTCAATTGCAGGTCCAATCAACTTTGCAGAATTTCTTCTTGAATGTCAAGGAAGATCTATACCTACTCAAAATAGATGCTAAAAAGGTATGTTTTATGTTCATAAAGCTCTATTCGTGTCTTAAGTTTGTGAGATGGATCTCTGCTTTTTCCTTGTAGAATATTTATTTGAGCTAATAAGTAAGTAGTATTATTTCCCACAGCTTGGAAATGGTTTGATCTATGAAGCTGTGGACGAGTCTAATATATTTCCTCATTTCTACGGTCCATCTCGGAGTTTCAGTCCTCTTCCAATAGACGTTGTCACAAAAGCAGAGAAGCTGACCCTCTCGGATGGCAAATTCGAATGTAGCCTGTTCGCTTAAACCATGTTTTAGTATTACTTGTGTATTCATTTTAAATCATCAGCAATGTTCATGATGAAGTCGTTATGATTTGGTTTAATTTTAGTACTTAGCATCATATATGCTTTGCACTTGTATGAAACTTTGCCTTTGCAGTTTACCAAGAACGATGCCTGATTTATTAATGGTGAATATATTTGCTCATTTTCTCCCCATTTGTTTAAATTGGTTTTTTGGATGTACATTATATGCAACAATTAAAAATAAAAATAGAACTATACTCC